>JAUPFX010000183.1:0-19176 GCA_036937225.1 Sebastes paucispinis
ATTTGGATTGAATGATGATCAGTCTCTTTTCTGAAAAACAGCCCAAAGATGACTCGGAGGCCAACGGATCAGAGCCGTCCACCCTGTCCTCTCCGGTGTCCGGAGGGGGTCACCACGGGGAGCCGGCCAGCAGAGAGACCACCGACACCGAAGCAGCAGGTCAGTGACCATCGATATATTTTCTCCATTTGAGTCTGTGCGGAAGTAAAAGGAAGTTACCACTTTATATTGTTGTAGTCTGAGTAACGTGACGTCATATCCTGTTTCCAAAAACCAAAACAAGGCCAGGGGTCGGGGAATACCGCAAAATATTCAATCCGAAACCGAGTAAGACAACGGCAGAATCACGGATATTAATACCGATTCAGATACTTTTTATGATTAAATGTACTTTCATGTTTGTTTTCCACTATTAATTACGTATCACATGCATGTTTAAATACAGGACACGCCGCCGTTTCATTTCACGCAGGCGCAGAACGTACGTGCTAAATCGGCCGTCGACTGTAGTCTTTGCGTTGTGTTCAAATGCGAGAACCAAGATGAAGGCGATATGAGGCGAGCCGAAGTTGCAGGATACAGGAAGTCGGCTCCGGTCTCTCCAGCTCGCTTTAGCGGAGCGGAGGAGTTGTAGTTTCGTAGCATTTATTCACCGACAAATAAACTGTACACACTGCTACACCTACGTTCACAGCTATAACGCCACCAACAACCTCACACTCACCGCCAACACACACACGGTCTGTTGGAAACTCGCTTAAGTTACGCAGACTACGTGTGCAGCGGCGAGCGCGAAGCCTCCGGCAACGCTAGAGCTGCTAACGTAGCACAAACACACACACTGTTTGTTGGACACTCGCTAAAGTTACGCCGGGCAGACACACAGCTGACAACCTGCTAAACTAAACTAAATGTGCGGTGGAGACTTTTACTGGGAAAGTGGCTGCATGTCCGCGACACTACACGCAGCATCGTAGCTGCTAAGTTAACGCTCCGGACGGTGAACTGGGGACTCCCGTCAACCAATATCTGTTGTACTCCTGCAGCTGGTACACCGCTGCATGCGAGGCACAAATCTTGTCGGTTAACGGTTGATAATCACTTAACGAGGCTCGGTTATCGGTTAAGAACATTTTTCAAAATTAGCATCCCTAGTCTGGGCCTATAAGTATATCGTCCCAGCCCTAGAAACAATTCATCCTCCCCTCCCACAATCCCCCGCCTCGACATTCATAGAGGTGTGTAACCTTGTGTGTGTGTGTGTGCGTGTGTGTGTATGTGTGTGTGTGTGTGTGTCAGGAGATGATATGGATCATGAACAGGATACGGTGCTGCAGCTCCAGGAAGTCATCGAGCAGCTGAGAAACGTCTTCCCTTCAGAACCGGGTGAGTTCAGCTAGCAGCCGTAGCAGCAGCAGCCCACGCTTCACAGACAGACTCTTTGCTCCTCCATCACCCGCGGGAGAGTGAGAGATGGAGAGGAGAGCAAATATGTACTGCTGCGGGTCGATAGTCGGGAGGAGGGACGGGGAGATTAAAATGGTAGGGAGGAGGAGGAGGAGTGAGATAAAGAGAGACGGAGACAGTAGCGCAGAGAGAGGAGAAAGAAGAGCGTCGCTGTCACACACTTTGCAAACTGTCCCGTCGCATTTAAAATGCAATTTGCCGGGCAGTCCAAAGCCTGTAACTTGAACAAAGAAAGGGATTATCATAATTATAGCCTCCTCGGTTATAACATTTTCTCAGCCTCGTGCATGCACTTTTTAAAATTGTAAAAGCTTTTACTCGTCTTCTTGTTTCCTAATTTCAGGCACCACCTCACACATCTAACCACCGGGTGGGCCTGGAGGAGCCGAGCGAAAGAAACGCCTGACGGCAGAGGGAGGAGCTCCGTACGGCTGAGGTCAGGCCGCGGTACAGCCGGCCCTGCGACCGCTGCAGCAGCTATGATACCCTGAGCTAACCCTCCACTGGAATCTGTGCACTAAAAGCCTTTTTCATGCAAAACTGCTAGAGGCTCACGCCGACGTCCGTCTGGCCGGGCTGCGCTTCACCACTTCAGCGGCGCCAGCCCGACACCACGTTAACGAGCCAAAGGAAACTAACAGGGAGGTCAGGGAGAGACTAAAGCAAAGGAACAAGCTCAGCCAAGACACTGTGCTTACCAGTATCTGTGTAGTCGTTAGGAGGTGTGAAGCTTTATACGTCCACAGCACAAATTGGACCTTCCTCGAGGAGAACGTTAAAAAAACAAAATGCAAAAAGGAAAAAGAAGAATATCCCCTTGTTTTGTCAGAATGTTTTCTTTCCTCCTTGAATGTGTTATCACGGTTGTTATTTTTGTTTTTCGAAGGGAGGCGGCGCGTTAAAGCTCGCTAGAGTAAACTAGATCAGGGCTGGGGCCGACTGCATCTCATGTGGCTGCGTGGTGAGATTGTCAGGGAGTTGACAGCACCCACAATGAGCTTATTTACTTTGTGAGAAAGAGAAAGACACATCATCAGTTAAATCCATGATTTATTTAAGACAGCCAAAGTGCCCGCTAGCACAGCGCCTCTGTATGCACACACTGTGTTCCTCTAATCCTCTCAAACTGCTTGTCGCTCGCCTCTCCCTAAGTGAGCCCTTTACGCTCATACAGACACACGCACGCACGCGCGTATGCTGCTACATCCACGCTCCTTATTTGCACCCGTCCCTCATTGTGCACAAATGGCTCCCAGCGTGATCAATAACGTGCCGTGCTGCATCACTAAAAAATACAGACGCTTCCATAAAAAATGGAGATCCATTTCATCTCTTTGGCTCGCGGGATTTAGACACGCTCTCAGTTTTGTTTTTTTTAGCCAATTTGTACTGAAACTGGGGCTTTTTTGTTGAGGAAATATCTGCCGATAAATATCAGCATGCAGGCGTCCACTGTGGGAACTCCTCCCGCTGTGTGCAGAGAAAGAGGAGGATGGAGCTCCAGGCAAAAGTGCTGCAAGGCTGAAGTTCTCTTTCTCTTCTCTGCGAGGCCAATTCCCGACACTACGGAGGGGGGGGGGGGGGGGGAATAAGGCACACCACCATTACTCCGTCCTACACTGACATCATCCTTAATAATCCCTCCTCTCCATGTAGATTTGAAAAGAACACTGTAGCTATTGATTCTACATGCCTCGTTCTCCCTCGCTAATGCGTACTTAATTGCTTTTTAGATTTAAGAAGAAAGACGAGTGGTTGGAATGGCTCTGCCCTCATCGTATCGGGGTCGTAGGGTGCGTTCTGTTCTAAACATAGCACAGTCATTGAATGCCTTAAAACCAAACTGAATCCATAACGAGAGTCTTTCTGGACTTCTTTGTGTCATTGTGTTTTTACATCCAGGGACGGAGGTTGCATCAGGAGTGTGTGTCTGTGAGCCACCAACATGTTCTCATCCCAACTCGTCACATACTGACGCTTTGTCAGACCCTCTCGGCGTCACCTTACGGTCGCAGTAAACACATGATTAATGTTGTTAATTAAAGGGACTCTATGTAAGAATCAGAAATTGCTTGTTGCTTGTTGCCGAAGTAGGAAGAGTCAACACTGTTTTGCAAGACGGGCTTCACTAGATAAAACTTTGAGGTTTTGGTGCTTCCGTGTAGTTTGTGTTGGAGTCTGAATCTGAACAGCGTAGCCACACGCGAGCGTGCATGGGACACCAACCTGCAATGATTTATACGTATAAGAAGTTACAAACAGTCCATTAAATAAAAACTCTTGCTTAGGTTTAGGCAACAAAACCACTCAGTTAGTTTTAGGGGGAAAAAACAACATGGTTGGGCTTAAAAAATGACTACGTTTGTACGGTGAAAATGTGACTCAACGTTGTGAACACGGGGCGCGAACGAACAACTGATTGTAACGTGGAAGTGAAACGTAAGAGAGATGCGAAGAGACACGGTCTTCCTGGATGAAAGCCGTGTGTTTGTTGGACCAATCCACCTCCAGTCCCCGGTTTATATAACCCCTCCGACAGGGAGCCTGTATCTTCGCCGACCGTGGATGTAGAAATAGAACTGGATACGGCATTGTTATGTTCATTGCTGTGAGTGTTGCTCAGTGACAAAATGGCTCGACTGTCGAGTGACAAAGTACCCGGAGCGATAGCGTTTCCTTTAACTCTGCCTCCCAGCCCTCGCTCCAGCCTCGGTCTGGGTCTCATTCACATGAACGGAGGAAGGGAAATAACTCTGGATTCGGTTATTACAACTTTTATGACCTAACGATTTATCCATCCATCCATTATATGTAACCACTTATCCTATTCAGGGTCTTAATGATTTAAATAAGGGCTATTCAAGTGTTGATTCACTTCCAAAAACACTTATCCGCTGAGTTACAAACGTCTCTTTCCCAATGTAAGTCTATGGGAAAAAGTCATTTTGGGCCCAATGGCATCACGTGAAGGACACGGAAGTGGTAGTACCGCCGTTTGGCCACTACAAAAATCTGCTTCACAGCCCGGCGCTCTTCCTTCCTACTTCCTTAACTCCGACTTACTACGGAACACGCTCCGTACAAATATATAAGTTCCGTGCAACTACCAGTACAAATGTAAACTGCTCAAAACCAAGACAGACATTTAATATTGTCAAACAGACGTTAACAAAGTCACAATGTGTTTAGGATCAAATGTTTAGTCTAGAAAACGGTGTTCTTTTGATTGTAAAGTGTTATCAAACCTTTGAACATCCCCCTCCACTTGATTCGAAACCATGGTTATGACAGTTTCCATCAGAAGTTCATCCCAAAGCTTGCCGATGTATTTATACCCTTAAAGAAGGGTGCTTCATTCGGCTGTGAGCGTGACTACAAACGGAGTTCAGTCCGTCACGGAGAGAGAGAATGAGGAGGGTTTAGAGTTTAAGAAAGGCCCCGTGTGTCTCTTTTCTCTCTTTAAAGTACGTCACCACAGCACTCTTCCTGTGCGTTTACTGTCGCCGTGGATTGGTTTACATTGTAGTCAACGGAAAGCTCGGTGCGTCGCATACCGGTGCTAAAGGGTGCCTTGTGCAGCGGTATCGAACGCCCCGACAAAGTGTTGATATTTGACGCCCTGGCAATGAGAACGTGCCGGTGCTACTCTCCGTCAGTCAGAGGAAGAAGATATGAAAAGTGTTGCGTGGATCACAGCATCACGAGCATCCATACGTTGAAACCAGTTAAACAGGGCTTTTATGGGTGAAGCTGTGATGCTGGGGGGCGCTCGGAGCGACTAAAAGATCTGAGAAACAAGAGAGGAAAGGTGGAAAGAAAAAAAAAACAATCCATTCATTGCTGGAGGGCTGGTGGGAGAGATCCACTTTAATGTGCCTGCCACAGCGAAAATCTCCAGAAGCAGGATGCCTGAAACAAGCCGAGCCGTGGCTCCGTGGGTTTCTCAGCAAATCGTTCTCACAGAGAGATTCATACACGGCGAGGAACTCTTCTTAAACCTTAAAATGACACTCTGACCTCACACGCGAGCTTGAAACCCATTTGCTGCATTCATTACGGGCTCCCCCCTCCAGGCGCACAGCGCTCACATTTTGACACCGTCCTCCTCGGCGCCCGCTGCCTGTTAGTTTTGATACTGTTGCTAGGGAACTGTCCCCAAGGACGCGGTACCACAGGTTCTGTGAGTCGGGGAAGGTGATGTGCCGTTCATAATACAAATGCTAAATAGCCTTAAGGGAAGCAAGAGAGAGAGCGCCCTTCTCCTCTTCTTCACGTCCACCTCCACTGAAGCCTGTTGCTGCTCGGCTGCTGGAGAGAAGTCATTATCATTCGTTGAATCCGTCTCCAGCACCTCTTTAAGAGTTTGTTCTGGCGAAGCTTCTCAGAAGTCAGAACAAAGAGCAAAGCAACTCGGCATCGTGGGTGAAAAGAAAAGAAAAGAGAAAAAAAAAGAAGCCATGACAAGCAATGTTTATTCATAGACATTAATTTATTGGTGTTCACACACATCTCATTACGCATTGATGATCACACTTTTATCTCTGTACTCAGTATGTGGGTACACGGAGTGATGTAACGGTGACAGCGTGTGAGAAAAGAAGAGGAGGAACTCCCCACAGGGCCGCCTGTCAACAACGGTCGTGTTTATTTTAAGACAATATAGAGGAGGCAGATAAATGAGATAAATACACCAGGTGGTTTCACGACATACACAGGTTGTCCACACGTGTCTCTCCTGCTGCTGTTTGACTCCAACATTAACGTTAAGGGTCATCCAGCTGCAGGAGAGTCACCTCTCTTTGACCAGGGATTCTCAAAGTGGGGGTCCAGGAACCTCCAAGGGTCCATGGCACTCCGTCAGGGGGTCCGCGAAATAAGTTGCTATAAATTATAAAACTGTTAAGGATTGCAAAATTCTGGGCCAATACCGATGTTTAAAATAACAATTTGATAGCTGATACCATTTATACCTACTATGTTTATTTAGTTTAGTAGTCACATGACAATCACAGCCAATAGGAACGCTCTCTCTCTCTGAAATGACCTGTGATTGGTCATGGGCTAGATGTTTTAAAGCCTGAAAACAGAGCCGTGAGGAGGAGCAGAAGTCTAGTAATCTCTCAGAATACTTGAATTACAATATGCTGAAAGGTTTTTATGGAATTTTTGCCCAATGATGCCAAATATATACTGCCTACTGCAGCTTTAAGAGGGCATCTTTGGCCCCCACAAAACTTTGAGAACCCCTGTCTTTGACTGTGTGATCATCTAATCCATGTTCACATTTCTATACTGGTAGCAGCTCCTGATATCCTCCCCTACACATACACGCTGAAACATGCCCTACTCCCCGTGGCGTGACTGACGCTGTGTGATTGGAGAAAAAGTCTCTCCACTATCTCTCTCCAGATTTCTGTTACCGCATGTAGCCGACGACGATCATCACCTTCCCTTCGCCTCTGTTTCACGACCTCCATGTTTACTATCTACGCTTGTGTGTCACCTCTCACATGACGCGGCGATGAATCACCTCCAACACGGTGTTGATAACACTAAAACACATCTATACACTCACTCTCATACCTTATACTGGTGAACTGAGGTTTGTTTTGTTTGATTTAAATCACCATTAATATACCTCATTAATCATTCTAATGTTTTAATGTTTTAATTTTCTTGTCCAGCACTCACTTGCTGTCTTTTTCTCTGGAGTTTTTAATCTGTATAAAAAAAAGTTTTCTGAAGAAAGGCTTTTTACTGTAATAACAAGTGGGTTACTGGCTGCTTTCTACTCTTTCTGTACAGAAATAAAAACTACTTTGTATTTGGCAAACTCCTCGTCTGCCTGTGCTTTTTCATGTGCCTGCCGAGAGCCGAACAATAAAACTTAAGTCAGAAAGGAGCCAAACGCACGCTGTTTATATGAATTCTTCTCCTTGTGTTTATATTTGGATTTGTATGTGGCAGAATCAATAATCCCTGTTGAAACTTGGCTGTTTATTGCTTGTCGTTTCTCTTTCTGCGTCCATATTGCTGTTAGTTCAATGTGTGTTTAGCTTCAGTGTTGTTTTGGGTCTTCACACGACAACTTTAACCCTATTCTGATTGAGTGCCAGCGTTTCCTGTCTTATCACAGGCGGCTTTGTCCCCTTGGCTTTTCCTGCTTGGGACCAGTGGAGAACTTGATTGGCATTTGACCTTCTTTCTGACCTTATCCCGCGCTGATCTCTTGCTCGCTACACTATCTGTGCCTGTGCCGTTGGCCGCAGCGGGATCGCTATCTCTATCTGTCGCTCGATTATCTGGTGCACCCTGAACCACGACACACTCTGTGTTTTCATTATCTAACCCCTCTCCGCTCGTCTCTCTCCCACTCTCTAGCTCTTTATTACTCCGCTCTGTTTTCAGATCTGGATCCCTCTCTGTTCCTGCGTCATCCACTCCCTCGCTCGCAGCAGGGGCGGCTTTCTGTGAGCTTTCCTTGTCTTCCGTCTCACTGTCTTCTGTCTTCTTCTTATGTGCTTCGGGTTTTTTTTCTTCTTTATTCTTCTTCTTTCCTGCTGCGCTCTTTGCCTTGCTCCCACCAGGCCCCCACTTCTCCTGTGTTGTGTCGCTGTAGGTCTTGTTCTGGCGGGCAAGCATGGTACGCAGCCTGTCGCCCATCTTTTTCAGCTCCTGGCGGACGAAGGGTTTGAACGCTGGGTCCAGTTTCTCCACCGTAGCGAAGTCCCTCCGAGCTTCGGACTCGTTGCACAAAGCAGCGTGTGCTCGTGCTCGCTGATACACCGCCTTAAAGTTACCTACGGGGAACAGACAGTAAGGGTTAAATTAGGGCTGTCAATCGATTACATTATTTAATCGCGATTAATCGCATGATTATCCACAGTCAATCGCAAATTAATCCTACATTTTTTATGTTCAAAATGCACCTTAAAGGCAGGGTTGACGATGTTTTCCAGTCTCCACTATCTGTTATATTAGTTGAAATGGTCTTTACAACCCGACAGCGATCCATTACTGATGAGCTCTGAAAAAGGACCGGAAAAGAGCCGTCATCTGTAGCTGCTGTAATCCCGTAAAAATGTCTACCAATCACTGCCTCGCGATCCGCTTGGAAAGAACCAATCAGATGCTTCCCTGCTCGTACTCTAACCTTGGCGTGCACCAGCCTGACCTCAAAGCGTGTCGCCACTGCAAGATTACTGGAGAATGGAAGCCAAAATTTAGCGCAAGTTTGGAGCGTTATTTAACCTCCTTATCAACAAGCTAGGTGCCAATGGATTCCTTAGTTTTTCTAGTTTCATATGATGCCAGTATCTTCAACTAGCTTTAAAACTGAGAACCAAAAAATCGCAAGTTGGGTTAACGCGTTAAAGAAATTAGTGGCGTTAAAACAAAATTGCGTTACTATCTCCTTAACTTTGACAGCCCGAGTATAAATGAGTGAAATATTGACCTCTTGAGGCAATAGGAGGAGAAACAGGAAGTTTAGAGGGTAAAATAAAGTAGCAGAGAGAGGATGAAACAGCTGCACTGAACACCAGCAGTGAGACAGCAGACAGACAAAGCAGAAGGCGAAAGTTGGAGAGAAAAGTAAATGAAGGGAAAGCATGAGAACAACCGTTTCACATCAGCCTCAACTATAAATAATTCAGTCATAGCAGAAACAAAAAAAGGAAAACAATGAATTCATTTTTTGACTGTGATGTCCATGGGTGGGTGCCGGGGGAGCGAGAGAGAGAGAGAGAGACTCGGCAATGCGGTTGTGAATGTTTGGTTTCTTCTTTCCCTGGTAAACAGAGATGAAGGAGAGCTGCGGTGTGAAGGCAGGCGTTAGCTGAGGGCCACGCATTTGTACTCGCAACTGATATTTTTAAACTCACAAATAATGAAGGTGTGTGAGGAAAGAAATAATGTTTATATATACTCATGTACCTATTTCTTTATGAAATCACGTCTCTTTGTGTTTCCTACTCATGAAACTCTCTTCACACACTAACACGTTATTCACCTCTGTGCTTCTTCAGCAGCTCGTCGTTGAGCTCCACCACTCGGCCGTGTTGTTTGAGCTCCAGCATGCACTGGCTGAGGTTGAGGGTCAGCGGGAGACGCACTTTGTCAAGCGAGTCCCAGTCCTCGCCATGTTGATCCACCTGAGTACACAGAGAGGACAAAGGTGGGTGGGAGGTGGTGGTAGATAGGTAGCAGAGCAAATGTTGAAAAGATGAAACAAGGAAGAGTGACAATAGGAGAGATGACGGATTATAGGGTGAATTAGCCTAATGTGGGACATTTTTTTGCATTTCATCTTTCTGGAATATATTGTGATATGAAGCCAATACATTAAATTCCAACCCAGTACCACTCCGACATCCCCAGGATGTGCCCTAATTAAACCAAAAATGCAGATATCACACTCATAAAATAAATAGTAGGCATATCAGTGCCAAGTTGTCTCAGACAAATCTTTATTTCCTAATGTGGAACAGTCATATCTGAAATGTGGGACACTAAAAAGTCTGTTAAGAGACACTAAAAATCTCCTTAATTAATGTAGGAAACACTCAAGGCTAAATGTGCAATCATTTTACCATTTACAATGTTATTGCTGTTACAAAACGTAGGCTTAGGTGTGAATGTTACATGGAGAATCGAACAATAACAAACAAACAATAATACTATAAATAATAATAAATAAAGACTATAATAGTTTTGAAGAATTTCGGCGTATTAGAAAGACATTAAATATCAACAGTTTTATTGACTTTTCTTTGTTTGAGGAAGACCTACAGTGGAGTTTAGGTGTCCCACTTTACAGCAACTCACCCGACGTATAATTGTTTTTGCCATATTGATTGTCTATATTGTATTTTCATTATGTTGTTACTCAACATCTATTGCACTTCTGTCCGTCTGTTGCTCCTCCTGAGGTTTCTTCCATTGTTTTCCCTGTTAAAAGTTTTTTGTTGTTGTTGTTTTTCTTCATCTGTACCGTACCGTAAAGGACAGAGGGTGTCGTATCTATAGGGTGACCAGGTGTCCCACTTTACGAGGGACTGCACAGCATTTTTATGCCTTGTGTCACGTCCCACATATCGAGACGATGTCCCACATTTGTATTGGCTCTAGTTTTCAAAAGTCCACTACAGTCAAACCACTGCAGGACAGACGCTTTTCTTAAAATCTGGCTTTTATCCAATTGGCTGTGAAGAAAGCAGGGAATAAGGCTGTCATCATGTTAGCTGTCAAACTGAGCACACGTGGGTCAAGTGCAGGTTGACATTTCACCGTCTTTGCTTCGCTACGCCTAACGGGAGAAAATTGCGAGTCACTGCAAAGTCACAAACTGCAGCTTTAAGGCGGAATATTGATGGAAACTACTGCAAAGAAAAGGAAGAGCAGCTACAACTTAGACTGTGAAACTACTTATGAGTATTTATAAGCCGGTGGAAGGCGATTCTCTGAGGTTTTTTTTGTGAAATTTGCCAAGCAACACAGTAGATGTGAGTCTCATTAAGAAACGTGCGGCTCAAAAAGAGATGTGCCGATCTATGGATGCATTCTGGCAAAGCATAGAGATGTTAGAGATAAGGGGCGGAAGAGAAATGTTTATTATTTAAGTTAAAGATCATTGTTCAGGTGAGGTGTTGTTTCCTGCTTCAGCATTTCAGCCTGTCGCACCTCCGCCAGTGCCATTTGATCAGGTCAGGTCAGGTTTGACCCCGTCATGCCGGCACCACGGAGCAGTTGGACTACTGTTTTGTTGACAAAGCCCCGGCATCCGACCTCCACAGGATAAACCTTGGCTTTCCAGCCAGCCTCTTGGCATTCCGCCGCCAGCTCTGAGTATTTTAGATGTTTCCTTTGGTGGGCTGCTGTCATGTCGTCTTCCCAGGGGACGGTAGGCTCAATGATAAGGACCCTTATCTCCACTGTGGACCATAAGACGATGTCTGGCCGGAGAGTGGTTGTAGGGATCTCTCTCGGGAAGACCAGCTGCTTTCTGAAGGTCCACCAACGTCTGCCACTCTCTGCCGGGTCTGAGTATGGCATTCCTCTCGTGTGCAGGTACTTTGAACGTGCAGTGTAGTGTAGACATTGCTGTTTCTGGGGTGCGGTTTGCTGCTACCCGACCTCTCTCCAGGACCTCGGCCAGTTTGGCCAGGACTTGGTCATGGCGCCACTTGAAGCATCCCTGGGTCAGCACCACCTTGCATCCTGATAAGACGTGTCGCAGACTTGCCTTGATGTTGCTACACAGCAGGCAGACAACTTCGCTTCCAAACCACTGGGTGAGATTCCAGGGGCATGGGAGGGTGTCGTAGGCTGCCTTTACCACGAAGCTTTATTATTTAAGTTAGATAGACATTATATCAAAATTGTCTCTCAGCCTTGGTAACGTGTCCCACATTGTCCCACACAAACATACTCCTTGTCCCACGTTTGGTTTGTTGGGATCTGGTTGGGTTGGGCATCCTGTACAGATTGTAAACCCCCCACACCTCCTGAGGTAAATTTGTGATTTGTGATATTGGGACTTGACAAGGGAGGAATGATGAAGCAAAGGAAAGAGAGAGATGAGGTAGAGGATTGTTAGAATAGGAGGAGAAATGAAGATGGAGGAGGGTGGGCTGACAAGAAGAGGGAGTTTGTTTTGTGTGTAAAAAAGGCATGAGGGAGTTCGACAGCGAGGTGTGGCAGCAGCGAGGGAGGAAAGAAAGAAAGAAAAGCAGCACAAGGCGAGCGCTGTCACGGTGATATCTCTCTGTGCTGTTATATTTAGCGCTCTTTTTTCTCTGCTCTTCACTTTCGCTACCTACAAAGCCACAGCTGCTCTTCAGTAAAAAAAAAAAAAAAAAGCAACAATGACGGATGATTATGGTTTACAGTCCCCTTTTGTAAGACGACTTTCTGGCACATTCAATCCTGACGTCCACCTGGACAATCATTGCCATCACAAAAGGTTTTTATTTTACATCTCATTTCCTCGTGTGGATGCTTTAACACAACTTCACTATGTAGTAGGGCTGTCAAAGCAAATGAGTTTTAACACCACTAATTTTTTTAACACATTAATGCAATCGATTTTTCGGGGTTTGTAGCGGGCTCAGTTTTAAAGCAAGAGTGAAACATCATATGAAAGTAGAAAACCTAATGAATCCATCGGTACCAACCATGTCATGTCGCGAAGGAGGTTAAATAACGCTCCAAACTTACGCTAAATTTTCAGGAAAAACTGGCATGTCCATTTTCAAAGGGGTCCCTTGACCTCTGACCTCCAGATATGTGAATGTAAATGGGTTCTATGGGTACCCACGAGTCTCCCCTTTACAGACATGCCCACTTTATGATAATCACATGCAGTTTGGGGCAAGTCATAGTCAAGTCAGCACACTGACACACTGACAGCTGTTGTTGCCTGTTGGGCTGCAGTTTGCCATGTTATGATTTGAGCGTATTTTTATGCTAAATGCAGTACCTGTGAGGGTTTCTGGACAATATATGTCATTGTTTTGAGTTGTTAATTGATTTCCAATAATAAATATATACATATATTTACATATTTGCCCACTCCCATGTTGACAAGAGTATTAAATACTTGACAAATTTCCCTTTAAGGTTAATTTTGAACAAATAAAAAATGTGCGTTTAATCATAAATCATCAATATTTGAATCGATTGACGGCCCTACGTATGTAATCAATGACACTAACCGTATTCTGGAGGACGTCCACGTACCCGATGGCCTCCGTGAACTTTGCAGATGCCTCTTCAAACTCGTTTTCTTTAACGAGGAAGTTTCCTTCGTTCTGCAGGAACATGACCAGTCGTAACATCTGCTGCCAGTCCTTCCCCTCTTCTTTACCGCTGGCGTTTTGATTGATCTCGGAAGAGCTCGTTTCCTCTTCGTTATCTCTTCCTTCAGTTGGTGTAAACTTATTTCCCCCGAGCTCCTCTTTATGGGCTTGTTCGGCAGAGTGAATGGATGGAGGTTCGTCTTTACCTTTCTCTCCCTCCACTTCATCTTTACTCCCCGCGGTCACACTTTCACTGTCTTCTTGTTTACCTTCCTCCTCCTCCTCCTCCTCCTCCTCCTCCTCGTCTTCTCCATTCTCCTTTTTCTCCAGCATGTTCCAGTATGTCTCCTTCTCCTCCCAGTACTTCTCCCTCATGCAGTCTGTCAGGGCCTTCAGCTCTCGACCGACAAGACAGGCCAGAGTGGCGTCCAGGTTGGCCACCATGTTGAAGTCTCTCCGGGCTTCCTTCTCATTCCACACGGCAGCGTGGGCCTTGGCTCTCTTGTAGTAGCCCTTCACACAGTCTGAGACACAGAAAAACAACAACAGATACAGAACGAGAAAGAGAAAAGCACAAATAAAAGCAGAATTATTGATGTCCTATAACCTTGAGATATTGAATAATAAACCTGCTCTTGTCTACTGAAGCTGAGGCAGCCATTTGTCTACATTTAGGACTGTGTGTAGGTGTGTGTACTGTTAGTGTGTGTATTTAACAGCATCCTTTAAGGACCAGTGTGTAACATATCAGGGGATCTATTTGTATAATATTAATAACTATGTTTTCATTAGAGTATAATCACCTGAAACTAAGAATTGTTGTGTTTTCATTAGTTTAGAATGAGCCCTTCAAATCTACACAGGGAGCGGGTCCTCTTCACGGAGTCCACCATGTTTCTACTCCATGTTTCTACTCCATGTTTCTACGGTCGTATCTAGAAGATAACTATGTTAATTATGAAATCTGGCAAAAACTTGCAAAAACTCTTGCGAGACTCGCTGCCCAACGACCTTCCCTAACCTTAACTATTCAAGGTTAAAGCCCAACCTTAACCATCTCATGAGAGTTTCCCAACTGGCTCTAGAGAGAGCCTTTCACGTTTTTACGTTACCTGAAGGCCACAGTAGTTCTCCGACACGCTTGTGAAACTGCAGTAACGTGAGCCGCAGAGTGCAAAACCGTGGCACCGCCAGCCGCCGTCTGACTTGCGTTGCTCTCTAAAGTAGTGTTATTATGGTATGGATGACCTCTGAGAGAGGCGAACGGCGTTACTACAGTTTTGCACTCGGCAGCTCACGTTACTGCAGTCTTGGAAAGGGAGGAATGAGCGGAGGGGTACTCTGCAATCTGCAACCACACCACTAGATGTCACCAAATGCTACACACTGTCCCTTTAAAGGTTAAAGGTCCTGCACAACCACACAGGTGTTTTCAGTTACGTGGCTGATTAGAGCTGCTCAGGTTGAAGTTGTGCAAGGTTGAATTTTGGAGTTTTACTTGTAACAGAGTATTTTACATGGTGGTGTTGTTGCTTTTACTTGAAGAGTTGTCAACTTGACAGAAAGCCATTGTGAAAAAAACCTGAAAGTGGGATGAGATGCTAATTCACTGCTGCTACTGGAGCCTCTGGTGAGTTTCAAGCTTGTTCTGGATAACATATCATTGCAAAGCTGAATGTTTTAGGCAGAGGGGGACTTGACTTTTGTCATTTCTGTCAGTGAATTTTTAAAAAAAAATGGTTTATAGAATTGCCTCAACTCTAGAAGAGGGTTGACTGAATAGGTAAATGTGTCTTATTTTCTTTTTACTGTCAGCTTATGTTTACAGATGTCATCTTCTTTCACTATCCAGTTTGACTTGCAGTATTGTCCTACACACTGCACCTTTAAAGGTCCCATATCGTGCTCATTTTCAGGTTCATAATTGTATTTTGTGTTTCTACTAGAACATGTTTACATGCTGTAATGTTAAAAAAAAAACTTTATTTTCCTCATTCTGTCAGCCTGAATAAACCTGTATTCACCCTCTGTCTGAAACGCTGCGTTTTAGCTGCATTTCAACGGAATTGCGTTGCTAGGCAACAGTTTGGGTCCATGTTTACTTCCTGACAGCTGATGTCATTCGACATACACTGCAACAGGAAATAAACTGAGACACATTTAGTATGTTTACGTTTAAATCCATGTAATGGTCTCAACATTGTATATTTGTGACATCACAAATGGACAGAAATCCTATTAAACGTTTCAATACTTTCACAGTATTTATATAGCACTTAAACCTGTTTTATACTATAACAGACATGACAATCTCAGTTTTTTTTACAATATGGGACCTTTTAAAGCTGCTTTAAAGCTGCATTGATCGGTTTGTTGGCTACTTGGTGGCAGTAGAACAACCTCTTATCACCTTTTTAAAGAGGTTATGGTAAATGTGTTAACTAACAATTGCGTACTTACACATCCCACATATGTGGAGCCATATTCATTTGTGATTCTGGCCACCTGAATACTCTTGTTTAGATCTCCTCTCCACCAAAGAGCTTTGTCTTTAGACTCTTTAGTTAAGCTAAATGCTCCACTATGTTCACCAGCTAGAAACTAACTACTGTCATGTGGTGCTTTAGCGCTTAATGGACATTTAATATTTGCAATAATTGGGGTCAACTTGGTTGTAATGACCACGATAACGTTACATCTTATGACGGCCTTGTATCAGGGCGGCTATTATCTTGTTTACCAAGGGCTGACATTGATTTAATACATTTAGAAAGCCACAACGTCAATTTACAGTGACTTTATTAGTCCTAAACATGGTTAACGTTAGATAGATAACGTGGTTTAAGTCTAACTTAAGTCACAAAGGTGGTGAGACTAAAACCTTTTTTTTCAGTTGCTAACGTTACTGCTCCAAAGTTGACCGTTAGCAGTTAGCCGTTACTGCGCTAACAACGCGTTGCCTAGTAACTTTGACGTTAGCTAGCTAAGACGTTGGAGATTTAAAATAACGGTTTAGTCGTTAGCTCCTGTTGCCAACGGTTACACTAACTGTTAACGGTTACACTAACTGTTAACGGTTACTCTAACTGTTAACGGTTACTCTAACTGTTAACGGTTACTCTAACTTGTTTGCGTGTTGTAGAGGCAGGTAACTAGGCAACTAGCTTTAGCTCTCTCGTCGACCTTACCTTTCTTCAGTTCGTTGATCCAAACGTTGACGATGGTCCTCGAGTGTTTTCTATGATGAATGAGCCACAGAGACAACGTCTGCACACTTTGCTGTGAGTTACTGAGCTCGGATAGTTTCTTCTCTAGAGCCGCCTCAGAGAAAGCTGACATCTTGACGAGATTAGAGGGAGGACGAGCTACTGGGAGAGAGAGAGGTTTAAGGTTTCTCCCAGATGTTGTTATCTACAGCTAGTCAGCCAGTCACCACGGGGACTTTAGCTATGCCATACGCTAGCTATCCCTATGTAAAGACTGGTTGTTAATGCTAACTAGCTACCGTCCTCCCTGTGCTGTTTAGAGGTGGCTGCCTTGCTCTAGTTTGCCTTGCAGGTTGCGCTCAGGGGGGCAGCAAACCACAGCACAGCAGTCTGCAGGAGCTGCTTCCGGTGGTGCGTTCAAAGTCAGATGGAATTTACAGGTAGGATTATGAACATCCACCTGGCAGCTATCTATGACTGAGCATTAAAGCTGCAGTGTTTAGAAATGGAGCAAATGTGATTTGAAAAAAAGTTATTTTTATAAAACTGTCACTATATTCTGACAGTAGTGCATGAGACAGGTAATCTGAAAAAACAAAATCATGTGCCTCTGTGTCCTCTGGTGCTCCTAATGGCATCTGCAAGATTTCACAGACCGGAGGAAAATCAGAGCCGAGCTGGAGCCTTGCTGTCTCTGAGCAGCTGTCAATCACTTGCAAACTCCAATCAAACAGTCAAATTGTACTCTGTATTTATGTATACATTTTCTTTTTAATGTGAAAACTAATAAACAAAGTGTGGGAAAAAAAGTTAATTGTACTCAACCAAAGAAACCTTGTCTAATAAATAAAAAAATATTGCTTTTGCATCGTTTGTGTGTTTATTGTGGGGCTATTGCTTTACAGGCACAATGCTGGAGTTTGTGGTTCCCTCTCATGTCTGAGGACAAAAATCCTTGTTGAACTTGACTCTGGTTGAGGTTTTGCAGACAAACACACTGAGGCTCAAATCTCTCCAACAGTGAACTTTCTCCACCCTTCATAATGTGAACTTTAATTTCAACATTCAAATATTTCAAATCAAGAGACTGCAAATCAGTATGCGCTCTTCATATCCCTTATTGCCCTAATGCAATAAGCAATGCAAGTAGGACACAACAGCAATGATTCAACCTCCTAAATGAAGAAACATAAAGACGTTTATGAAACATATTTATTATGCACCACAGCACTGGGCATTTGCATAGTTACACCAGTTGCTAACTTAAACACACAACATACATACATGTTACATAGCCTTACATTAGCAACAGGTGATAGATTCATCACTTGCATCATTTTCCAAATTTTGTTTATAGCAACCTGGTGTCAATATCAGTATCATTCCATTATACACCATAGTCAACATAAATATAGCCTACTATCTTCTGTGGTGCACAAAATAAGCAAAAAGAGGTCATCCAAAAAATAAAGTTGAGATAATACACTCAAGCACAAACCTATAAAGTAGGCCATTACACATTTTACGAATTTTAAAGTAAATTCTTCTTTGGAGTTATTCAGGCACAGCTTGTACATAACAAATGCAGTCGCAGTGGCATAATGGTCCAAAAGGAAAAGAAAATGTAGGTATTAGTAGAAGTATTATTTGTAGTTTAACAAGTTATTTAGTGACAACTATAAAACAGACCCTCAGTGCAATTTGAAACCTTTATAATTTCTCTGTTGAACCAATACAATTGACATTGAAAAACTGCCAGCTGCTGTACACAGTTTGATGCTTTATATTACTGAGCATGTTTCTCACCCTCACTTGGTTTGGACGCATGTAAAACCTAGAAACATATGAATAAATGCTAGTACTTATCAGTTTAAATGATCTCATTATCCCCAATATTCTTGAGACACTATTATCAATATAATTTTTGAATAACAAAAACATAGGCTATCATCGTAAATGTCCTTAATTCTGAAGCAACGAGCGCTATCTTTTGTTTTAATGTAAACAGATGATGCAACAGATACACTTTTACTTAGAACACCTATATGCCCAAGCACATCCAAGGAAATATGTCACAGTCTAGGCTCATTTCAGTTTGATGGTCCACAGTCGCATCCGTTTTTAACATTTGGGTAAAAGAAAATGTCACTATCATATATATTTTGTCACATAAAATAAAGTTGAAACTTAAAATGAAAGGGGACAAAGCTGAGATTTCAGAGGCTATGAAGGTTGTATCACTACAGGCAAAACATCCCTCCATTAGGAGATTCCCATCTCTGACAGAGACCAGACACATTTATTTTGGAAGAACGTAAAAAAATACCACAGCAAAATTAGAACCGGCAGGACCATTTGAGTGCGATTTTATCAAGTGGTGACAACCGTCTCTTCAGTAGAAATGTGGTGATACATGCAGAATTACAATTTGGGATATGCAAACATAAGTGGAGTTGTTCAATCTGAACTCCCTGAAATCATCAAATCTGACCAACCAGTGGCTCTGAAATTAAGATCAGTGTGGGCTCCATAATACAGAGCTTGCCCGGGTGGGATGAAAGCATTTGACTGGGACATACCCCCACCACCACTACCAACTTCACCACCACCCCAACCGCTGACTGGATGAGGACAGGGCTGGTCAGGGTTTGTCAGTTCAATATTGTAGTTGGGGTAAGACATCATCCCATGGCCTACCTGGAAGG
>JAUPFX010000184.1:0-19091 GCA_036937225.1 Sebastes paucispinis
ACAGACAGAAAGACAGAGATGCTTGCTTTATAGTTATATAATAATCACGTATTCTTTATTTTATGTTGTTGAAAAATTGGCATTTTTATTGATAAAATGTCACCTGTATTTATTGCATTTGAAATCATCCAGTGTATTTTTTATTTCCATATAAAGCCTTTATTTATCACATCTGCATCATTTTTACCTTTCTCATCAATCTTATTCAACATCCTGTGTAATCTTCCTATAAATGAATGAGGTGATGTTGGTGAAGAGATGTTTTTGAAATGTAGTGTCTGGGTTTGAACGATTCATATTCAAATCTTGCCTATAATGTATACTGTACAGGAAAACGTGGTATTTTCTGAACGTGTGTGAATGAGTGCGTGGGAGAGCCTGTGTATGTAAAAGTCAGCATTCAACTGTTTTCACAACTTTTTGTAAATAAAATCAAAGTCTGAATTATTTATTTTCATTATTATTTCACCTACCAGCACATTGCCTGATTTATGAGTGCTTGATGCCTAAACAGCCATGAATTAAATATAATAAATTAATAAAACATATAATATAAAAGTGATTTTTAATTTGATAATCAAACAAGTTGATTAAAATATTTTTATTTATTTAAATGTTTCTTCTTAAATGAAAGTGAGGATTCAAAACTGTTTTCCCAACTTTTTGTAAATATAATCAAAGAAAAACAATTAAACATATATATATATATATGTTTAATTTTTTATATATATATATATATATGTATATTTTTTTTACAGTCAGAATTATTTATTTCACCTATCAGTACAGTGCCTGATATATGAGTGCTTGATGCCTAAACAGCCATGAATTAAATATAATAAATGAATACAAATTATATACATATATAATTTTATATATATATATATATATATATATATATATATGATTATAACGTTAGTTAGAATATTTTTATTTATTTTTATTTTTCTACTTTTATTAAGATTTAATTTATTAAACGTGATATTTTCTATATTTTACATTTATTTTAATAATATTTTATTTCAATGTCAATCTTTTTTACTTTTATTATCAACATAGAATAAAATTAGAAATAGAACGGTCATTGAACTGACTACCCTGCTACGTTAATGTGAACAGTAATGTCCATTCTACTCCTATTCTATTTCTTTGATTATCAAACCTAAACAGCTCTGGCTCTGCCTGATTGGCTGAGAACACGGATATGTCCAGGACACGTCACGAAAGTTTTCGTGAGACGTTGGGATGTCGCTAGCGTTGCTGGGAAATGTAGTATAACGCTACAATGGGCTGCTATAGCCATCGCTCCCATAGTGTATGCCGTGAACTACATTACCCAGCATCCACAAGGAGCAATGCAACGTTGACGTCTATTTTGTTTGTAGTCTGGAAAACTCAAATTTCCTCACCAGCCGGTTGTCAAAGCCGCCAGTTGGACTTAATTTATTTATAAAATAATAATAATAATAATAAAATAAATATATATTATATATACGTATAATTTGTCTCTGCCTGATTGGCTGAGAACACGGATATGTCCAGGGCACGTCACGAAAGTTTTCGTGAGACGTTGGGATGTCGCTAGCGTTGCTGGGAAATGTAGTATAACGCTACATCGGCTCTCTATAGCCGTCGCGTCTATAGTGTATGCCCTGAACCCCTGAACCACATTACCCAGCATCCAACAAGGAGCAATGAAACGTTGACGTGTATTTTGTTGGTAGTCTGGAAAACTCCAATTCCACCATCAGCCGGTTGTCAAAGCTGCCAGTTGGACTTCATTTATTTATTAAAAAAAAATAATAATAATAATAAAATAAATATATATTATATATACGTATAATTTGTCTCTGCCTGATTGGCTGAGAACACGGATATGTCCAGGACACGTCACGAAAGTTTTCGTGAGACGTTGGGATGTCGCTAGCGTTGCTGGGAAATGTAGTATAACGCTACATCGGCTCTCTATAGCCGTCGCGTCTATAGTGTATACCCTGAACCACATTACCCAGCATCCAACAAGGAGCAATGAAACGTTGACGTGTATTTTGTTGGTAGTCTGGAAAACTCCAATTCCACCATCAGCCGGTTGTCAAAGCTGCCAGTTGGACTTCATTTATTTATTAAAAAAAAATAATAATAATAATAAAATAAATATATATTATATATACGTATAATTTGTCTCTGCCTGATTGGCTGAGAACACGGATATGTCCAGGACACGTCACGAAAGTTTTCGTGAGACGTTGGGATGTCGCTAGCGTTGCTGGGAAATGTAGTATAACGCTACATCGGCTCTCTATAGCCGTCGCGTCTATAGTGTATACCCTGAACCACATTACCCAGCATCCAACAAGGAGCAATGAAACGTTGACGTGTATTTTGTTGGTAGTCTGGAAATCAGCCGGTTGTCAAAGCCGCCAGTTGGACTTAATTTAACTACAAATTGAACAATTTATTTAATTTATTTTAGCAGTGGGTGACTTCGCAAGTGTGTGACGATGTCTGGAGAAATTTCTATGATTGGTAGGTGGAATGACAGTTGTGTTTTTTAACCGGTGACTGGATGCTAACTGGATGCTAACACATGAGCTAACACATGAGCTACATGTCAAAACAAATGACATGTTGCCATCATACATTAAGGACACAACGTGGATGAATAAGAGAACAATAGAACAATAGGAAGACATTCATTTATTTTGGTATTGTAAGGAAGTTGCATTATTATTATTATTATGCAAATCAGTCTACAAATCAAATTTCTATAGTTGTCCTTTATCTATTATGTTTGGTGATTTAAGGGATGATGAAAAAGGAAAAGACCTGAACAACATCGTCATTACAATGGGGAAAGCATTTATATTTAAAGCTATAAAAAAGACAGCAATTCAATTCAAAATGTTTTTGAAACATCAGTGGCTTCTTGAGAAGGATGTTAATAGAAATAAAGAACAGTATATCATTTTTGAGCGTGGGTGGGATACTTTGAGTCAGGGTGAGGATTGGAGATAAAAAAAAATAATAAATAAATAATGTCGATAAAGGTGAACTAAAGGGATGTAAATATGTCCTTTTTTGGTTTTGGTCCACCTGTAATAACACGTGTTTGTCACCACTAGGTTCTGTGATCCTGGCCCTGTTCCTGGCTGGCTACCTGGGCCAGCAGTACCTACCGCCCCCCAAACCCAAAGTAATCGGCCTGGATCTGGGCACCACCTTCTGCTCTGTGGGGGTCTTCCATCCGGGCAGCGGGGAGGTGGAGGTGATAGCTGATGAGGAGGGCAGGAAGAGCATCCCCAGCGCCGTCTCGTTCACCACCACCGAGGTGCTGGCTGGACATGAAGCCGTGGAGCTGGCCGACAGCAACCCTCAAAACACCATCTACGATGCCAAGAGGTTCATCGGGAAGATATTTGATCCTGAAGTCCTGGAGCAGGAGAGTGCTCGGTACCCGTTTAAGGTGGGTCATGGTCAGGGTCTAAAATTAAGTTTTTTCCTCACTTGCCACTGTGGCAGGTCACTGAACATTTCTACTAGCCATACAATTTTTTTGTCTGCCACTTCTGAAATCTATGTAGAAAACTGTCATAGTATAAAGAACACACCGCCATATGCATACATTTTAAGTAATTTCTTTTTTTTTTTTAACTTTTTTATGCAATCAGAATAGTAGGATTTGCTTTTATCACAGAAGACGCATATCTTTTCAAATAAAATAGTATGTAGTAAGTAAGTATTGACTGAGTTAATTTTGCTTTTAAACCATTAATTAGAAATCAATACACAGTTTCTGAGAATCGATACAGTATCACAAAAAAAAAAAATTCAACCAGATGCCTGTGATTTGCTCTCACTTATATTTTTTTGCGCCTCTTCCAGGTGATTAACAACAACGGAAGTGCAGAGTTTGAGATCTCCACCAACCACACCTTCACTGTGAGCCCGGAGTTCATCGGCTCCAGGCTGCTGTTGAAGATGAGGAAGATGGCCGAGCGGCAGCTTGACATGCCCATCCAGAAAGCTGTCATCTCGGTGCCCGCAGAGTTTGACGAGAGACAGAGGAACTACACTATCAGGGCCGCCAATCTCGCCGGTCAGTTCTCTAATTATTTTTAAGATAACAAGATAACAGCCTTTCTTCCCCAATAGCATTAAATATACAAGCTACACATACTGTAATAGTAATATAACGGTGTTCATTCTTTCCTTTGTGTTGCAGGCCTGGAGATCCTGCGTGTGATCAACGAGCCCACGGCTGCAGCCATGGCGTACGGCCTGCACAAAGTGGACGTGTTCAACGTGCTGGTGGTCGACCTCGGAGGAGGAACCCTGGATGTTTCTCTGCTCAACAAACAGGGAGGCATGTTCCTCACTAGAGCCATGGCAGGTAATTACTATTGCAACAACACATCGTCAGTAAGGTAAAATTAACTTGTCTTACGACGGTCTAAACCCAGCTCATGTTCCCTATTAGTGGGTGAACAATCCAACGCTTGGTGAATTCTGCTTCACAATGATAGGAAGAGCCGACATCGAAGGATCAAAAAGCGACGTCGCTATGAACGCTTGGCCGCCACAAGCCAGTTATCCCTTTGGTAACTTTTCTGACACCTCTTGCTTAAAACCCCAAAAGTCAATGTCTGTCAATTTGAATAGCTCTCGACTAGTAATGTACTACACAGTAATGTAATACCGTGATGTAATACTTTAAATCTGTTATAAAGAAATAACAGACTGTAGAACGCCGGGATTGACCAATCAGAATCGAGTATTCAACAAAGCCGTGTAATAAAATGTGAATAAATGTGACTAAACGTGACTAAACGTGACTATACATAACGTGATTTAAAGTTTTATACATTACGTCTATCACGTCAGATAGATTTTCACTATGTTATCAAACTACACCTTTTGTTTGATTGAGAGCCCCCTAGTGGCAGAAATTACATATTGTGCGTTTAAAGGCTTAAAATCATTTAATTCTGTGGGTGTTTCCAATATCTGTTCAGGCAATAATCTGGTTTAATTTTAACATCTTTAATTTAAAACTCGGCAAAGCAGCATTTGTCTAAATCAGAAGTGTTGTTGCTGGAGGGGACTGTGGTCTAAGTTTAAGTTAATTGTGTTTTTTTTCGGCAGGAAACAACAAGCTGGGAGGTCAAGACTTCAGCCAGAGGCTGCTCCAGTACACCATAGAGCGAGCCGTGCAGGAGTTTGGCGTCCCCCCCACCCTCAAAGAGGACATCCACCGTCTCCGACAGGCTGTGGAAGCCGCCAAGCTCAACCTCACCCTACAGCCCAGCGCCACCATCAGGGTGCCGCTGCACCTTCACATTCACGAGTCAGCCGACGGCTCCGCTCCCACTCCGGTTCTCCTCCAGGCTGTGATCACCCGCGAGCTGTTCGAGGAGCTCAACGAGGACCTTTTCCAGAAGATCCTGGCCCCCGTTAAGACCGTGTTAGCCGAGGGCCGCCTGGAGAAGGAGGAAGTGGATGAGATCGTTCTGGTCGGAGGCTCCACCAGGATACCTCGGATAAGGAGGCTGATCAGCGAGTACTTTGGGAAGGAGCCCAACACTTCGGTAGACCCGGACCTGGCTGTGGTAACAGGTGTAGCCATCCAGGCGGGCATCATGGGCGGCTCCTGGCCTCTACAAGTGAGCGCTATAGAAATCCCCAACAGACACCTGCGCAAGACGAACTTCATCTAATCTTTATTATTTAGGTTATTTATTACGATAAAAGGGATGCCTTGGAAACTTTTCACTGATTTCTAACTGTTTCATGCTTCTCTCATGTGCGTCATTTAAAATCTTAAGACACCGTCACCTGAATGAAGACATGAGGAAACTCAGATTTTTCCAACTCATTATGATTTATCCTTCGTGAGGCGGCGGCGGCGACAGAAAAAATGTGATGATTACGTTCTAAAACACAACAACATTCCTCTTCGACAGATAGATACCGTAACAACTGCACCTGTTTCTATTTATAAATTGACGGCTGCGTTTGTTTCAGCTGTAATAACACGGTGAGGAAATGTGAATAATCGCCTCTCATTTGTCTACTGATCCCTTCAGCTTCACTCATGATGCTCATTCATTCCTAGTAGATACTTTAATGGTGTTCAATTCAGGGAACAACCTTTTTAAAGGACTTACAGAGCAGCCAGTACATCTTCAGCTATTTATTTATTTATTCCCGTTAACTGTGAATGTGTTTTGCATGTATTTTTTTACATCTTTCCATCAGCGGTTGACACACAGTGTGCTTGTGCCTGTTCAGAAAGCTGCTATAATGTTTGAATCGAAGTGTAGAGATGAACCTTGGCTGGTCCAGGTCGCTGTAAGGTCTTTGCATAATGTCCCAAGGAGGATTTTATGTCCACTAGAAGTCATTGAGACAGAGGAAGACAGCAGTGTAAAGATGCACAATTCATTTCAAACAAATTCACTGAAATATTATTGACTACTCACCTCATAAATAAGGTGTTCTGGTGAGCTGATAGATGAACGTGCATGTTGGAGAAAGCCTTAATGTTCACACAGTACTGTAAAATCTTAAATCATTATTAGCACCACCAACACTTCCTCCCTTTGAACGACTGCATTATTTGTTTAAGAGGAGTTGTGCTCGGTGCTGCACTTTGAGGACTTTCACTTGTTGGCCAACTTTGTGCAATAGTGCGTGCTTTATTTAAATGCCGTTGACTAATATTTGTGCTGCGTATCAGAGATAAGCTTCTTTAGCTGCTGCAGGTAGAGAAGGTCAACTCTGGTGGTCCAACAGAAGGACCAAATCATTGCTTACTGGTGCCTTGTGTGTTTGATATCGACAAATGTGTTACGGTCACATTTAGGATGTTTAATGGATCTGATGCATTTACATTTGACAGATTATTATATTGTATAATAATTGAGTGTGAAGAAAACTGGTTTCACCTGCTCTTATTCTGGTGGACAGTAGGCTGGTTACTGCACAGCCAGTATCTGTCTCTGGAAAACATAAAACCCAGACTGAAGTTCAGATGGTCCAATATGACCATAAATTCCTTAAAAAGTATTACAACTTTTGCCAAATGTCATTCCTGAGTAGGTTTATTTATCTGATCTTTTTCTTTTCAAATGTTGTATTTATCATGTTGGAACTGATTATTATAATAGAGCCTTTACTAAAGATGAAGGCTATACTGTTTGCCTTTGATAATGTACAAATCTCTATTGAAATAGGGAGAAAAATTAAAACATATGAGACTAGGATCTATTTTTATAAGACATGTTTTACTCAGTCTAGCCACCTAAAAAATGACATGTTAAACTGTTACAACCTGCTTTTCAGCCAATTAAAATTCAATTTGTCAACTTCTTCATTGTCTGTTTACTTTATAATAATAATCATTATTGTCCACAAATGTGGAACTTTTGAGTCTCGTATTTCTGGGAAACAAACACAAAGTTCTTCACACACATCACATGTCGCATTAATCATCTCATCATCTTGAGAACGTCACCAACTTCTAATCATAAGATTATTTTTCCATCCATTATCCGTAACAGCTTATCCTATTCGGGGTCGTGGCCTGTTGACTTTTCAATTTTATTTTAGTTTAGTTTTAGTTAGTTTTCAGAGTGTGTTTGCTAGTTTTAGTTTGTTTTTGTGAGGGGCAGCTATAATGTCTCAGAAGTTTGTAGCTATATACGTACAAAACACATGGTTGAGAACTGTGTGAAATGGCCATGTTTAATCTTTGCACTACTTTAGTAAAAAAAATTGTGGCACAGCCCCATCTCCTGGATGGAAAAGTCAGTTCAATTTGTGTGGTTCAAAGTCACGAGAGTTGACAGAAATTCATGCAGTCTCTTCTCTTTTTTTTGTAGTGATATATTAGTCAAAAACTAAAACTGAACGAAATCAACATTAATTTGTATTATTTATTTTTTAACCAGGCAATATCATTTCAGTTTAGTTTTTCTTAAATATACTTATGATACTTGTAAATATTTCTCAGTTTGTTTTCATTTTAGTTTCAGCTTTAATAACTATAATAACTCTGGACTGAACATAACTAAAAGTAGAAAGTCCAGAGACAAGAAGAATGAATCCATTTTATTACCTTCAGTCAGTATATACATATATAAATAAAAAAGAGCGGCTCAGGTGAGAGAGCGGGTTGTTCCTTAATTGGTGGTTCGATGCCCGGCTCCTCCCGTCCGCATGTTTAAGACCACAAAATTACAACAAATAAACCGAACAAAACACAACTAAAAGCTCTCATATTAGAAGGTTTTTTTTTAATGTTTACTTCTGAGGCACAGTAATACCCAAATAAAGAAAATAAACACAAAAGGCAATCCATGTCTTGACCCTGTTGTGATCCCTGTAGTGTCCCTTCACTTAGCTTAGAGCTTTATTTTCACATTTAGCACCCACTTCATTCACCTTACAGCAGTCCGTTTTACACCAGCAAACCAACGTTTGGATCCATGTCAACACTGAAATACCTCAGACTTTAACCGCAGTTCAGAGGAATTGAAATCTATCATGACCACCAGGCTTATATTGCTATTGTCGTCATTATTATTAATCACTGTTGTTCAAATGTAATGCTGAGTTGGCTGGAGCGTCTCACACACTGGTTCACCTTTTATGTACAATAACACACTCAACATAGCACTGCACGCAGGGTAGAAAATATATACCCAGCCAGAATATACACACACACACACACACACACACACACACACACACACACACACACACACACACACACACACACACACACACACACACACACACACACACACACACACACACACACACACACACACACACACACACACACACACACACACACACACACACACACACACACACACACACACACACACACACACACACACACACACACACACACACACACACACACACACACACACACACACACACACACACACACACACACACACACACACACACACACACCTTTAAAAAAACAAAACACATTACCCATAAAAGACTGCACTGATCTTCACCCCCCCAAACCATTTTCACCAGATGTTCTGGTGCACTGGGAGCACAGCTCACATACATCAGTTGATATGGTCATTACATGCATTGGGGGGCTGGAGAGGCATTCAGCCTCTATCAAAATACTTATCTTACATACACCGTGTGAATATTTCACCTGGAGGAGAAGGCAGGACTTCTGTAAACAGCTTGTTCATGTTTTTTTTTTTTTTAATTTTTCTCTTTAAATATAAATATTAATGTTATTATGAACAACAGCACAGTGGAGTGCTGACGGAAGGCGAGAGCATAATTAGCGTTTAGTCTCATGCTGCCTCTCGTTAAAAAGAAATTCATCTGCTAAGAGAAGAACGTCATGTACAGTGGTTTAAAAACAAGGAACTTGCTTTGGGAGAAAAAAATAGCTTAAAATAATCTGGAGATGCATCTTTAAAAAGAAGCAGATGACTCGGAAGGGGCCATTTAGATGTGTGAGAGGAGGAGGCCACAGATTTGGCGAATTCCATTAATAAAAAGTGCGTGTAGTCCCGTGTGATATACAGTATGTCTGACAAGCGAAACACAAAACTATTTACAGAATGTACACAAAGCAACGGGGTGGTTGTTTTTCTCCATCAGACACATCAGTAGGACAGAAGAGGAGATCACACTGACTGGAACAGGAATGATGTAAACACTGAGAGCGTCGTCTGGCGTCTCCGTCTCGCTACAGCAGATTCACAAAGTCCCAAACAATCACTGGCTGATGGCCTGATTGGTGTAATAGTCGTAGCCATTGTCCTCGTACAGCTCCTCGGCACTGCCGACTCCGTTCCCCACCTCTGGAGGGCACCAAAGGATAAAGAAGAAAAAGTCAGTGCACTGTAAGATGACATGCACTACCACAGTGATTACTCAAAGTGGGGTCTGTGACATTCTGTCAGGGGGTCCGCGAAATAATTTACTATAAATTATACTCTATCATTAAAGGTATAATATGCAAGAATTAACTAAAAAACAAAGTATAGACTGATACAAAAATAACCCCTCTCAATCATCACTTACACCCCACTAGAAGTGTGTGTTGGTGTCTGTTTCTGCCTGTATTTTCTCTTTTCTTCTTATTTTGATTTACTCGGGACGCTTCTGGGCGTCTGCAAACAGTCTTTAAGCCCCACGTGGGGGTGTAACCCCGAGCCAATAACAGTACGCAGGGTGTGTGCAGCCCGTTCAGGTGGTCAAATAACACTGGTTTAGTGTGCCAGGGCCTTAAGACCAAACTAGCTAAATTGAGAAAATATGACGACAATTATATATCGAGCAACAGCGACGTCCAAAATGTGTCATATGTCTTCAGGTGTTAACGAACGAAGCCATGAAGCCAAACTAAAGTGACATGTGATTACAAAGCACCTGGAATATCAGGGCAAACAAAGTTGTGTTATTAAAATGTGTTTCCGTTCATCACTATCAAACAGCTCTGAGGTATTTAGGTCGAAAAGTTTAAGAATACAAATAGTAGTAAGCATTACGCTTAATCAGTGTTACAATTAAAAGGGGGTCCTTGGAAGATCTCCTCCCCTTTAAGGGGTCCCTAGCCCCAAAAAGTTTTAGAACTGGACTACCATCACTTTCAAACCACATCAATTTGCAAGAAAAATAAAAGATGAAAGGAGTCATTGAGTGAAAAAATGAATGAAAAAATGATGAAGAGCCTCAAACAGCTGGCCCAGATGTGACTCACCTTTGACCCCCAGCACTAGAGACTGTCTAGACAGACTGGGGCGTCTATAAGCTCCCCTACACATGACGCTGTCTCCAGTTGGGGGGTAGTGTGGGAGGTTTGGTGCATGAAGGGATGAATGGATGGATGGATGAAAGGGAGAAGGGCAGAGTAACGAGGGATGCATGGAATAAAAGAGGAAGTCACGGCTGGCGGAGGAGGAGGAGGAGGTGGTAGCATGGATGGAGAGGAGGAGGTGCACGTCACACAGGCTGCTACTGGGGATGACCTTCAACAGGGAAGAGGAGGAGCGAGAAACATTCACAGACACTCAGAAAGATGCATGCTGGGATGCAAGAGACGTGCTAGATGGGCACCTGAAACTCATCATCTTTACAGACTTTTTGTGAATCAGCAAAAACCAAAAGTACAAAGAGAGGAATTTGATTCTGAGTTCAGGAGCCCAAACAAACAAACAAACAAACAAACAAACAACAACACACCAGAAAACATCCAGGATGGACAAACACGTCCACGTCCCTCTGGTCTTACCAGAGAAGATGAGTTTCTCCTTCATGACGTTGAGGTCTCTGCTGGACCTCCTGACGGCGGCGGCGCTCAGCATGATCTGTTCAGGGTTGTAGCTGCGCATCCCGCTCATCCGATACCTGCGGGGTCACACGTTATGTCAGAGATCCTCTCCAGATAATAATGATGTCACTAAATATTGCTGCCTCTGCTCGCAATAAGTTCAGGATCCATAGAGGGATTACATCTACGTTTTTAGAAGGCGCTATAGAGTTAGTGTCCAACTCTGTTTTATGGGAAAACAAATCTGTTCAATTAGTTTTCACTTATTCCTGAAACGCAGCTACGGTTAACGTGAAAACATCTTGTTATAACAATAAGCTTTCCATGGAGGTAAAAGGTAATTTTTCACAACCTGGCAACCCTAAAGTTGTTTTTATTAATGCCCTTATTTGTTAAGCATTACTAAATGACACATTACCCATTAATAAAACTAATGGTTACAACTCTATGTAGGGTGCCTTATTAGAAAGTGGTAATTACAGTGTGTGTTGCAAATAACACATTTGCAGAAATGCAAAAATAATTGTATTTTTTTAATAGAATAAAGCTATTTTTATTTTCTCCTTACCTTCTGAATGGATAATTAGTAAAATATCATTTAAATACAGAACATTTTGCTCTGTTCTGTGTTCATTAAAACAACATGTTTCAGTTCCTCAGAGGACGAGGCAGAGGATTTAATTTCGTGTATGTGGAAACTGCATCCTTGCTTTAATGAACACAAACAGCCTTGATTTCAATTAACTGCGCTGAGGAGCATTAGTCACAATGAGCTGCGACTAATGCACGGAGGCAACGAGGGACAGAAATGCAAACAAGCGAGCTCTTAGTTCATCAGCATCAATAAAAGCCAAACCTGAGGCACTTCCCCTGATGAACGCACATCCGTACTTCATTTTGGACGTTTAGCCTTTTAGCTTAATAAAATGGATAATAAATTTGAAATCTCATCGGTGTCTTAATGCTGTGGATGTTTTGTGCTGTGTGGGTGGAAAGCATTCAATTTATTAAAGACGTGAGCTCCTCCCTCTGGAGGAAAGTGGCAGCAGTGCAGTACAACGATTCAGGTGAGACAGAGAGAAGTGAGAGAGAAAATAAAGACAGACGATGGAAGTACAGTAAGGTGGAGAAAAAAATCTGATGGATGTTATATAATAAAAGAGAGCGACACAAAATATAGAGAAGGAATGGAAAAAAGATGGAGAGAAAGCAAAAGAAGGATGGATGAAGACAGAAATAGGGTGAAAGGAGAGAAGAGTTTGGGTCAGAAGAGGTGACCCGGTTACCTGATCATGTGATAGCTGAGAGAAGATGCCAGAATGCAGCAGAGGAGGAAGAGCATGCACATCAGGCAGAGAGGAGGAAGAGGAGGAGGTAGGACAAAAGAAGGCGGGAGACAAGAGAGGTCAGTTTAGAAGCCAGCAGAAGCTACTGAAGAGCAAACCCGCACCGGACCATAAAATAAAAAAAAAGAAAGAAGATGACTGCCCTCCATCATCCCAGAGAGGACAGGAGGACAGACCATCTGTCTCTGGAGTCGTCACAGAAACAATAAAACTACTCTCTCCAACAGAAAGAGGAAATACTGGAGTATTAGTGAAGAGAAGACATGCTCATACAAAGTACATCTTCTCTGTCACCACACAGGAGGAGAACAATACATCAGAACAGCTTATAAAATCACATAACACATACTGTACATGTAACTCTGTATTCTTTCCAGCCTTTTCTTTGAAGGTCATTATTTCTTTATTGACCTACCTGGGACAGTTTCTACCTCTAAAATGTGCCAGAGTTAGCTAAAGAGCTAATTGTCATCTGTAGTCTCTGTGCAGGTTATTACAAAGTAGTGGCCTAGAATATTATCAATACAACACGTCAGCACACAGTACATCAGCAGACACTTTGACTCGTCATAGCAGGAAAAGCGGAGGTGAAATTGATAACATCAACACTGGCTCAGTTCCATCAAGTGTCCCGGTAAGCTATTCCAGTGAAACAGCATTCTCAACATCAGGGCCTCCCTTAACTGGAATGCAACCCTCGTTCATTTGTTGTTTTTACATCTGAGCTTTTCCTTCTGTGACAAAATGTCTGCTGTGAAAAATGTCTATACACAATATGTTACAATACAATAAAACACATTAGAAAAGTAGCAGATATGTAAAAACAAGGAGAATATATAACGGCAGTACGAGTGATGAGTTAGTATGATTACTCATGACTGCAGGTTTGGTTTGCTTTATCCCATCTCTTAAGTTTATGTTTAAAGGTTAGGTAATTAGTGCTCTCTCTAAATTCAATAGGATGACTGTTCCAGTAGTGGGCGGCTCTGACTAAGAATATGCCTGTATTGTACAACACAGTCCTCTCTGGTAGTTGCTCTGCTGCTACGATCCTTCAGCGTTATGAACTGACTCAGTGAGGGAGATGCAAGCTCATGTAAAACCTTAAAGATGAGGCAAGCGTCTGCAAAATCTTTAAAACTATCAAAATTACATAAATTGTACTTTTGTACTATATGACAAGGGTTATAGCTCTTGACCTTTTGGTCAAGTGTTTTTAGTGTTTTGGTTTGTAAAGGGACTCAATAGAGTGCTGCAGGAATGAGTCCTAAAACATGGAAATGAGTTAGCGTTTTAGCACTTCCGGTTCCCTCGTCTGGAGGTCAATGGGTTTTTTGAACGGGTTTTTAGTTAGATGCCTGAAATAATGTCTGTGGTTAACACAAGCTGAAGAGATTTTAAGGTTTTGTTCTACGTTATAAAATACTTCAGTAAATATCCCACTTGGAATTTTGAAGCTTTTACGTGTTTTAAAAAAGGCGGTTGGCTTTTTACTTCTGGCGATTGCATTCATGCTTCAAAAATCATCAACGTGGTGTTCAATGTTGGAGATTATCTTGCTGAACAAAACTAGTAAGTATCATAAATGTTTGTTTGCAACAGAGCTTATTTTCTGCAATAATCCAAAAACCAATAGAAAAATCCCATTAACTTTTTGTGGAGGGAACCAGGGCGATGATAATTTCCTTGTTGGCCTACAAAAACATGTCATCCGTGGAGCTCTCTATTGTTTCAGAGTTGTGATGCTTGCTTGTGACCGGCTTGTAAAACAGTAATTTTTGTGAAAAGATAATAGCATGTATAAAGACTTGGCCTTAAGCTTCTGTCCTTTAACAAAAACATCAGGTTGGTGAGTCTCTGTGGGTTTCCTTGTAAAAAATCATAGTTTTGTTTATGTTCAGGCGTAAACATGAGTTATTACTGGCAAAATAATTTTTCAAAAAAGTGATGAAAACACAAGGGGACAGCATAAATATGTATGAGCTGTTATTTTAACGAGGTGTTCCAGACAGATGTGTCACACAGAATGAGAGGTGTGAGTGAAGGGTGCTTGTTAAATAGCAGCAATTAGTGGTATTTACTGTGCATGTATGAAAGAGCACAACAGGAGAGAGTGACGCACACCCAAAACCAAAAAAAAGGTCAGTGTTTACTTTCTTCTTCAAACACCAGCAGAAAAATGGAGGAACATTAAGTGTTACGTAACAACTCACTGTAATGACTTGACTACAGTTATATCATCATCGAGTGGCTGTACTTACTTCTGGAAGATGAATATTCCTATGACTACCGCAAAGGAGATGAGGTCCACAGACACCCACATCAGGCAGTATTCATCTGGTCTCTGGAAACACACACACAGTCGTGGTACAGTTGATCTGGGTTCAACCCTAAACAAGTTTACAGCAGAATCCACCACTGGGTGGCGCTATATGTCATCAATACAATCTCTTATGTGAGCAGCAATATCCAAACTGTCTTGTACAATACCTCTGCAAATAAACTAACTTTTTAAAAATAAATCGACTATTAAAAAATGCATTTAAATTGGGAAATGCAAGAATTTTGCATTTCTTTAAGATGTGCACGCTTGTGAAGCTGTAATCAAAAGGTGTTTTGAAGTGGGGTTGTACGAGGTATTTATCCATAGTCAGTGTATTACCTACAATAGATGACGGTCGACACGCCCCCAGTTTGGAGAAGCAGACAGGAGTTACCGCACGGAAGCAAAGCAATGTACTGCTGTGGACGGGGCCGACAGCAAAACGTATTTTAGCCACTTAAAAAAAAGGCCCATCTAAAAAATCAATATCAGTTTAAGTGTACGCTATATTTAGAATATTTTCGCTGGTTTACCTTGCCATCAGACAACTATACATGTACTTTGTTACTGTCAGGGAACTGAAGCTGTTATCTATGCTCTCGCCAAAGCAACCAGACTCCAGTGAAAAAAACAGCAATTTTACCTCCCAGCAACTCCCCTGTTCCACAACGTAAAAAAATATATTTTTTTTTTCAATGGAGTCTGGTGGTTTTGGCGAGAGAGCATAGATGGATACAACGGCTTCAGTTCCCCATTAGAAAGGGCCGTCTGACGGCAAGGTAAGCCGGTAAAAATATTCTAAATATAGCCTACACTTAAACTGATTTTTTTGGGTGAGCCTTTTTTTTTAGTTCTCTATAATACGTTTTGCTGCCGGCCTCGTCCACAGCAGTACAATGCTCTGCTTCCGTGCGCTAACTCCTGTCTGCTTCTCCAAACTGGGGGGCGTGTTGACCGTCATCTACTGTAGTTAATACACTGACCATGGATAAGAACCTCATACAACACCCAAACTATCCCTTTAAAATTGTCATGTACAGTAGCAAGATGAAAAAAAAGAGGAGGATAAATGTTCACTTTCACAACATCCAGTTACACAGATTGACAGTGGACACTGACAGACAGCACCGCAGATGCACTGGCAGATTAATCTCTCGCTGAACCACAGCAGGGGGCCGCGTCCACATGTTGTCACGCAGAGTCCCCGTATGGCGCTACAGACGGGGCGACCAGGCTGGCACGCTGGCACGCTGGCACGCTGGCACGCTGGCACACAGGCGAGGCGGGTGAAATGATAGCAGAGGCACAGTGTGGGTGCTACCCGCGTTGAGAGGTTTCAGGAGACAACTGGACTAGAAAAGCGTGAGTCATGCACTACAGGATGCACAATACAGTGATGATGCTTTCTACTGGGCCGGGACCTCTGATGAGTGTTGAAAAATAAGAGGATGGCGTGCTCAGTGCGGGAAATTAACAGACTTGATGAGTTCAGTGGAAAGCTAGGCTCCCTTGTTGGTATCATCTAATACATCTACTCTGATTGGCCAGTTTATGAAAGCTTTTACATTTGTTTTTAACAACCTGTTACCAAGCAGATCTTTTCTAGAGAGACTACGGCTGAACAGAAAAGGGAAAACAGAAAGCCACACAGAGAAACTTTATCCACAAACAGAGCAAGAACATGTTGCAAACAACGGTGCGTGATTGCAAAATGACTGAGAAGTCCAAGGCAAAGAAGAAGAGAAAGCTATACAGTATTTTTTCATGGGTTCTTACCATGAGCCAGACGGGGTAAGGCACCTTTTTGAGGATGTGTGAGGCCTCTGAGGAGACTGAAGACACCCCGCTGCACCAGAGCACCGAGTACAGCCACGGCTCGTTGATGGTGTAAAGCGTGAGGTTGATGTTGCTCTGGGAGAAGTTTCTGAAAGCAATCACACACAGTCAGGCACGTCTTTAAATAGAAATCCGTGTGTTAAGGCGCCAGCCTGATAACAGTATCGGGTTTGTGTGTTCCTACCCGATTTCCCGTGTGCTGGCCACGTTGTATCTGAGCAGCAAACTGCTGATGCCGGACTGATGCAGACTTTGAGGACTGAGTTTCTTCACTGAGGTCTGGATCAGACCGGGAGCCAGCTGTCTCACCTGAGCTCTGTCTTCATCTGGAGTCCACATCACCTACACACGGCACAAGACACAGCACTACAGTTACACTTCTCTCAGACTACGTTTACATGCACACTAATATTCCACTATTATTCCAAATAAGACAATATTCTGAATGTGATACGGGCCATGATGTAAACAGCTGTTTGGATATTCTGACATTCGTCGCTCTCTCTCGCTTCACCACTCACTTTCCACATACACATACTATAGCTCTGCTATTCTTCAAATGACCTACGCTACTCTTACAACAACTAGTTCCAGAAAGGGCCATTTACATTTTTACATCGGCCACCGTAGATTTTCTACACGCTTGGCACCTGCAATCTGCAACCTCACCACTAGATGCCAGCAGATGTTACACACTGGTCCTTTAAGACATGTGGGATTTGCCGGGATTATTCGGATTTTAGGAGCATTCTTTGGACATGTTTACAGCACATTCATAATATGTGTCTCAATTAGGGTTTTTACTGCAGATTGCGACACATGGACTCTTGCCTGTTTGCGTCGAACTCTGTATGTTGTACACAAACCAACTAGCTGACAGTTTGCAGAGATGTGTGACCTAAAGAAAAGCCCACATTTCTGGTGGGAAGGAGAAACATACCTCCTTCTAAACATTATGAAAGACTTGGATAGCAACGGGTTTTTGGATATGCGCAAATATCAGAACTCTGACCTTTTCAAGAAGTATGTACGGCTGCATGTAAACAGGAATATCAGTGGAATATGTAAACAGTGTAGCGACTACCATCAATCAAAAAGTCGCTAAGAGTCTAAAGTAGGCTCTTTACTGTGTGACGTGTAACACAAATCTATGATGTTTATAAAATGAAAAGGATCACAAACAATAACGTAGGCTAACCGGAGTAACTAAAGTATGTGACATGACGTGGCGGTTCACAGAAAATGTCAGAGCCTAACTCATCCTCTCTGTCTGAATCCTGCCATCAAAGTGCACAGGTAGATAAAGTAAATACTACACCACTGTGCCCATAAACCAGAAATGATACTAACCAAAAGAACATGTGCAGCCTAAACAAATACTAATAAACAATACAGGCTAAATGCACGTTTTGGCTCGTATAAACAGCCTTGTAGGAATATTGTCTTTTTTGGAATAAGAGCAAAAACTGAATATATTGTGCATGTATGAGACTTTGTGTCGTCAACATTAGTGAAGTGGTCTGAATGCACATGAATAGCAATGAGGAAAACTCACTGCCCAGAGAGTGTAATTTTAATAGATTAATTCACATTTATTCCATCATGTTTGCATAAAATATGTTGAGAATACATCAGCCAGACAACCTGCTGTGCAGAGGACTCAACCCGATGCGGACTGGGTTTATCGCAGCAGTCAGGTCCTACACACTTACCAGGCTCTGAGGAACCCCAGATTGCTGCACAGCCTGCAGTGTATCATTGATCCAGCTGTGATAGCAGGGGTGCTCCGAAGGAGGTCTCCTCAGCCGGAAAACCACTGTGCTGTTGTGATAGGAGGCCAGCTTTAGAAGCTGCTCCAGGCTGCACACACTCTGGTTGGCAATCAGATCCGTCTCACGCTTTGACAGGGTGCGCACCGTCCAGAAAGGGTCATCCTGAAACACGGGGACAGAAGATGAAGATCGCAGATGTTTATTAACATACAATCAAAACATGATAACATTACTGCTGCAAGAAATTCTATCGTGTTTTTGGAGACCTGTAGAAATATATGCATGCATACATAATCCTAATAGTTAGTTTGAATAAAAGCATCCATCCATTTTATGTAGAGCGTTTGGACAACGCCTACAGCAAATCAAAATTTCCTTCACACCCTTCCTCGCTTCACTGCTCCTTGTGAAAGCACGCAAGAGAAGAAGACCAGATGTGCTTCACTTCACTACTGAAGACACTTTAGCTTTGTCATTTTAATGACGCTTTT
>JAUPFX010000185.1:17500-18946 GCA_036937225.1 Sebastes paucispinis
AAAAAGACCAAGTCTTTCTTTTCCTCCGGGCGAAAGGACCACCGCGGGGCTCTCTGGGGCCCGAAAGAGAGTCCCTCTCTGGGGGTAGGCTGAGTGAAGGAATGGCCCTGGAGGAAAAACTCGAGACTTTTTTTTTTTGGAGAGTTTTTCCTCCAGGTGAAAGGACCACCGCGGGGCTCTCTGGGGCCCGAAAGAGAGTCCCCTCTCTGGGGGTAGGCTGAGTGCAGGGATGAGCCTGGAGGAAAAACTCCCCAAAAAAGGAGAAAAAGAGAAAAAAGACCAAGTCTTTCTTTTCCTCCGGGTGAAAGGGCCACCACGGGGCCCTCCGGGGCCCGAATATAGTCCCTCTCTGGGGGTAGGCTGAGTGGAGGCATCACCCTGGAGGAAAAACTCTCAAAAAAAAAGAACAACGTGAAAAACGACTAAGTGCCTAGTACTACCAGGGGCACGAAGCGGAAAAACGACTAAGTGTTTGAAGCAGCGAAAAGTCTCCCCTCGTATCCAGCAGGGCCAAAGGGACTTGGCTGTCGACCACCGCAGGACTGTCCGCACGAAATCAGAAACCCAGTTTTCGAAAACAGAGGCACCAGTGGCGGCGACCGGGTAAAGCCCTCTAGCTTTACCCGAGGACGAGGTGATGCCGGCGGACCCGTCCGCCGGCCCGTCCGCCCCTCCTATGGAGGTGAAATGACCGGGTGAAGGCGGAGAGCGCTATCCGGAGACGGAGCGAGGTAGGCGGCCTCGAAGAGCGGCCAGGTCCGCCCTCACCTCTGGAGCCCGGAATTTTTTTTTTTTTTTTTTTTTTTTTTCCTTTTCTTCAGAGTGTTGTCTGTCTCTTCTTATGACCGGGGTGAAGGCGGAAAGCGTTGCCCGGAGACGGAGCGAGGCAGGCGGCCTCGAAGAGCGGCCCCGTCCGCCCTCACCTCTGGAGCCTCGGAATTTTTTTTTTTTTTTTTAAAAATTGACAAGAGAGTGTCTGTCTCTTCTTCTGACCGATTGGAAACCGTGACCCGCCATCGGAGGGCCCCCGCCGGCCGGCCTCGTGCCGGTGTTCGGGCGGTGGGCTCCTCCGCCACTGCGGGTTCGCCTCTAGGGCCGGGAGGGCCCGCGCAGGGGTGACCGCGTGTCCCCCTGCGCTCCTCCCTGGTCCGGCCGATGTGCAGCGAGACCGAGACGCCCCGTCTGCCCTAGCCGTCCTACGACGGAGCCCCGTCCCCGGGCGGCGGCTCGGCTGCCAGCCGAGCCTCTCACCGCCCGGGCGTCGGGGAGCCTCCGGAGAACACCGCGTTTCTCGAACCCTGCCGCATCGCGAAACACAAACCCACGATGCCTCGGACCCCGCTCCCGCCCCCCCCTCGGGGGCAGAGCGGGGCCCACACCGAACCCCAGAGCACGGGTGTCCGAACGCACGGGGCGTCCGCGCCCCGCGCCGACGGCGCCCGCTGT
>JAUPFX010000186.1:0-7500 GCA_036937225.1 Sebastes paucispinis
ATACACACACACACAATACACACTCACAATACACACACAATACACACTCACAATACACACGCACAATACACACACACACAATACACACTCACAATACACACACACACAATACACACTCACAATACACACTCACAATACACACACACACAATACACACGCACACAATACACACACAATACACACTCACAATACACACACAATACACACACAATACACACACAATACACACGCAATACACACGCACAATACACACACAATACACACTCACAATACACACACAATACACACACACACAATACATACGCACAATACACACACACACAATACACACACAAGCTCTCTCTCTGTCTCTCTCTCTGTCTCTCTCTCTGTCTCTCTCTCTCTCCCTCTCTCTCTCTCTGTCTCTCTCTCTCTCTCTCTGTCTCTCTCTCTCTCTCCCTCTCTCTCTCCCTCTCTCTCTCTCTGTCTCTCTCTCTCTCTGTCTCTCTCTCTCCCTCTCTCTCTCTCTCTCCCTCTCCTCTCTCTCTCTCTCTCTGTCTCTCTCTCTCTCTCCCTCTCTGTCTCTCTCTCTGTCTCTCTCTGTCTCTCTCTCTGTCTCTCTCTCTCCCCTCCCTCTCTCTCTCTCGCTCCCTCTCTGTCTCTCTCTCTCTCTCCCTCTCTGTCTCTCTCTCTGTCTCTCTCTCTCTCTCCCTCTCTGTCTCTCTCTCTGTCTCTCTCTGTCTCTCTCTCTGTCTCTCTCTCTCCCCTCCCTCTCTCTCTCTCTCCTTAGCGTTGTACTTGAACTTGACAGATCACCAACTTATTTTTCACCATCATGCGTTTAGTCTGTTCTGCTCAGAGCTCATCTCACTCTGTCTCATTGTGAAGTGTGTCCGTGTGTTTGTTGTGTTTTTGTGTTTGTGTGTCTGTGCGTTTGTGTGTCTGTGTCCATGTGTGTGTGTGTGTGTCTGTGTCCATGTGCGGGCCCGTGTATTTGTGTGTGTGTGTGTCTGTGTCCATGTGCGGGCCCGTGTATTTGTGTGTGTGTGTGTGTCTGTGTCCATGTGCGGGCCCGTGTATTTGTGTGTGTGTGTGTCTGTGTCCATGTGCGGGCCCGTGTATTTGTGTGTGTGTGTGTGTCTGTGTCCATGTGCGGGCCCGTGTATTTGTGTGTGTGTGTGTCTGTGTCCATGTGCGGGCCCGTGTATTTGTGTGTGTGTGCATCCACCCCTGGGCAGGGCATTTTTCTCCTTTCAATACGACATTGATTTCCTGTATGACTTCATCAGACTAATACCCGCTTTACCTCATTCTACACACACACACACACACACACACACACACACACACACACACACACAGATGCCCATAATGCCAGCGTTTCCTCCCAGCAATCAGTCAAGGCAGCTTGTGTTTGGATCAATGGCCTGTATGAGTAGACTTCAACACTGGAGATGGAGAACGGAGCATCAGAGCAGCTGAGGATATCCATAATGAGCAGTTAGGCCGTCGCTCCAGAGAGACACGTCTTATATGTATTAATATATGTATTCTCACCAGACGTTATTGGTGTTGCTTTGTCCTGTTTGTAATCTCTCTGCATGCTAGTAAAACAGATGTTTCACTGCAGACCTTTAACACGACAGATTCCCCCAAAACAACATCCGGCTACACGGAGCTGTAGAGCATCGGAGGGGGTCGGAAACAAACCTCCGTTCTACGGAGCCGAAGAGAAGCGACTGTTTAAAAGACTGTTTATTAACCCCACCAGCACACATACCTGTAATATATATACATATACAGTAATACTGCAGCCCATCCTCCCTGATCCCATCAGCAGCATGCTAACATGCAGATTAGAGCCCTGCTGGTTCTCTACAGGTAATTGAAGTACGGTTCTTATCTGTGGAGTCGATGGAGAATAGAACTTCCCCAACATGACAGGATGTTATGAATAGAACCAATATCTTATAATGTGTTGAAACGCACAGCAGCGTGCACGCAGGTTCATGCAGGGATGTGTGTGTGTGTGTGTATGTGTGTTAGCTGACAGCGATGTGAGGATGGATGGAAGCTGGGTGAACTTATGAAAGAGAGGGATAGCTGGTATTTCTGTCTCCCTCCGGCTCAGTGACGGTTCAGTGTCACGCTGGGAGCTCTGTGTTTGTTATAACACTCCCACACTATTCTAGAGGGAGAGGAGAGGAGGAGAGGAGAGGAGAGGAGAGAGGAGGAGAGGAGAGGAGGAGAGGAGAGAGGAGGAGAGGAGAGGAGAGGAGATGAGAGGAGAGGAGAGGAGAGGAGGAGAGGAGAGAGGAGGAGAGGAGAGGAGAGGAGATGAAAGGAGATGAGAGGAGATGAGAGGAGAGGAGAGGAGGAGAGGAGAGAGGAGGAGAGGAGAGGAGAGGAGATGAGAGGAGAGGAGAGGAGAGGAGGAGAGGAGATGAGAGGGGAGGAGAGGAGTAGAGGAGAAGAGGGGAGAGGAGAGGAGGAGAGGAGAGGAGAGGAGAGAGGAGGAGAGGAGAGGGGAGGAGAGGAGGAGAGGAGATGAGAGGAGAGGAGATGAGAGGGGAGGAGAGGAGTAGAGGAGAAGAGGGGAGAGGAGAGGAGGAGAGGAGAGGAGAGGAGAGGAAGAGGAGCCGAGCCTCCTCTTCCTCTTCAGCCCCTTATGACGCTAGCTGTGTTTGTGGTTCTAAGTTCAGGTAGTTAAAGTTTATCCCCTTTATGTACTTTGTGTTTAATATCAGCTCATAAACTAACACCAAACAGGCCGTCTCTCCCTCTGTCTCTGTCTCTGCTGTCTCTGCTGTCTCTGTTGTCTCTGTCTCTGCTGTCTCTGGTGTCTCTGCTGTCTCTGCTGTCTCTGCTGTCTCTGTCTCTGTCTCTGTCTCGGTCTCTGCTGTCTCTGCTGTCTCTGGTGTCTCTGTCTCTGCTGTCTCTGCTGTCTCTGTCTCTGGTGTCTCTGCTGTCTCTGCTGTCTCTGCTGTCTCTGTCTCTGCTGTCTCTGCTGTCTCTGTCTCTGCTGTCTCTGCTGTGTCTGTCTCTGCTGTCTCTGTCTCTGCTGTCTCTGGTGTCTCTGTTGTCTCTGTCTCTGCTGTCTCTGTCTCTGCTGTCTCTGCTGTCTCTGGTGTCTCTGCTGTCTCTGCTGTCTCTGTCTCTGTCTCGGTCTGTGCTGTCTCTGCTGTCTCTGGTGTCTCTGCTGTCTCTGGTGTCTCTGGTTGTCTCTGTCTCTGCTGTCTCTGCTGTCTCTGTCTCTGGTGTCTCTGCTGTCTCTGCTGTCTCTGGTGTCTCTGGTGTCTCTGGTGTCTCTGTCTCTGCTGTCTCTGTCTCTGGTGTCTCTGCTGTCTCTGCTGTCTCTGGTGTCTCTGGTGTCTCTGGTGTCTCTGTCTCTGCTGTCTCTGTCTCTGGTGTCTCTGCTGTCTCTGCTGTCTCTGGTGTCTCTGGTGTCTCTGGTGTCTCTGTCTCTGCTGTCTCTGGTGTCTCTGCTGTCTCTCTGTGTCTCTGGTGTCTCCTGGTGTCTCTGGTGTCTCTGTCTCTGCTGTCTCTGGTGTCTCTGGTGTCTCTGCTGTCTCTCTGTGTCTCTGGTGTCTCCTGTGTCTCCTGTGTCTCCTGGCTGTGCGTGACGCAGAGGGAGGATGTGATGGAGATCTGGTGTATTTAAATCACCGCTGGCAGATCAAAGCTGGAATAACAGAAATAATTAATACAAACGCCTCATTTACATAGAAACGTTAATTAATCTCTGTCTGTCTGTGTGTGTGTGTGTGTGTGTGTGTGTGTGTGTGTGTGTGTGTGTGCAGACTGAAGTGCATTTTGTTTGGTCAGTTATGAATGACGAGTCAGAGGCTTCAACAGTCTTTCACCCATCAGTTAAGTCTTAGCCAGCCCTCATAACAGCTGTCCCATACAAGGCCAAGTGTGTGTGTGTGTGTGACTGTGAGTGTGTGTGTGTGTGTGTGTGACTGTGAGTGTGTGTGTGTGTGTCTGATCAGACTAACGAGCATCTTTCTGTTTGTCTCAGTCCAACATGTTTGATTGGATTCCTCCTTCTGTCTGAACTGCTTCATATCAGTGAAACGAGCTCTTCACAATGATTACACTCACACACACACACACACACACGCACACACACACTCACTCACTCAGTGGCCGGCTCGTTCTCAGTTCCCTGCAGCGAGTCAGAGAATATGCAAATGAGTAAAAACTCTGACAGATTTAACCGAAGTAAAAGTGGTATTTTGTCCATTGAAAAGGACGACCTCAGAAACACATCATCAACGAGGCATCATGTATTTATGTTCATGCAGTTTAAACCAGAATACACGACTCTTAAACATGTTATCTTAAGCAGAGGAGGAAGAGCCTCACATCACATCTGACCAGTACAGAACCACAAGCTGTCCATGCTTTGCCTGTGTGTATTTTGTGCGTCAACAATTAACGCCCCCCCTGCTACAACAGGCAACCCGGAACCATGACAACACACCCGTTGCATTCATTCAATACAAAGTTAACACCAGTAAAGTTACATACAGAGAACCGGGCTGATAGTGATGGCAAAAGAAAGGATGACACACTGGTTCTGAGAATGTTCACAGACATACCAATAATAAAAATAACATAACCAACATATTGACTCAGCTACGTGTGTGTGCGTGTGTGTGTGTGTGTGTGTGCATGTGTGTGTACATGTGTGCATGTGTGTGTGTTTGTGTGTGTGTACATGTGTACATGTGTGCATGTGTGTGTGAGAGTGTGTATTTGAACACATTTATGCTACAGTGCTTTTCAATTTATTTCTATCTGTGTTTTATTTATTACTTTAGTAAGTTAGTCAGTGAAATTCATTTATTTTTAGTGCTTCACAAGTTCTTTATGCAAAACATACAAGTAATAAGTGTTATAAAGACGTGGTGACCACACGAGACACGGGATTAATACATGATAAACAATAAATAATAAATCCAAGCCTGGTACAGGACAGGTTACCTGTCTAAACAGGTGAGTCTTTAACTGACTTTTAAAAGACTCTATTTGATATCTTTAGTTGTGAGTTTCTAATCTAGAAAGGTGCCGTATTAATAAATAAATCTCTATGTAACATGTCAAAATAAAAAGGCATGATAATGCAAAATACTCACCAGTGAATATTATATGTCTAGGGCTTTTATTGTGAAAGGTAAGAACGGAGGGAGGGGATCAGGTCTGCGCTGACTTTGTCAAGGTTGAATGGAGTAATAAAGTTTTCCGTCCTGGTTCGGACTACGGAGCCTCCGTATTGTTGTTTCATTAATGTTGGAGCAACTCAACGCGGTGGTTCCTTTAACGCGGTGGTTCCTTTAACGCGGTGGTTCCTTTAACGCGGTGCTTCCTTTAACGCGGTGCTTCCTTCAACTTGGTGCTTCCTTTAGCGCGGTGGTTCCTTTAGCGCGGTGGTTCCTTTAACTTGGTGCTTCCTTTAACGTGGTGCTTCCTTTAACGCGGTGGTTCCTTTAACGCGGTGGTTCCTTTAACGTGGAGCTTCCATTAACGTGGTGGTTTCTTTAACACAGTGGTTTCTTTAACGCGGTGGTTCCTGTAACGCGGTGGTTCCTTTAACGCGGTGGTTCCTTCAACGTGGTGGTTCCTTTAACGCGGTGGTTCTTTTAACGCGGTGGTTCCTTTAACGCGGTGGTTAATTAAACGCGGTTGTTCCTTTAACACGGTGGTTCCTTTAACACGTTGGATCCTTTAACGCGGTGGTTCTTTTGACGTGGTGGTTTCTTTAACGCGGTGGTTCCTTTAACGCGGTGCTTCCTTTAACGCGGTGCTTCCTTCAACGTGGTGGTTCCTTTAGCGCGGTGGTTCCTTTAGCGCGGTGGTTCCTTTAACTTGGTGCTTCCTTTAACGTGGTGCTTCCTTTAACGCGGTGGTTCCTTTAACGCGGTGGTTCCTTTAACGTGGAGCTTCCATTAACGTGGTGGTTTCTTTAACACAGTGGTTTCTTTAACGCGGTGGTTCCTTTAACGCGGTGGTTCCTTTAACGCGGTGGTTCCTTCAACACGATGGTTCCTTCAACGTGGTGGTTCCTTTAACGCGGTGGTTCTTTTAACGCGGTGGTTCCTTTAACGTGGTGGTTCCTTTAACGCGGTGGTTAATTAAACGCGGTTGTTCCTTTAACATGGTGGTTCCTTTAACGCGGTGGATCCTTTAACGCGGTGGTTCTTTTGACGTGGTGGTTCTTTTAACGCGGTGGTTTCTTTAACGCGGTGGTTCCTTTGACGTGGTGGTTCTTTTAACGCGGTGGTTCCTTTAACGTGGTGGTTCCTTTAACGTGGAGCTTCCATTAACGTGGTGGTTTCTTTAACACGGTGGTTTCTTTAACGCGGTGGTTCCTTTAACGCGGTGGTTTCTTTAACGTGGTGGTTCCTTTAACGTGGAGCTTCCATTAACGTGGTGGTTTCTTTAACGCGGTGGTTCCTTTAACGCGGTGGTTTCTTTAACACAGTGGTTTCTTTAACACAGTGGTTTCTTTAACGCGGTGGTTTCTTTAACGCGGTGGTTCCTTTGACGTGGTGGTTCTTTTAACGCGGTGGTTCCTTTAACGTGGTGGTTCCTTTAACGCGGTGGTTAATTAAACGCGGTTGTTCCTTTAACACGGTGGTTCCTTTAACGCGGTGGATCCTTTAACGCGGTGGTTTCTTTAACGCGGTGTTTCTTTTGACGCGGTGGTTCCTTTAACATGGTGGTTCCTTTATTTCCGGTGCGAAAGCTCAGAAAATCGACCTTGTTCCGAAAGAAAATGCCGTTGCTTTTTTGCTGCGTAATATTGGCGTTCTGTGTGAAAGTACTCAGACAGACTAAGAAAGACAAAAACAACCACAATTTGGGAATGAATCGGCCGGTGTGTAACGGCCGCAACACTAAATCTACCTTAATCTAAAGTAATTGGGAAATACAGCACAAAGTTCTCAGTTCTTCTGATAGTTGCAGTTTAGTTTCAGCGTTGTAGTTTGAGAAGTCAGATGTGTGTCAGTCTCTTCAGTAATAGATTACAGTCTGTGTCTGTAGAGGTGACCTTTTCCTCCTCCTTTCATCTAACCTGAGACAACTGGCTCTGACTGGAGAGTACAGTTGAGCCTGATTATAACAAGCACTTAAATGTGCTTCTGCACAGCCCCTAACACCAGGGTTTTATTAGAACAAGCATTTACATCAGCCTCCACACTGGCTTTATTAGATCTAAGACCTCTTACATCATTCAAGATATACGTGCTCATGCACCAGTCTCCTCTCGCTCGTCTTTACCCACCAGGTCAGGGTTAATCAGAGCCCGTCCTTCTGTTTGAAGAGACAGCTCCAGAGAAGACGAGGAAAATGAGCAGATGAAGAATGAAATATAAGAATGCAAACAGATCATTATCACAACATGTAAATGTGTGACTCTATGTCTATATGTAGACTCTTGTATATACAGTATATTCCACTGGACAAAACCCACTAACACCCCGAACATCTGGATTTCAAAGTTTACAATCTCTA
>JAUPFX010000186.1:12500-15000 GCA_036937225.1 Sebastes paucispinis
CACTTTAATTGGCCCTCTTTCCACATTTGCCAGGATGCCACCCCCTAGCCCCCCCCCCTCCAACCACCCGGCTCTGCTCTCAACTTGACCCTAATTGATTGTAATGAGCAGAAGCCCCCCCCGTATCCTATCCTCTCTGTCTTCTTCCTGTTTGGTGTATAGGGGGTGTAGCGCTGTGGGAGACATGAATTCCTTCTGTGTCCATATGAGTATTGAGAAGCTGTGGAAGTGTGTATTAGTCAGGACGTGCTCACTAGTCTATGAAAAGCTCAACTGTTGTACCATTAATATTGTGACACTTTTGAGAAACCTCTTAAAAGTTAAAGAGTCGTGTCCAATTCTCCTCTGCGAGTTCATTCGGTCTTTTCTCCACCAGTTAGTCTTTGTTCCAATCCAACGGGAGCATTAGGCCTGCATGGGGATACTATGCTCAAAAGGAACGGGTTCATGTGACGTGCCTTCCCACCACGTTGGAAGGTTGTTTTTAAATATATGTATTTAAATATGGCTATGATAGGGCACATGTTCAGACAGCCTCTCTTGAAAGGCAGTCATTGTGTTGCACTCAGTTGTACACATGAAAAATGCCTGAACTAGTTTCCGACTGTCCAACCAGTTTGGTCAATCGCTGCATGAAGTGAGCGTGAATGTTAGATTGTCAGTTTTTACAAAGTTACAGAAATCGTCAGACGCAGCCCCCCCAAATCCCAACGTTGTTAATGTGTTGAGGGAACGGGTTTCAGACACTGTTCGAGCATCCGACAGACAGGCTGGTGTGTTCCAACCGGCCATCGTCAGCCCAAGCTACAGGCGATTGCGGATATATTTGGGTATATAGTGGCAGAGCAAAATCAAACCTGCCAAAACCATCTTGGTTATTCTTTCCAACAATCACCAACTCTGGTTTGGTCAAAATACCTGAGTTGGATATATGTCATCAGATTAATATGCCGGCTCTGCTCTCGTTCTTCTGAGGCAGACCATTCAATCAGCAAAATAAAATGACAAGCATCGCCCCAAGAAAGAACAGGCGATGTACTCGACTAATCGTCCATAGCCGATATATTCGTCCAATGGCCCAACCCTGCTGTACTCCCTGTGTGCCGGTAGTGAACCTGTCAGACTGCTCTGCATCTGATCTACTGACAGGTTTCTACAGCCCAGTTGGGTCTTGAGTTCTTCTCGTGGTCGTAAACTTCACCTCCTTCCTCCAACCGTCTCCATCTCACTTTCTTTTGACTGTGTTTTAACACACTGGGTCAAACTCGCTCATCCAAATAACTCCACTAGACCCCTTTTGGACCCTTCACTTTACTCTAAAGCCATCCATCCAGTTCCTCAGTGTTCTACCTCTTCTCACTTTCTGAACCTCTGCTAATGAATGACCCCTACATGATGTCACCGCGCTAACTCATTACAACTGCCATTTCTCTTTGCTTTGGAACGCCAATATGATTAAACACTGTGTGGAGGCCAACTATCAATCTGCACCTTCATAATCAGCACTAAAGGCATTGAGCAATATGTAGCGGAAACACATGCACAGCACACACATGCACGCACACTCACTCACGTACATATTAGTGTGCTGTAGGATTAGCGCTGGGTGGTAGAGTTATGGGGGTGTTTTAACGGTGTAACGTATGAGCTTTGACATCCCAGAGATGACGAAGTGCAGAAGCTCTCTGTTAATGCTGCACCATTTACATGAATGACAATCTACCCACATCTACTCACTGGCAAGATCAATAGCCTCACCGTATGGCATCCATATATATGAGGTCCTTGCACCTTTGAACCCAGCAACCACCAAAACACAGGTCAGAATAATGATCTTTGAAATGGAAGTGAGGATGCTGCTTGATCTGTAGCAGGAGGTCCGTCCTCCTTAAAGTACGTGGATGGATACCACATATACGTCTAACTGATGTTAAGGTGGCATTTACATTTCAGTCCAGTGATCATCAGGGTTTCAAATGACAGGTCGATACTGCCGAGAGCTTTCAGCCAAACATTGATCCATCGACGTATGGATTAATGGGAACGCTGATGATATCCCATAGAGAATGTGGTAATGACCAACAGTACAAACACACATATACATACTCACACAGTCACACACACCATCCCAGACGGGCGGCTTTAGGTGACCTCTAAGCTTCTAAGGTGAGCCCATTCGGTCAGAGAGGACATCAGGGGTGAGACGGTCTGACATCGACCTGTCTGTCAGATGTCTCATCCGTCCCCACCTACAGTATTATGTGGCAACTGATGTGGAAAGATGACGGGGAGCTTTAGTTAGATCCTTTTCACACATGTAAACTTCATCGTTGTGTATCAGAAGCCGTGTTTCTGTTCAACTGTCGAGACCATTTTAAGCAAACTTTTGAAATGTTACAAAAAAATAAATGTGAGTTAGGCGTGTTTGCATCAACGGGTTTAATAAACTGGAGGCTACGCATGGCTGTAATCCGCCAGCAGTAAAGGTTTACCTTCTAAC
>JAUPFX010000187.1:0-18591 GCA_036937225.1 Sebastes paucispinis
GCTGTCTACCATTTGACGCTGGTCAAAATACAATAACGTTGTCTTGTGAGAGCATTGTGTGTTGGGAGTAACCACAGTTCATCGGAATTGTGAGAACAGTTGGCACTGAACTATACGGACCTACAAAGGAAAGCAATGAACTGAAATTGACTGACAGTTGCGGCAAGCTGCAGACCAGGGTGTTGATTCTCAGTGAGACTGGGTGTATCAACATGCACATTACAGGCGAAAATGATATTCAATGGACAAATTGGTGTGTGAAAAATTTCAAAAATCTCTGGATTCAGACATGAAATCCTAAAAAGACTGAAATCTTTTTAGATGGGATAGAATCTCAGGGGTGAAACAAAAAGTGTTCAGCACCTTGAGACCACACAGATAATAAACTTCTTATGTATGCATTGTGCGGGTTGACATCCAGGATCAGTCTCATATCTCCAGTTTTCTTGTGCACAAGAGCACAGCCCTCTATCTTGATTTTGGAGAGACTACAGAAATAGCTGCTTCCTAAATGTCCCGGTGCATATCATAACGGACTGAGCTAGGACACAGTGACACTGAAGTGAATAAGCCTGTTGAAATGTTGGGGTAAAATCGTACTGGGCAGGCAGGGCCCCTTCCTACTTACTGGTTTAGATTTTAGGGAGATAGCAGCACATCTTAGATTGCACTTACAGTTTTTGTTCTCTGGTTTTCTTGTTTTTGATTCTCCACCTCTCAGACCATTAACATGACCATATCTGCAACAGGCTATGGCCTTGCCCTGGCGTGTGACACACTTATTTCTCAGGTGAGCATTGTCTATTATGATGTCCTAATTCTTACTGGGTATTATCTACAGAGAGGTTCACATTTTGAACCTATTGTAATCAGATTCAGTTCTCTTTTGTCTCATTTGTGTTTTGCAGACATTCGGCAGTAAGAACATGAAACGCGCGGGAGTAATTCTCCAGAGGAGTACATTGATCCTGCTGCTGTTTTGTCTGCCCTGTTGGGGGCTTCTCATCAACACTCACAAGTTGCTGCTCATTTTGCACCAAGGGGAGGAGGTGGCGAGGTAAATTCACAGTTTATGAAACTGATTAATACCTTATATGTGTGTGTGTGTGTGTGTGTGTGTGTGTGTGTTCTGCATATATGTGTCAGAGAGTGTACAAAATGCTGATGCTTCGCTGACAACCAACTGTCAGTTAGGTTGTCTTTTAAAGAAAATAAACAAGACTCATATCTTCATTTTTAGTGCCATGGGTGTTATTCTTATCAGTGGTGTTACTGACCTCTATATATTGTATTATTCCAGGTTAGTGGATTAGTGTGTATAGGGGTATTTTATGTGGGTGTGCTTAAGGTCATTTTTGTATATACATTTATGTAGGTATTTGTGTGAATATTGCGTATGCAGCTTTAGACACCTGGATATGTGATTCCACCTATAGTATGTAGTTAGATTCCTGTCTTTATTTATTTTATTTTGAGGAACTAAAGCAACTAAGCAGAAATTGAATGTCAACCGACACAAAGTTTTGACACTTCATATATACACTTGCAAAAAGAGGGGCATTTTCTATGTGTTTGCTCTACTAAATTAATATCAAAGAACGTATATTGCCAAGAAGTGAAAGTCAATTGTTCGTTCCATTGCAACATCAGCGCCCAGCAGCAAAGCTACGCTTCCGCCATTTTGGACTGAAAGGGGCTACTTGAAGCCAGTAAAATGTAGAAAGTGAGGTGAAAAAGTAAAACAAAATTATTTCTAATCTATTGTCATATTCTACCAAAATGGCCTGCGTTGAACAATAAAATATAAAAAATATAATAAGCGCTTTCAGTCCAAAATGGCAGCTGTTGTCAAAAAAACACAGGAGTTTCGTCTCTTTGCTTCTATATTCTTTGTTAATATTACTGTTTACCTCCCTTTCAGAATTGCCCACCTCTACGTGATGATATTTCTCCCAGCTGTTCCAGTGAGTGCACTGAACTGAAACATTAGTGTGGACAAAAATGAAATTTGTATTGCCTAATTTAATAAATGTTGTATTATGCAATATTCTACAGTTACTTGAGCTACGGAATTAGCACTTTAGGACATACTATAGGCTTTGTATTAAAAACCAAGAAATGCAAATCAAGTTTAGGTGCAACCAGTTCCCCAAAATAGGAAGCATAGCGGTGAATGAGGCCAGGAGTTTTGAGTTTGTGGTGATGTTTTCATCTGAAAACAATGATTGCACAACTCTGGTGACCAACTCAGTGACGACTCAAAAGTGAAGACTCAAAAGAGTGGACGTGTGTTCCAGTATTTGTCCTGTAAATACCAAAAGATAGTACTCTCTGGCCTTGTCTTCAAGCCATGCAGCGTGTTTATTTGCACACCTAACCTGATCACTGTGAGTGATCTGATTAAGTTTATCTTAAAGCATTTACAGTGACCCAAATTCAATGTATATCTTTTTTAATGATAGTTGAAGGATGTGAGGTAACTAACAGGAAATATCTTAAGCTCTACAAAATAATAGTAGAGAAAATGGTGAAACTTCATTGTTTTTTTCTATGTTGATGGATTTACTCTGAATCATTTTTCCAACAGTGCTCGCCATGTCATTATCTGTGTATAAAAAAATCATGTTCCATCCAATTCTCTCCATGACCTCTCCGGTGCAGAAAATAAAAATAATTAAGGAAAAGCAGGAGTAGCTGCAGCAATGGGCATAAAAACAGTAGCCATTTCTAGAAAGCAATGAATGCCTACAGTCCTTGCTAATATTCAAACCAAAGTGTATAAATGATAGAGTGATTCTAAAGCAAGGCACGTCTACTGTCCATCATGTTGTGCTTACTGCAATTACCTCCTTAATTTGACTGAGATAATTCAGTTAGAGAGTGATTAGAGTAATTGTAATATTACCCCATTAATATGTTTTGATCATATTATTAGCATCCATGTTAACCTTGTTCAAACACAACAAAACATTCGGAAATTAATGAGCAGCATAGCAACATATATATCGACAGCTAAAAGCAGCAACAAAGTTGTGTTTGAATCCTGGCTGGTACCAGTTTTATTCTTTTATTTCTTCTCCCTTTGTCTCTGCTACAGGCCATGTTCCTGCACCAGCTGCAAGTTGCCTACCTACAAAACCAAGTAAGTTTATAAGAGGAAACACTTCTCCTGCACTGAATTTCAGTGGGTGCCCTGCCTCAAAAAACGGACTGCAATGTGTTCGTTTCCCCAAAACAAATTCAGGAAATGGTGGCACCCCAGTGGTAAAAAAGAGAGAGAATCCCCTCATGTCTTGATCATTTTGATGAATTGTATTTGTGTTACGCCGTACCATGTCAGCAGTTTTGTCAGTCCATCATCAAAACATGAGATGATTCTTTTGCTTTTCTTTAGCCATGAGAGCGGATAAATGTATTCACACAACATTTTCTACAGACATTCCCAGACGTTGCATCCTATTGACCTTGATGATCATCTGACTTATCCTCTAGCGCCATTCATGTTCCCCTCAGGATGCAATAACTGTGGTGATCCAGTGATGGGAAGTTTTCCTCTAGCGCCACCATCAGGTCAAAATTCAACTTGTCAATACTTTAGTTTATGACCAAGTAGCTGCAAATCTAGTGACATTCACATCATCCTTAGCTATACATTGTGCTTAGTGCTACTTTGCAAATCAAGGCTGTCAAAGTTAAAGCGTTAACGCAAATTCATTTTAACACCACTCATTTCTTTAACGCATTAAGGCACCTTGCGATTTTGAGGTTGTAGCAAGCTTAGTTTTAAAGCTAGAGTGAAGATACTGGCATCATATGAAACTACAAAACCTAAGGAATCCATTAGTACCAACCATGTCATACTAGCTTGTTGCTAAGGAGGACCTAAAGATATGTGAATGAAAATAGGTTCTATGGGTACCCACGAGTCTCTCCTTTACAGACATGCCCACTTTATGATAATCACATGCAGTTTGGGGCAAGTCATAGTCAAGTCAGCACACTGACACACTGACAGCTGTTGTTGCCTGTTTGGCTTCAGTTTGCTATGTTATGATTTGAGCATATTTTTATTCTAAATGCAGTACATGTGAGGGTTTTGTCATTGTTTTGTGTTGTTAATTAATGTTCAATAATAAATATATACATACATTTGCATAAAGCAAGCAGATTTTCCCACTCCCATGTTGATAAGAGTATTAAATACTTGACAAATCTTCCTTTAAGGTACATTTTTTGAAGATGCAAAATGTTTGATTAATTTGCGTTTAAACGTGATTAACTATGGACAATCATTAAATTTAAATATTAATTAATTAATAATTAATAAAATAAAATATTTTAATAGATTGACAGCCGTAGTTAGCATGCTAACACGCTAAACTAAATTGATGAACATGGTAAAACTTTATATATGCTTAACATGCACATATACCACTTAGCATGCTGACATTGGCATTGAGCTCAAAGCCTCACCAAGCTGCCAGCATGACTGTAGCCTCTTAGTCTTGTTACTGGAATGCTGTTTGTTTCCTGAATGTGTTTGTTCATGCAGTTTGAATATTCACTCTACAGGATATCTGATTGTGGATGTCTTTTTTGTCTGTCAGGGGATCATTCTTCCTCAGATGTACACAGCAGCAGCAGCAAACATTTTTAACCTGGCGGCCAACTACATCCTAATTTTCAGCCTCGAGTTGGGTGTCATGTAAGTGTGTCATGCTGCTCCTCCTTACCTTTTCAGTTTCGATGGAATTTATGTTGCTAGATTTGGTATCAGGCCTCAAGTGCCATGACCAATAAAACATAGTAGTTAAGCCTCTATAGCATTTAAAGTAGAGAGACTCTCTTTCTCTCTCCTGATCACTTCACTGTTGTTCATATAGGAGAGGGCTGGGGGCTAATGCATAGCCAGGAGTTTGGAAAGAAGAGGACAGGAGGTCAGAGAGCTCATTATCCATTTTAATCTATCTGAAAAGATTTGTTTTTTGTGAAAACAGAGCCAGCAGTACACTGATGTTTATTATTTTTGTACTGTATTTAGAGAGCGAGGCATTGTAGGGAAAGAAGAGAGAGCTCTGACAGGAGTTGATCCTGGTCCAGCTGGACAAACATTTTATTCAACAGGCAGTCCACTTAACCAATCAGGTCCCTGTGGTCGGGTCAGGTTTGTCCCTCCGCTTCCATATCAAGCATCGACTCCAAATTTGTAGGGCTTATTCTCAGACTCTTAGACATCAAGTGTGTTCAGTGTAAATTTAACTGTCTTGTTACTGACCTTTGACCCTTCAGTGTGCAGTCCTTCCCTGGCTTTGTCTAGAGAGAGAGGAATGGAGTCACAGTTAATGTAGACCATCACTAGACATCCTCCAATATAAAAAGATGTTCTATCATGTGTGTTTCCAGTGGGTCAGCAATTGCTAACAGCCTCTCTCAGATTGCCATCTGCCTGCTGCTGTTTGGCTACATCAGATGGAAGAAGCTCCATCAGCAGACATGGGGAGGTGAGTTATACACACAAATGTGAATACTAAATGACCAAATCAGCTGTTCTGCTACACATCCGGGCCAAATGACGCATGTAAGCAGTTGTGTTTTTACACTCTGTCTTCAAAAAACTGTCGTCCTCTACAGGCCATATTGAGTATAACCCTTCTGTGTGAAACTTTCTGCAGGCTGGTCCACTGACTGTCTGCGGGAGTGGGGCTCCTATTTGAAGCTGGCTATTCCCAGTGCATTCATGATCTGCTTTGAATGGTGGGTCTGGGAGATTGGAGGTTTCCTTGCTGGTCAGTGTTGCTTTTGAAATTTCTTTAAAGATGTAGGGCCAAAATTGTGTATGGATTTTGTCATTTTTTTTCCACAAACAAATACCACCAGAGTAACTGTAAAGATGCTCTATACAGTGACTTTAAAATTGATGTTTAAGAATATTCAGAAAAGTATTTAATTGATATTTCAAATATAAAACATATATAAAACATAATAATTATTTCCTCCTAGCTTTTGTTTGGTATTACCAAGTCGATGGACAAATTATGCCATACAAACAAAGTGAATTGATTTGTTTTACTGTAAACTGGCTTAAGTGTCCAATTTTGAATAAAGCAAACCACCTAAAACAAGGTATACAAGGTAAAGGCACAAAAAAAATTCTATACAGTAACTGTGTGACCATAAATTCACCTTACTTTTTTGCCCAAATAAAATTCTGGTTTTGGACATGGACATCAATCCACCAGCAATATGCCGTTAATTGAAAATGAAGACAATAATCAAAATGTACCATACCAAAGACTGTTTGGTCAAACATCACAAGTTTGTCGGTGTAACTTTTTAAGTCTTTGTAAATGTCTGAATGTGACCTTTATCATATCAGGTATACTTGGAGAGGTGGATCTCGCTGCCCAGCATGTGATGGTGGAAATAGGAGCCATAACATTTATGGTATGCATCATCCAATGTGTTCACTGGAACATTTATGGACATATTATTATTTAACAATAATTCAGAATTTTGGGAAATGCACTGATTGACTTTAGATGAGAAGATCAATACCATATGTATATTAAAGGGACTGTTTGTAACTTTCAGAAATGCTTGTTAACAGCGACACCTGTGGCCGTGAAATCAACGAAAGTCAGCGTCGGGATCGCGCTTGCTCGCTCTAAATATACCTGAACGAGCGTCGCTCAAAACAGTGAGGCGACACACATCAGCTAAAACCACAATATCACTTTATATTTCAGCTGCTTGGCAGTAATGTTAGCTGACCAGACGAAGGTCTCTCCATGAACATGATTTAGATCTGATCCTAGTGTTGGCTTTTTCTGCCTAAGTGCAGGCTGAAGCAGCGGGGCTCTACAGCGTGTCTCCCTGCTCTCTCCGCCCGCAGCCAGAGAGAGCAGAGGAGACACCGGCACCCGGTCGGTAACGAGAAGACAACGTAACTCTCTGAAGAGCTCCGTCACTTCACAAGACACGGGAAACCTCTGTTGGTCTGGAGGAGCTGCAGCATTTATTTCTGCACAAACGTCCCCTGTGCATTCACTAGATATTGTCAGAGCTAAACTAACTCTTCTGCAGTGTGTAGTGAACACGCGTTCACGTCTAGAGGTGGAGGAGGCACGCGCTGTCTGAGTGAAGGAGAGCAGGCAGCGGAGACGAGGCTCCGGCCACACGCGAGCGCGCATATGCGAACGCGCATACAGACGTAGGCAAAATTGTTGGTACCCTTCCGTTAAAGAAAGAAAAACCAACAATGGTCACTGAAATAATTTTAAACTGACAAAAGTAATAATAAATAGAAATTCACTGAAAATTAACTAATGAAAATCAGATATTGTTTTTGAATTATGGTTCAGCAGAATCATTTAAAAAAACAAACTAATGAAACTGGCCTAGACAAAAATGATGGTACCCTTAACTTAATATTTTGTTGCACAACCTTTTGAGACAATCACTGCAATCAAGTGATTTCTGTAACTCTCAATGAGACTTCTGCACCTGTCGACAGGTATGTTGGCCCACTCCTCGTGAGCAAACTGCTCCAGCTGTCTCAGGTTTGAAGGGTGCCTTCTCCAGACTGCATGTTTCAGCTCCTTCCACAGATGTTCAATAGGATTTAGATCAGGGCTCATAGAAGGCCACTTCAGAATAGTCCAATGTTTTGTTCTTAGCCATTCTTGGGTGTTTTTAGCTGTGTTTTGGGTCATTATCCTGTTTGAGGACCCATGACCTGCAACTGAGATCAAGCTTTCTGACACTGGGCAGCACATTTCGCTCCAGAATGCCTTGATAGTCTTGAGATTTCATTGCACCCTGCACAGATTCAAGACACCCTGTGCCAGATGCAACAAAGCAGCCCCATAACATAACCGAGCCTCCTCCATGTTTCACATTAGGTACAGTGTTCTTTTCTTTGGATGCTTCATTTTTGCGTCTGTGAACATAGAGCTGATGTGACTTGCCAAAAAGCTCCAGTTTTGTTTCATCTGTCCAAAGGACATTCTCCCAGAAGCTTTGTGGCTTGTCAATATGCATTTTGGAAAATTCCAGTCTCGCTTTTTTATGATTTGGTGTCATCCTCGGTTGTCTTCCATTAAGTCCACTTTGGCTCAAACAGTGACGGATGGTGCGATCGGACACTGATGTACCTTGACCTTGGAGTTCACCTCTAATCTCTTTGGAAGTTGTTCTGGGCTCTTTGGTTACCATTCGTATTATCCGTCTCTTCAATATGTCATCAATTTTCCTCTTGCGGCCACGTCCAGGGAGGTTGGCTACAGTCCCGTGGACCTTAAACTTCTGAATAATATGTGCAGCTGTAGTCACAGGAACGTCAAGCTGCTTGGAGATGGTCTTATAGCCTTTACCTTTAACATGAAGGTCTATAATGTTCTTTCTAATCTCCTGAGACAACTCTCTCCTTAGCTTTCTGTGGTCCATGTTCAGTGTGGTACACACCATGATACCAAACAGCACAGTGACTACTTTTCACCCTTTAAATAGGCAGACTGACTGATTACAAGTTTGAAGACACCTGTGATGCTATTTACAGGACACACCTTAGTTTAACATGTCCCTATGGTCAAACTATTTTACATCTTTTCTAGGGGTACCATCATTTTTGTCCAGGCCAGTTTCATTAGTTTGTTTTTTAAAATGATTCTGCTGAACCACAATTCAAAAACAATGTCTGATTTTCATTAGTTCATTTTCAGTAAATTTTTATTTATTATTACTTTTGTCAGTTTCAAGTTATTTCAGTGACTATTGTGGGTTTTTCTTTCTTTAACGGAAGGGTACCAACAATTGTGCCTACGTCTGTATTTGTTATTGGAAATCAATTAACAACACAAAACAATGACAAATATTGTCCAGAAAACCTCACAGGTACTGCATTTAGCATAAAACAATATGCTCACGTCATAACATGGCAAACTGCAGCCCAACAGGCAACAACAGCTGTCAGTGTGTCAGTGTGCTGACTTGACTATGACTTGCCCCAAACTGCATGTGATTATCATAAAGTGGGCATGTCTGTAAAGGGGAGACTCGTGGGTACACATAGAACCCATTGACATTCACATATCTGGAGGTCAGAGGTCAAGTGGACCCCTTTGAAAATGGCCATGGCAGTTTTTCCTCGCCAAATTTGAGCGTTATTTAACCTCCTTCCAAGCTAGTATGACATAGTTGGTATCAATGGATTCATCAGGTTTTCTAGTTTCATATGATACCAGTATCTTCACTCTAGCTTTAAAACTAAACTCGCTACAAGCTAAAAATTGGACAAAAGATTAAATGACTGTGTGTTATGTTAGAGGGGTCCAACAGAGAATCTCCTCAGCTCTACAAGACGTTTTAGCGTCTTTCAGCTCATTTTCATTTCCATCAACTCTGTTTCTAGCAGCAGCAGACAGCTGTTTGCAGTGAAAAAGGTCTGATAAACCAACTGTACACTACCTTCTCAGCACCAAACACCAAGCAGACACATAGTTAGCAACTAGCTGGTGAACATAGTGGAGCATTTAGCAGCTAAAGAGACAGATATTTTTCTAAGGAGTTGGTGGAGACCAAAAACAGAGCTAAAAGAGAGTTTGTGAGACTTAAATTAGTCAGAAACATGACTCCAAACGAGATAATGTTGCTTCTTGTCTGCTAGATGTGTAAATAAGCAACAGTTTGCTAACCCGTTAGCTAAAACAACATTACAAGGTGAAGTACTGGTTTAAACAGTTTTGGGGTGAAGAATTGTACATTTCTTACCTCAATGTTAGTTTCTTAGTTAACAGGGGAAAAGCTTCAACCAAGACGTCATTTCATCTATAAGTTTCATCAGGGTTTTCTAACAGAAACCTTTTATGGTTGATGTGGATTTTAAGACCATGGCAACTTAACCCCCCCGAAGACTTTCAGTTTGTTTTGATGTCAGGAAGCCTGACAGGTTCAATTCCTGCTTTGCTTTGATGCTCCACTTTCCACCCCCTGCAACATCATTACTTTGGCATTAGACACCAACATCAGCCCTTTAAGTCAAACATTTTTCACTGCAATTATCATCTGCCTGTGCCTGTGCAGAGGGAACACATCTCCTTTTGTTTGTCAGTTTACTGTGGTGGTGGTCTGAACAGCCGCCCCTGCAGGGACAAGGTGTGTGTATGTGACTGTGTTTTTGAGTGGCTTTCTAATTACCACTAATGCTCTTTAATCAAGACGTTAATTACATACTGTCCACACTAATGTCATTGTTGTGGTGGGGTAAAGGTGCAGCTGCAGATATTTACCCATTTCTGTAGCAGCCTGACATAATGTGGCCGGCAGCTAATGTAAACCCGACCAAGACACATGTGTGCACAGCACTTCTGTCCTGTTTAACTTTACCTTTAGCATGGCGGCGTTAGCTTTAACTCATTGTGAGGGGGAAGTGCTTGGCTAAAATTCTCTTTCTGTAATTCTGCTGCAGAGGCACTGACATCTCTTTTTGTTGACTTTCTTTCCTTTCAGTTAGTATTAAAGCTTCAAAAAGTGATTTAATCAACCAATGCTAGTAGGCCAGGAACTGCTGTTGATGTTAGTTAGCTTGTTAGCATCTTTGAGCAGACTGTTCTCGTACACATTCGTAGCTATACCTACAAAAAGTAGTGCACTGTAATTTGTATATACTGTATACCACATATTCAATTTGTATGTAATCCATGTAATCGTGAAGTATAAAGAACAACAAAACTGCGTGTAGGGACTTTCGCCCAGGAGACCGCTGTTGGTGCCCCGTTTGAAACCAGAAATCAGTTATTTTAACCCAAATGTTGACTTATTTGTCACATAACTTCCGTACTTAAGTTACTCCACGGAATTATTTGTCACATAACTTCCATACTTAAGTTATTCCACTTCTGTGGTTATTTTTACCCCAAATATTGACTTATTTGTCGCGTAACTTCCGTACTTTATTAACGCCACTTACGGTGTTATTTTAACACAAACCACGATGTTTTCCTAAACTTAACTAAGCAGTTTTTTTGCTTAAACATAACCAAGTTGTGTCCTGTGAAAACGTAAGTTTATTTTGAAAAGACTAGAGTGCAAATTGACACGTGCGTCATGTGTTGCTGGACATTCGTATGAAAACGCACAGAAAAGTGAGGAGTAACTTTTCATAAGATATCGTACGAACCGTTGTATGAAGATACGTTGTTTTGAGACGCACAATCAAATCACTTTTTTTGTAGTTTTGCAGTTGTCACATCAGAAACAAAAACATAATGTCAGTGGCATCACCTGTACCACAGACAAGGACACATCAAGTTTAAAGCAAGAAAGATTGTTTGTTGTCTTATTTAAATTTTACTTTTCCCCCTAATTTTTCATGGTTGACATCAGATCAAGTCCCCCCCCTCTGCCAAGTCCGTGTATCCATGGTTACCGTATCCATGGTGAGGTAAACCCCGGCCACAGCCCGCTAATATCTCACTGTGATAGGAACACTATCATTGGCACATCACATGTGTCAGTTATTGTGTGCTATTACCGCCTCACTGTGTCTCTGCCTGTCCCTGTAATTACAGATACCTCCGCTCTGTTCCCCCCCCTCCTTTGTCTCACACTCATCCTTCACTCCCCCTCTGTGCCAGCCAGGTAATCCAGACAGCACAGGTAAACTGCTCCCTTCCTCCCTCCTCCTCCTCCTCCTCCTCCTCCTCCCTGAGCTTCTAATAAACCACATCACTTTGCTACATTGGCTACCAACTTTATTAGACTTTTTCTTTTTGATGCCAGCTTGTCTGTGTTTGTCTCGCTATCCTTTTTGTCATCACTTCCCTGAAGCGGTTGCCAAAGTTAATGAAGCCGCTGCTTTGAGGAAAACACAGCCTCTGGCGAAGGAAGTGCCTCAGCTTATTGTTGTACGAGCAGACACATATATGAAGGCAATAACTTGTAGATTCAGGGCCTTAAAACACATTTTTATATGTTGTCTGACCTGCAGGTATGTTGTTGCTTGCTACCACCAGACATTTGAGTTCGGGCGTGTTTACCAGAGATGTGCTCATAAGTTTCTTGGAAATAAGTTGATGAACATGAAAAAAAGCATAAAAAACGACTAAATGACTAAAGAAATCTTAGTCGACTGAGACCAAAACAACCGATTCTGGTGCACGTTGGGAGCAAAATTAGCAACATTAAGAGGCTAGATAAACAATTTGATGCTCTGGATTTAATCATAAACACACTGGTTGTATAAATAATATCTATCCCAAAAGGTGAAGCCATAACATCTCGATCACCGGCTGGTGGCTGTTACTTTAGGAAGCGCAGCAGAGTTTTCTATGAGCAGAACGCACATTTTAAACGTCAATATCGCAGGCGATCATGTTCATCTAATTGTGGGAAGACAAAATTGTTATTGCGATTAATATTAGATTAATTGTGCAGCCCTGATATAGAGTGCTGCAGGAATGAATCCGATAACCTGGAAATGAGATAGCATTTTTGCACTTCAGGCAAAGAACATATATTGCCGAAGTAAAAGAAGAAGTAAAAGTCAATTATTCGTTCCATTGCAACGTCATTTTGGACTGAAAGCGACTACCGGACAGCAGTTAAACGGTCACCTAAAAAGTGCGGTACAAAAGTAAAACTAAATTATTTCTATTCTATTGTCGTATGCTACCGAAATGGCCTGTGTTGAACAATAACATATTGTAAATATGCTAACAGTTTCAGTCCAAAATGGCGACAGCGGCTGATGTCAAAAGAGCACCAGTGTCTTGTCTCTTTGCTTCCGGTTCCATCGTCTTGAAGTCTGTGGGTTTTTGAATGATTTATTTATTTTTTTTTGATTTTAACGTTTTGTTCTACGACATAAAATACATATAATAAATATCCCACTCGTGAATTTTGAAGCTTTTACGTGTCGGTTGCTAAGAAAAAAAAAAATCCCATTGGCTCTTTTTGGAGGGAGCCATGCGTCATCCCTGGAGCGCTCTGTTGGGTTATGGATGATAATAAAATCGGATACAGTAAAGTGGAGGGGTAGGTATAGAAGTCAACAGTAACACTGTGAAACTGATTGTTCTGCAGGTTTCATTGTATTGCTGATTATTGCCATGCATACAACAAAACAAACCGGTCTACACAAACTATATTTTAATGTTTCGTGGAAACTTTATGTCCTCAGTTTTGGCAATTTCCATATCAGATGGTCCTCTGTGGGTTTGAAAGCATTGCAGGGTGGTCAAGCTCAAGGCACGGCTGTTTTTCTTCACTCACTGACGATCCTTTGTCAATCAGCGTTATCTTCCGAACACAAATCTTAAACCATAAATCAGAAAGACTTCCCAATTTGTCTTCTAGGCCTATCCAGAGGGGGGAAATACCACGTCAGTCAGGTGTAATTTAGTACGCTTTGTCAGTCAGCGTGAAGCTATCACCCACGCCCTGCCGTTGAACCCCCCCCACCAGCACTATTCATCATCCGCAGCAGGAGTGATGAGCAGCAGTCACTCTTTACTTTTTTAATTCTGACTTTTACGTCAGGCTGGGAGTTATTGTTTGGTGTTTTAATAACTTTTGTGCTCTTTTATCAGTGAAAGCCTTTGATCAGCTTGTATCTGCAATGTGTGAAAACGTCATTGGTATCCTTAGATATTAAAACATGTTCCACGAGAGGAACTCCCAGAGCGATACAGAATCTTGTTTTTACGAGGGAGTAGTGGCTGCTTTTAAAGGCTTGGAGGGGATATTTTCAGGGACCGGGTCACTCCGTCCTCTGGCATGCCGCCCATAAAATAGCCTGAGCCCGCTGCCTTGACCCGCCGCCGCCGCTGGCCCAGTTTCTCCTGCGCTAACTCGGGCCTCATACCTGGCTGTGTGACTGTGAGTGTAAGTGTAAGACAACTTTTGGCAGGTGTAGCGCCGGCGTCACATGAAACAAAAGAACTCTTGTTATCTGGTTTCTGTGCCCGGGCTCCTTTAAATCACTGTCAGATCAAACTGAGCTTTCCCAAAGAAACTCTACTGAACTTGACACATTTCCACATCTTTGTTTAATATCTTTAGTTATGGAAAGTTTTTATATTGCAGCTGTCAAACACAGAAGCGATTTATAGTGCATGTGAAATATGATATTTCATGTGTTTAGGGCTGCAACTAACAAATATAGGAAGCTGCAATCAGAGAATTTAGACTTTTTTTTCTTAAGAAATTATCAAAATAGTTGGCGATTAATTGAATAGTTGACGACTGATCGATTAATCGTTGCAGCTCTGTGTGAAATGCACCTAAATGAGAATGAATCACATATGAAGTGTTTTCACATTTTTATACGTGTGAAATGTGCAATTTCTGCAATGTAAAATTAGTTTCACATTTGATAAATTCACATGCGATCAAAATTGCACAGAATAAAATAAAATAAGATCGACAAGAAGAGGACAAAAAATAAATCAATAGAAGGGATTTATCATGCCAAAAACACAATAGACAAGGAATAGTTTTAGTTCAGTTATAAATAGTCCCAAATTTAATTACGTCTTTACTATTCAGAGCTGCACACACTCACAGCATGTCGCCTTAAAACATCTATTTAACCAGTTAACAGCAGCATAGTGCTCATTGTGGCACCGTGACTGAAGTGCCTTGCAGCTTAGCGCTACCTGGCACCGTTCCCTTCAGCTTCACCCTGAGCCTCGTGCTCTTAGTTTTAACTCCATTCATTACGGAGTGAAGGGGCCTCCGCTGGTCCTCTGGCTCTGTTCCTCGTTGCCCACTGTGGCCCCAAATAGCCACTAATGAGGGGGCACGGATGATCATTATTGTGCCAACCTGCACTGCAAAACACACACGGCCGCTTCACCATGTGCTCTTTATCATCTTCATCAGAAACAACTCCAGATCTCTCCCATCGCTAGCAGTAAGACTCCGTGCTGTATGGTGGTGGTGGTGGTGGTGTAACAAACCCGGGGTCAGCGTGTTGGTCAACAGAGTGCAGTTGCCCCCTCATATTTATTTATTTAGCTGGCTCCTCTTGTTCCTAAAATAGCTCACTCGCTCACTCACTAGCTGGCCGGAGAGGAAGGGGGTGAGGCGAGGTTTCATTATTTCTGTGAATGGTCAGTGTGCTAGTGAACTCCCACACAGTACCAGCACAGAGTGTAATGAAAAAACAACATGAAATCATTTTGTATGACTTAATACTGTTATGCAGTGTGCATTAGACAATATTTGCTTTGAGTAGAGTAGAATTACTCCTACTGATTCACTGATTCACTGATTAGCTGACAACAAGCATGCTGCAACGTGCACTAGGGATGCACCAATATGACTTTTTCAGCTCCGATACCGATAGTGATGCCTGGTCTTTGGGTATCGGCCGATACCGAGTACCGATCCGATACCAGTGTTTAATTAATAAGCTGTATGCCTCACTATCTGGAAGTGACTGGGATCATTCTGTTATGTGTAAGACTACATCAGGCTAGACTTAAACATTACTTAAGAATTAAGAAACCAGGAAATATTCACAATTAAGAAGCCCTTTTTTTCTTAAAAAACTCCTCAAACCGATTAATCGATTATCAAAATAGTTGGCGATTAATTTAATAGTTGACGACTAATCGATTAATCGTTGCAGCTCTATGTGAAATATATCTAAATGTAAATTAATCACATATGAAGTAAGTGCTTTTGCATTTCATATGTGAGAAATGTTGCATGTGAAATTTGCTTCACATTTGATAATTTCACATGCTTTTTTTGCGATCAAAATTGTGCAGAATGAAATGAAATAAGAGAAAGAATGTACCAATGTTGACAAGAAAAGGACAAACAATATAGATAGAAGGAGTTTATTGATTTTATCGCAACAAAAAATGATGGTTAAGTAATAATTTTAGTTCTAGGACTGCAACTAACGATTACCTTAATATCCGATTAAAGTATTGATTATTTTCTCGATTAATCGATCAGTTATTTGGTCTATGAAATGTCAGAAAATGGTGAAAGATGATGTCCTCAAATGTCTTGTTTCGTCCACAACTGTCATAACAACTGTTTATAACGTCAAAATTCAACGTATCCCTGATTTGCTGAAAATGGCGTCCAGGCTGAGCAGAAAATAGTTTGATTAAAAGGAGCTAATACCAGCAGATGGATGACAATTTTGCACGAAAAGTGGCTCGAGATGATCAGAAAATATATTTGCTTATTGTGTTTTGATTATTCGGCAAATTGTTTTCAGCCCTAATTCGGTTCATTTCCCCAAAGCTACTCTCAGACTTTCAACAGACTGTCCCAAAAAATCAGGAAAGTGAAATGATAAATTAATTAGTTATCATCACCTTCAATTAATGTGCAAGTCAGAGGGGAGTCAACGGGAGGTCAGTGAGAACAAACATAGACAAAGAGAGCATCAGCGAGGAGACAGAAAATACATTTATTGGCCTTTTAACAAAGTATATGTGGAAACATTTTCTGGCATAACCTTTTCACATTGCCTTATACGATAGCTGTCACATGTTCCATGATCTCATATGACTGAGTGCTTCACTAAAACGAGCCCGTCGCAAATCTTTTGAACCTTATTAGCTGTTTGACATCACTTAAAGATTCAGTGCTCGCGGGGCCGTCGTTTGAACCTAAAGGTCTCTTAAACACTGAATGACACCGAGCCAGATTGAAGCCTGCAGGGCCCAAACAAACTGAAGGAGAAGGTGTCGCTCCCTCTTACTGCTGCAGGGTACGAGATGAAATGATTCGAAACTTTGACTGCTGTTGAAACTAACGATGGCGGCCTGCGAGAGCATGATATACAGGGTTTGTACAGGAAAATGTGGATTCATTCGCCAACATTTTTCATTTGGTTAGCACAGAAAACCCGTTTTTTGCCAGCTCAGATTGCAATATTTTTAGAAAAACACCTTACTTATTGTAACTTTCCCTCCTTTTGTAAGCATGAGGTGAATTTGAGGTTTAAAAATCCCTTTTGTTAACCCAACTTGTCGCCTTCGTATTTGTCTTTGTTTGACTGAATCTCTTTAAACAGTGACGTCAGTATAAGAAGCTTTAACTTCCACATACAGTACATTTACCCTTTCAGCCCTGAGTAGTAGGTCTTTGCAGTATTTTGCACACAGCATAAGCTTATTAAGTGCATATTTCGAAAACAATATCTGCTCCCGCACAGTGAGAAAATCTCTCCGAGGCCACGTTGACCTTTCGAAACGTTGTGCAACTTAATTAAGATAGAAGTGAGATCTCTATTTTGATAATCACTATAATAGTTTATAATTTTTTTCAAGCAAAAAGGCCAAAAAAATTGACAGTTACAGCTCTCAAATGCTGCTTTTCCTTGTTTTAAAGGTCCCATATTATAAAAAAGTGAGATTTTCATTTTTTTTATTTTTATAAAGCAGGCTTAAGTCCTATATAAATACTGTGAAAGTATCGAAGCACTCAATCCACAGGGAAATACGCACAGCCCGTATTCAGGCATTTGAAACAAGCTGTCAGGATTTCTGGCCAATTTGTGATGTCACAAATATACAATATTCAGACCCATTTACGCAGTTTTAAACGTAAACATTCTAAATGTGTCCCAGTTTATTAGTGGTTTGCAGTGTATGTGAATGTCATCAGCTGACAGGAAGTACACATGTACCCAAGCTGTTGCCTAGCAACGCAATCCTGTTGCAAATCCGTCGCAATTCGTCAGACAGAAGGTAAATACGGGCATATTCAGGCCGACAGTACGAGGAAAATAAAGTTGTTTTTTTTAACATTACAGCATGTAAACATCTTCTAGCACAAAATACAAGTATGATCCTGAAATGAGCACGATATGGGACCTTTAAATTAATTGTTTTTAGTTTTTGGACAAAACAAGACATTTAATGACATCTTCTTGAGCTCCTTCATTGATATTTTTCACTGTTTTCTGATGTTTTATGGACCAAGCATTTAATAGATTAATTGAGAAAATAATCTGCAGATTACTAAATATTTTATTTTATTTATTTATTTATTTATTTATTTATTTATTTATTTATTTAACAGGGACAATGGACAGACTGTCCCTGGGTTACTTGGATAGCTAAATATCATCAGCAGTAACAATGAGAATAAAATCACATTCAGACTTGTTCAGTTTTTACAGCATATTTCTCACATTTTTATTATTTCTGAAAGAGGAGCTGTTGTCAGGGTCTTGACGCTTAACATCTCAGCCCCTCGAGGGTCCTTTTATCCTCGAGCGTCACATTCAAACTCCTGCACCTTTTTTCCCCTTTCAGGAATGTCAAGGCATTCCCGATCCCACTGGCATTCCAGAATCCGTGACAGACAGTTCGGGGGGGGGGATACAGGTCTGGGCTTATAGCATCCATCAGCCTGTGAGGGCTAATAGCTAATGAATTGTTGCCAGGGGCGACATGAACATTCCATGTCATCGCCATAGCTACTACACACCCCCCCCACCCCCCCCATCCCCCCTTCCCTCCGACCACCACCTCCCACCCCTGCTGCCCTCCAGCTCCTTGAAGAGGTCGCACACCTGTCTGCACCTCTTCTTGCTTTACCTTCCCCCTCTTCCTCTTC
>JAUPFX010000188.1:0-18345 GCA_036937225.1 Sebastes paucispinis
AGGAGTGACAAGGAGGAGTGACATGGAGGAGTGAGTTGGTGGAGCGACATGGAGGAGTGACATGGAATACATATAGACGTGGTGGAGTGAAATGGAGGAGTGACATGGAGGAGTGAGTTGGTGTAGCGACAAGGAGGAGTGACATGGAGGGTTGATATGGAGGAGTGACATGGAGGAGTGACGTGGTGGAGTGAAATGGAGGAGTGACATGGAGGAGTGAGTTTATATAGCGACATAAGGAGTGACATGGAATAGCGACATGGAGGAGTGACATGGAGGAGTGACATAGAGGAGTGACTTGGAGCAGTGACATGGAGGAGTGACATGGAGGAGTGAGTTGGTGGAGCAACATGGAGGAGTGACATGGAAGACATATAGAAGTGACATGGAGGAGTGACTTGGAGGAGTGACATAAAGAAGTGACATGGACAAATGACTTGGCTGAGTGACATGGAGGAGTGACAAGAAGGATTGAGTTGGTGTAGCGACATGGAGGAGTGACATGGAGTAGCTACATGGAGGAGTGACATGGAAGAGCGACAAGGAGGAGTGAGATAGAGGAGTGACATGGAGGAGTGACATAGAGGTTTGATGTGGGGGAGAGACATGGAGTAGTGACATGGAGAAGTGACATGTTTGATCAGGAAGGAGGGTTGATATGGTGTGGTGACATGGAGGAGGGACAGGGATGAGTGAGTTGGTGTAGTGACATGGAGGAGTAACATGGAGGAGTGACATGGAGGGTTGATATGGAGGAGTGACATGGAGGAGTGACATGGTGGAGTGAAATGGGGAGTGACATGGAAGAGTGAGTTGGTGTAGCGACATGGAGGAGTAACATGGAATAGCGACAAGGAGGAGTGACATGGAGGAGTGACATGGAGGAGTGATATAGAGGAGTGATGTGGAGGAGAGCCATGGAGTAGTGACATGGAGAAGTGACAAGTTTAATCAGGAAGGAGGGTTGATATGGTGGAGTGACATGGAGGAGGGACAGGGATGAGTGAGTTGGTGTAGTGACATGAAGTAGCTACATGGAGGAGTGACAAGGAAGTGTGACATGGAGGAGTGACGTGGACGAGTGACATGGAGGAGTGAGTTGGTAGAGCGACATGGAGTAGTTACATGGAATAGCTACATAGAGGAGTGACAAGGAGGAGTGACATGGAGGAGTGAGTTTGTGGAGCGACATGGAGGAGTGACATGGAAGACATATAGAAGTGACGTGGAGGAGTGACTTGGAGGAGTGACATAAATGAGTGACATGGAGGAATGACTTGGATGAGCGACATGGAGGAGTGACATGGAAGACAAATAGAAGTGACATGGAGGAGTGACTTGGAGGAGTGACATAAATGAGTGACATGGAGGAAAGACTTGGATGAGTGACATGGAGGAGTGACAAGGAGGATTGAGTTGGTGTAGGGACATGGAGGAGTAACATGGAATAGCGACAAGGAGGAGTGACATGGAGCAGTGATATGGAGGAGTGATATAGAGGATTGATGTGGAGGAGAGACATGGAGTAGTGACATGGAGAAGTGACAAGTTTGATCAGGAAGGAGGGTTGATATGGTGGAGTGACATGGAGGAGTAACATGGAATAGCGACAAGGAGGAGTGACATGGAGCAGTGATATGGAGGAGTGATATAGAGGATTGATGTGGAGGAGAGACATGGAGTAGTGACATGGAGAAGTGACAAGTTTGATCAGGAAGGAGGATTAACATGGAGGAGTGACATGGAGGGTTGATATGGAGGAGTGACATGGAATTGCGACAAGGAGGAGTGACATGGAGAAGTGACATGGAGGATTGATATGGAGGAGTGACAAGGAGGAGCGACATGGAGGAGTGACATGGAAGACATATAGAAGTGACATGGAGGAGTGACTTGGAGGAGTGACATGGAGGATTGATATGGAGGAGTAACATGGAGGAGTGATATAGAGGAGTGGCGTGGTGGAGTGATATTTAAGAGTGACATGGAGGAGTGAAATGGAGGAGTGACATGGAGTAGCTACATGAAGCAGTGAAATGTAGGAGTGACATAGAGGAGTGATGTGGAGGAAAGACATGGAGTAGTGACATGGAGAAGTGACAAGTTTGATCAGGAAGGAGGGTTGATATGGTGGAGTGACATGGCGGAGGGACAGGGATGAGTGAGTTGGTGTAGTGACATGAAGTAGCTACATGGAGGAGTGACAAGGAAGTGTGACATGGAAGAGTGACGTGGATGAGTGACATGGAGGAGTGAGTTGTTAGGGCAACATGGAGGAGTGACATGGAATAGCTACATGGAGGAGTGACAAGGAGGACTGACATGGAGGAGTGACATGAAGGAGTGACATGGAGGAGTGACATGGAGGGTTGATATGGAGGAGTGACATGGAGGAGTGACGTGGTGGAGTGAAATGGAGGCGTGACATGGAGGAGTGACTTGGAGGAGTGACATGGAGGGTTGAAATGGAGGAGTGACATGGAGGAGTGACGTGGTGGAGTGAAATGGAGGAGTGAAATGGAATAGCGACATGGAGGAGTTACATGAGGAGTGAGTTGGTGTAGCGACATGGAGGAGTGACATGGAGGAGTGACATGGCGGAGGGACAGGGATGAGTGAGTTGGTGTAGCTACATGGAGGAGTGACATTGAATAGCGACAAGGAGGAGTGACATGGAGGAGTGACATAGAGGAGTGACATAGAGGATTGATGTGGAGGAGAGACATGGAGTAGTGACATGGAGACGTGACAAGTTTGATCAGGAAGGAGGGTTGATATGGTGGAGTGACATGGCGGAGGGAAAGGGATGAGTGAGTTGGTGTAGTGACATGGAGGAGTGACATGGAGGAGTGACATGGAGGAGTGACATGGAGGAATGACATGGAAGAGTGACATGGAGGATTGATGTGGAGGAGAGACATGGAGAAGTGACAGGGCGGATCAGCAAGGAGGATTGATATGGTGGAGTGACATGGAGGAGGGACATGGATGAGTGATATGGAGGAGTGACATGGAGGAGCAACATGGAGGAGTGACAAGGAGGAGCGACATGGAGGAGTGACATGGAGTAGCGACATGGAGGAGTGACATGAGGAGTGAGTTGGTGTAGCGACATGGAGGAGTGACATGGAGGAGTGACATGGCGGAGGGACAGGGATGAGTGAATTGGTGTAGTGACATGGAGGAGTGACATGGAGGAATGAGTTGGAGGAGTGACATGGAGGAGTGACATGGAGGGTTGATATGGAGGAGTGATTTGGAGGAGTGACGTGGTGGAGTGAAATGGAGGAGTGAAATGGAGGAGTGAGTTGGTGTAGCGACATAAGGAGTGACATGGAATAGCGACATGGTGGAGTGACATGGAGGAGTGACAAGGAGGATTGTGTTGGTGTAGCGACATGGAGGAGTGACATGGAGTAGCTACATGGAGGAGTGACATGAGGATTGAGTTGGTGTAGCGACATGGAGGAGTGACATGGAAGAGCGACAAGGAGGAGTGACATAGAGGAGTGACATGGAGGAGTGACATAGAGGTTTGATGTGGGGGAGAGACATGGAGTAGTGACATGGAGAAGTGACAAGTTTCATCAGGAAGGAGGGTTGATATGGTGGAGTGACATGGCGGAGGGACAGGGATGAGTGAGTTGGTGTAGTGACATGGAGGAGTGACATGGAGGAGTGACATGAAGGGCTGATATGGAGGAGTGACATGGAGGAGTGACGTGGTGGAGTGAAATGGGGGAGTGACATGGAATAGCTACATGGAGGAGTGACAAGGAGGAGTGACATGGAGGAGTGAGTTGGTGTAGTGACATAAGGAGTGACATGGAATAGTGACATGGAGGAGTGACATGGAGGAGTGACATAGAGGAGTGACGTGGAGTAGTGACATGGAGGAGTGACATGGAGGAGTGAGTTGGTGGAGCGACATGGAGGAGTGAAATGGAAGACATATAGAAGTGACATGGAGGAGTGACTTGGATGAATGACATAAAGGAGTGACATGGAGGAATAACTTGGATGAGTGGCATGGAGGAGTGACAAGGAGGATTGAGTTGGTGTAGCGACATGGAGGAGTGACATGGAGGTGTGAAATGGAAGAGTGACGTGGAGTAGCGACATGGAGGAGTGACTTGGAAGAGTGACAATGTGGAGCTACACAGATGAGAGACAAGACATTGAAGACTTGGAGAAGTGACATGGAGGAGAGACATGGAGGAGTGAAATGGAGGAGTGACATGGAGTAGAGACATGGAGGAGTGACATGGAGGAGTGAGTTGGTGTAACGACATGGAGGAGTGACATGGAACACATATAGAAGTGACATGGAGGAGTGACTTGGAGGAGTGACATAAAGGAGTGACATGGAGGAATGACTTGGATGAGTGACATGGAGGAGTGACAAGGAGGATTGAGTTGGTGTAGCGACATGGAGGAGTGAAATGGAGTAGCGACATGGAGGAGTGACATGAGGAGTGAGTTGGTGTAGCGACATGGAGGAGTGACATGGCGGAGGGACAGGGATGAGTGAGTTGTTGTAGTGACATTGAGGAGTGACATAGAGGAGTTATGTGGAGGAGTGACATGTACAACATGTAGAAGTGACATGGAGGAGTGACATGAAGTAGCGACATGGAGGAGTGACATTAGGAGTGAGTTGATGTAACGACATGGAGGAGTGACATGGAATTGCGACAAGGAGGAGTGACATGGAGAAGTGACATGGAGGATTGATATGGAGGACTAACAAGGAGGAGTGATATAGAGGAGTGGCGTGGTGGAGTGATATTTAAGAGTGACAGGGAGGAGTGACATGGAGTAGTGACATGGAGTAGCTACATGGAGGAGTGACAAGGAGGTGTGACATGGAGGAGTGACGTGGACGAGTGACATGGAGGAGTGAGTTGGAAGAGCGACAAGGAGGAGTGACATGAAGTAGCTACCTGGAGGAGTGACAAGGAGGTGTGACATGGAGGACTGACTTGGAGGAGTGACAATGTGGAGCTACACAGATGAGAGACATGACATTGAAGACTTGGAGAAGTTACATGGAGGAGAGACATGGAGGAGTGACATAGAGGAGTGACTTGGAGCAGTGACATGGAGGAGTGACAAGGAGAATTGAGTTGGTGTAGCGACATGGAGTAGTGACATGGAGTAGCGACATGGAGGAGTGACATGAGAAGTGAGTTGGTGTAGCAACATGGAGGAGTGACATGGAATAGCGACAAGGAGGAGTGACATGGAGGAGTGACATGGAGGAGTGACATGGAGGAATAACATAGAGGAGTGATGTGGAGGAGAGACATGGAGTAGTGACATGGAGAACTAACAAGTTTGATCAGGATGTAGGGTTGATATGGTGGAGTGACATGGCGGAGGGACAGGGATTAGTGAGTTGGTGTAGTGACATGGAGGAGTGACATGGAGGAGTGACATGGAGGGTTGATATGGAGGAGTGACATGGAGGAGTGACGTGGTGGTGTGAAATGGAGGAGTGAAATGGAGTAGCGATATGGAGGAGTGACATGAGGAGTGAGGTGGTGTAGCGACATGGAGGAGTGACATGGAGGAGTGACATGGCGGATGGACAGGGATGAGTGAGTTGGTGTAGTGACATGGAGGAGTGACATGGAGGAATGACATGGAGGTGTGACATGGAGGAGTGACATGTAGGGTTGATATGGAGGAGTGATATGGAGGAGTAACGTGGTGGAGTGAAATGGAGGAATGAAATGGAGGAGTGAGTTGGTGTAGCGACATAAGGAGTGACATGGAATAGCGACATGTAGGAGTGACATGGAGGAGTGAGTTGGTGTAGCAACATGGAGGAGTGACATGGAATAGAGACAAGGAGGAGTGACATGGAGGAGTGACATAGAGGAGTGACATAGAGGATTGATGTGGAGGAGAGACATGGAGTAGTGACATGGAGAAGTGACAAGTTTGATCAGGAAGGAGGGTTGATATGGTGGAGTGACATGGCGGAGGGAAAGGGATGAGTGAGTTGGTGTAGTGACATGGAGGAATGACATGGAGGAGTGACATGGAGGAGTGACATGGAGGAGTGACATGGAGGATTGATGTGGAGGAGAGACATGGAGGAGTAACAGGGCGGATCAGCAAGGAGGATTGATATGGTGGAGTGACATGGCGGAGGGACATGGATGAGTGACATGGAGGAGTGACATGGAGGAGCAACATGGAGGAGTGACAATGAGGAGCGACATGGTGGAGTGACATGGAAGACATATAGAAGTGACATGGAGTAGTGAAATGGAAGATCGACATGGAGGAGTGACATGGAGTAGCGACATAGGGGAATGACATAGAGGAGTGATATTGAAAAGTGACATTGAGGAGTGATATAGAGGAGTTATGTGGAGGAGTGACATGTACAACATGTAGAAGTGACACGGAGGAGAGACTTGGATGAGTGACATGGAGGAGTGACATGGAGGAGTGACATGGAAGACATATAGAAGTAACATGGAGGAGTGAATTGGATGAATGACATAAAGGAGTGACATGGACGAATTGAGTTGGTGTAGCGACATGGAGTAGTGACATGGAGTAGCGACATGGAGGAGTGACATGGAGGAGTGAGTTGGTGTAGCGACATGGAGGAGTGACATGGAATTGCGACAAGGAGGAGTGACATGGAGAAGTGACATGGAGGATTGATATGGAGGAGTAACATGGAGGAGTGATATAGAGGAGTGGCGTGGTGGAGTGAAATTTAAGAGTGACAAGGAGGTGTGACATGGAGGAGTGACGTGGACGAGTGACATGGAGGAGTGAGTTGGTAGAGCGACATGGAGGAGTGACTTGGAGTAGCTACATGGAGGAGTGACAAGGAGGTGTGACATGGAGGAGTGACGTGGAGTAGCGACATGGAAGAGTGACATAGAGGATTGATGTGGAGGAGAGACATGGAGGAGTGACAGGGCGGATCAGCAAGGTGGATTGATATGGTGGAGTGACATGGCGGAGGTGCATGGATGAGTGACATGGAGGAGTGACATAGAGGAGTGACATGGAGGAGTGACATAGAGGTTTGATGTGGAGGAGAGACATGGAGGAGTGACAGGGCGGATCAGCAAGGAGGATTGATATGGTGGAGTTACATGGAGGAGTGACATGCAGGAATGACACAGAGGAGTGACAAGGAGTATTGAGTTCGTGTAGCGACATGGAGGAGTGACATGGAGGAGTGACATAGAGGAGTGACATGGAGGAGTGACATAGAGGATTGATGTGGAGGAGAGACATGGAGGAGTGACAGGGCGGAACAGCAAGGAGGATTGATATGGTGGAGTGACATGGCGGAGGTACATGGTTGAGTGACATGGAGGAGTGACATGGAGGAGCAACATGGAGGAGTGACAAGCAGGAGCGAAATGGAGGAGTGACATGGAAGACATATAGAAGTGACATGGAGGAGTGACTTGGAGGAGTGACATAAAGGAGTGACATGTAGGAATGACTTGGATGAGTGACATGGAGGAGTGACAAGGAGGAGTGAGTTGGTGTAGCGACATAAGGAGTGACATGGCATAGCGACATGGAGGAATGACATGGAGGAGTGACATGGAATAGCGACAAGGAGGAGTGACATGGAGGAGTGAAATAGAGGAGTGATATGGTGGAGCGACATGCAGGAGTGACATTAAAGTAATATAGAAGTGAAATTGAGGAGTGACTTGGAGGAGTGACATAAAGGAGTGACATGGAAAAATGAAATTGATGAGTGACATGGAGGAGTGACAAGGAGTAGCGACATGGAGGAGTGACATGAGGAGTGACGTAGAAGAGTGACGTGGTGGAGTGAAATGGAGGAGTGACATGGAAGAGTGAGTTGGTGTAGCGACATGGAGGAGTAAATTGGAATAGCAACATGGAGGAGTGACATGGAGGAGTGACATGGAGGAGTGATATAGAGGAGTGATGTGGAGGAGAGACATGGAGTAGTGACATGGAGAAGTGACAAGTTTGATCAGGAAGGAGGGTTGATATGGTGGAGTGACATGGCGGAGGGACATGGAGGAGTGACATGGAATAGCGACAATGAGGAATGACATGGAGGAGTGACATGGAGGAGTGACATAGAGGATTGATGTGGAGGAAAGACATGGAGTAGTGACATGGAGAAGTGACAAGTTTTATCAGGAAGGAGGGTTGATATGGTGGAGTGACATGGCGGAGGGACATGGAGGAGTGACATGGAATAGCGACAATGAGGAATGACATGGAGGAGTGACATGGAGGAGTGACATAGAGGATTGATGTGGAGGAAAGACATGGAGTAGTGACATGGAGAAGTGACAAGTTTGATCAGGAAGGAGGGTTGATATGGTGGAGTGACATGGCGGAGGGACAGGGATGAGTGAGTTGGTGTAGTGACAAGGAGTAGCTACATGGAGGAGTGACAAGGAAGTGTGACATGGAGGAGTGACGTGGACAAGTGACATGGAGGAGTGAGTTGGTAGAGCGACATGGAGGAGTGACATGGAATAGCTACATGGAGGAGTGACAAGGAGGAGTGACATGGAGGAGTGAGTTGGTGGAGCGACATGGAGGAGTGACATGGAAGACATATAGAAGTGACATGGAGGAGTGACTTGGAGGAGTGACATAAAGGAGTGACATGGAGGAATGACTTGGATGAGTGACATGGAGGAGTGACAAGGAGGATTGAGTTGGTGTAGCGACATGGAGGAGTGACATGGAGTAGCGACATGGAGGAGTGACATGAGGATTGAGTTGGTGTAGCGACATGGAGGAGTGACATGGAGTAGCGACATGGAGGAGTGACATGAGGAGTGAGTTGGTGTAGCAACATGGAGGAGTGACATGGAATAGCGACATGGAGGAGTGACATGGAGGAGTGACATGGAGGAGTGACATGGCGGGTTGATATGGAGGAGTGACATGGAGGAGTGACATGGTGGAGTGAAATGGAGGAGTGACATGGAGGACTGAGTTGGTGTAGCGACATGGAGGAGTGACATGGAGGATTGATATGGAGGAGTGACATGGAGGAGTGACGTGGTGGAGTGAAATGGAGGAGTGACATAGAGGAGTGAGTTTATATAGCGACATAAGGAGTGACATGGAATAGCGACATGGAGGAGTGACATGGAGGAGTGATATAGAGGAGTGATGTGGAGGAGAGACATGGAGTAGTGACATGGAGAACTGACAAGTTTGATAAGGAAGGAGGTTTGATATTGTGGAGTGACATGGCGGAGGGACAGGGATTAGTGAGTTGGTGTAGTGACATGGAGGAGTGACATGGCGGGTTGATATGGAGGAGTGACATGGAGGAGTGACGTGGTGGAGTGAAATGGAGGAGTGACATGGCGGGTTGATATGGATGAGTGACATGGAGGAGTGACAAGGAGGATTGAGTTGGTGTAGTGACATGGAGGAGTGAAATGGAATAGCTACATGGAGGAGTGACAAGGAGGAGTGACATGGAGGAGTGAGTTGGTGGAGCGACATGGAGGAGTGACATGGAATACATATAGACGTGGTGGAGTGAAATGGAGGAGTGACATGGAGGAGTGAGTTGGTGTAGCGACAAGGAGGAGTGACATGGAGGGTTGATATGGAGGAGTGACATGGAGGAGTGACGTGGTGGAGTGAAATGGAGGAGTGACATGGAGGAGTGAGTTTATATAGCGACATATGGAGTGACATGGAATAGCGACATGGAGGAGTGACATGGAGGAGTGACATAGAGGAGTGACGTGGAGCAGTGACATGGAGGAGTGACATGGAGGAGTGAAATGGGGGAGTGACATGGAAGAGTGAGTTGGTAGAGCGACATGGAGGAGTGACATGGAATAGCTACATGGAGGAGTGACAAGGAGGAGTGACATGGAGGAGTGAGTTGGTGGAGCGACATGGAGGAGTGACATGGAAGACATATAGAAGTGACATGGAAGAGTGACTTGGAGGAGTGACATAAATGAGTGACATGGAGGAATGACTTGGATGAGTGACATGGAGGAGTGACAATGAGGATTGAGTTGGTGTAGCGACATGGAGGAGTGACATGGAGTAGCGACATGGAGGAGTGACATGAGGGGTGAGTTGGTGTAGCAACATGGAGGAGTGACATGGAATAGCGACAAGGTGGAGTGACATGGAGGAGTGACATAGAGGATTGATGTGGAGGAGAGACATGGAGTAGTGACATGGAGAACTGACAAGTTTGATCAGGAAGGAGGTTTAATATTGTGGAGTGACATGGCGGAGGGACAGGGATTAGTTAGTTTGTGTAGTGACATGGAGGAGTGAGGTGGTAGAGTGACATGGAGGAGTGACATGGCGGGTTGATATGGAGGAGTGACATGGAGGAGTGATGTGGTGGAGTGAAATGGAGGAGTGACATGGAGGAGTGAGTTGGCGTATCGACAAAAGGAGTGACATGGAATAGCGACATGGAGGAATGACTTGGATGAGTGACATGGAGGAGTGACAAGGAGGATTGAGTTGGTGTAGCGACATGGAGGAGTGACATGGAGTAGCTACATAGAGGAGTGACATAGAGGAGTGACATGGAGGAGTGACATAGAGGTTTGATGTGGGGGAGAGACATGGAGTAGTGACATGGAGAAGTGACTAGTTTGATCAGGAAGGAGGGTTGATATGGTGGAGTGACATGGCGGAGGGACAGGGATGAGTGAGTTGGTGTAGTGACATGGAGGAGTAACATGGAGGAGTGACATGGAGGGTTGATATGGAGGAGTGACATGGAGGAGTGAGTTGGTGGAGCGACATGGAGGAGATACATGGAATAGCTACATGGAGTAGTGACAAGGAGGAGTGACATGGAGGAGTGAGTTGGTGGAGCGACATGGAGGAGTGACATGGAAGACATATAGAAGTGACATGGAGGAGTGACTTGGAGGAGTGACATAAAGGAGTGACATGGAGGAATGACTTGGATGAGTGACATGGAGGAGTGACAAGGAGGATTGAGTTGGTGTAGCGACATGGAGGAGTGACATGGAGTAGCGACATGGAGGAGTGACATGAGGAGTGAGTTGGTGTAGCAACATGGAGGAGTGACATGGAATAGCGACAAGGAGGAGTGTAATGGAGGAGTGACATGGAGGAGTGACATAGAGGATTGATGTGGAGGAGAGACATGGAGTAGTGACATGGAGAACTGACAAGTTTGATAAGGAAGGAGGTTTGATATTGTGGAGTGACATGGCGGAGGGACAGGGATTAGTGAGTTGGTGTAGTGACATGGAGGAGTGACATGGCGGGTTGATATGGAGGAGTGACATGGAGGAGTGACGTGGTGGAGTGAAATGGAGGAGTGACATGGAGTAATGAGTTGGCGTATCGACATAAGGAGTTACATGGAATAGCGACATGGAGGAGTGACTTGGATGAGTGACATGGAGGAGTGACAAGGAGAATTGAGTTGGTGTAGCGACATGGAGTAGTGAAATGGAATAGCTACATGGAGGAGTGACAAGGAGGAGTGACATGGAGGAGTGAGTTGGTGGAGCGACATGGAGGAGTGACATGGAAGACATTTAGAAGTGGTGGAGTGAAATGGAGGAGTGACATGGAGGAGTGAGTTGGTGTAGCGACAAGGAGGAGTGACATGGAGGGTTGATATGGAGGAGTGACATGGAGGAGTGACATGGAGGAGTGACGTGGTGGAGTGAAATGGAGGAGTGACATGGAGGAGTGACATAGAGGAGTGACTTGGAGCAGTGACATGGAGGAGTGACATGGAGGAGTGAGTTGGTGGAGCAACATGGAGGAGTGACATGGAGTAGCTACATGGAGGAGTGACATGGAGGAGTGATATAGAGGAGTGATGTGGAGGAGAGACATGAAGTAGTGACATGGAGAAGTGACAAGTTTGATCAGGAAGGAGTGTTGATATGGTGGAGTGACATGGCGGAGGGACAGGGATGAGTGAGTTGGTGTAGTGACATGAAGTAGCTACATGGAGGAGTGACAAGGAAGTGTGACATGGAGGAGTGACGTGGATGAGTGACATGGAGGAGTGAGTTGGTAGAGCGACATGGAGGAGTGACATGGAATAGCTACATGGAGGAGTGACAAGGAGGAGTGACATGGAGGAGTGAGTTGGTGGAGCGACATGGAGGAGTGACATGGAAGACATATAGAAGTGACATGGAGGAATGACTTGGAGGAGTGACATAAATGAGTGACATGGAGGAATGACTTGGATGAGTGACATGGAGGAGTGACAAGGAGGATTGAGTTGGTGTAGCGACATGGAGGAGTGACATGGAGTAGCGACATGGAGGAGTGACATGAGGAGTGAGTTGGTGTAGCAACTTGGAGGAGTGACATGGAATAGCGACAAGGAGGAGTGACATGGAGGAGTGACATGGAGGAGTGACGTGGTGGAGTGAAATGGGGGAGTGACATGGAAGAGTGAGTTGGTGTAGCGACATGGAGGAGTGATATAGAGGAGTGATGTGGAGGAGAGACATGGAGTAGTGACATGGAGAAGTGACAAGTTTGATCAGGAAGGAGGGTTGATATGGTGGAGTGACATGGCGGAGGGACAGGGATGAGTGAGTTGGTGTAGTGACATGAAGTAGCTACATGGATGAGTGACAAGGAAGTGTGACATGGAGGAGTGACGTGGACGAGTGACATGGAGGAGTGAGTTGGTAGAGCGACATGGAGGAGATACATGGAATAGCTACATGGAGGAGTGACAAGGAGGAGTGACATGGAGGAGTGAGTTGGTGGAGCGACATGGAGGAGTGAAATGGAAGACATATAGAAGTGACATGGAGGAGTGACTTGGAGGAGTGACATAAAGGAGTGACATGAAGGAATGACTTGGATGAGTGACATGGAGGAGTGACAAGGAGGATTGAGTTGGTGTAGCGACATGGAGGAGTGACATGGAGTAGCGACATGGAGGAGTGACATGGAAGAGTGAGTTGGTGTAGCGACATGGAGGAGTAACATGGAATAGCGACAAGGAGGAGTGACATGGAAGAGTGACATGGAGGAGTGATATAGAGGAGTGATGTGGAGGAGAGACATGGAGTAGTGACATGGAGAAGTGACAAGTTTGATCAGGAAGGAGGGTTGATATGGTGGAGTGACATGGCGGAGGGACAGGGATGAGTGAGTTGGTGTAGTGACATGAAGTAGCTACATGGATGAGTGACAAGGAAGTGTGAAATGGAGGAGTGACGTGGACGAGTGACATGGAGGAGTGAGTTGATAGAGTGACATGGAGGAGTGACATGGAAGACATATAGAAGAGACATGGAGGAGTGACTTGGAGGAGTGACATAAATGAGTGACATGGAGGAATGTCTTGGATGAGTGACATGGAAGAGTGACAAGGAGGATTGAGTTGGTGTAGCGACATGGAGGAGTGACATGGAGTAGCGACATGGAGGAGTGACATGAGGAGTGAGTTGGTGTAGCAACATGGAGGAGTGACATGGAATAGCGACATGGAGGAGTGACATGGAGGAGTGACATGGAGGAGTGACATGGCGGGTTGATATGGAGGAGTGACATGGAGGAGTGACATGGTGGAGTGAAATGGAGGAGTGACATGGAGGACTGAGTTGGTGTAGCGACATGGAGGAGTGAGTTGGTGGAGCGACATGGAGGAGTGAAATGGAAGACATATAGAAGTGACATGGAGGAGTGACTTGGAGGAGTGACATAAAGGAGTGACATGAAGGAATGACTTGGATGAGTGACATGGAGGAGTGACAAGGAGGATTGAGTTGGTGTAGCGACATGGAGGAGTGACATGGAGTAGCGACATGGAGGAGTGACATGGAAGAGTGAGTTGGTGTAGCGACATGGAGGAGTAACATGGAATAGCGACAAGGAGGAGTGACATGGAAGAGTGACATGGAGGAGTGATATAGAGGAGTGATGTGGAGGAGAGACATGGAGTAGTGACATGGAGAAGTGACAAGTTTGATCAGGAAGGAGGGTTGATATGGTGGAGTGACATGGCGGAGGGACAGGGATGAGTGAGTTGGTGTAGTGACATGAAGTAGCTACATGGATGAGTGACAAGGAAGTGTGAAATGGAGGAGTGACGTGGACGAGTGACATGGAGGAGTGAGTTGATAGAGTGACATGGAGGAGTGACATGGAAGACATATAGAAGAGACATGGAGGAGTGACTTGGAGGAGTGACATAAATGAGTGACATGGAGGAATGTCTTGGATGAGTGACATGGAAGAGTGACAAGGAGGATTGAGTTGGTGTAGCGACATGGAGGAGTGACATGGAGTAGCGACATGGAGGAGTGACATGAGGAGTGAGTTGGTGTAGCAACATGGAGGAGTGACATGGAATAGCGACATGGAGGAGTGACATGGAGGAGTGACATGGAGGAGTGACATGGCGGGTTGATATGGAGGAGTGACATGGAGGAGTGACATGGTGGAGTGAAATGGAGGAGTGACATGGAGGACTGAGTTGGTGTAGCGACATGGAGGAGTGACATGGAGGATTGATATGGAGGAGTGACATGGAGGAGTGACGTGGTGGAGTGAAATGGAGGAGTGACATAGAGGAGTGAGTTTATATAGCGACATAAGGAGTGACATGGAATAGCGACATGGAGGAGTGACATGGAGGAGTGACATAGAGGAGTGACGTGGAGCAGTGAAATGGGGGAGTGACATGGAAGAGTGAGTTGGTGTAGCGACATGGAGGAGTGACATGGAAGACATATAGAAGTGACATGGAGGAGTGACTTGGAGGAGTGACATAAAGGAGTGACATGGACAAATGACTTGGCTGAGTGACATGGAGGAGTGACAAGAAGGATTGAGTTGGTGTAGCGACATGGAGGAGTGACATGGAGTAGCTACATGGAGGAGTGACATGAGGATTGAGTTGGTGTAGCGACATGGAGGAGTGACATGAAAGAGCAACAAGGAGGAGTGACATAGAGGAGTGACATGGAGGAGTGACATAGAGGTTTGATGTGGGGGAGAGACATGGAGTAGTGACATGGAGAAGTGACAAGTTTGATCAGGAAGGAGGTTTGATATGGTGGAGTGACATGGCGGAGGGACAGGGATGAGTGAGTTGGTGTAGTGACATGGAGGAGTAACATGTAGGAGTGACAAGGAGGGTTGATATGGAGGAGTGACATGGAGGAGTGACGTGGTGGAGTGAAATGGGGGAGTGACATGGAAGAGTGAGTTGGTGTAGCGACATGGAGGAGTAACATGGAATAGCGACAAGGAGGAGTGACATGGAGGAGTGACATGGAGGAGTGATATAGAGGAGTGATGTGGAGGAGAGACATGGAGTAGTGACATGGAGAAGTGACATGGAGTAGCGACATAGGGGAATGACATAGAGGAGTGAGTTGGTGGAGTGACATAAGGAGTGACATGGAATAGCGACATGGAGGAGTGACATGGAGCAGTGACATGGAGGAGTGACATGGAGGAGTGAGTTGGTGGAGCGACATGGAGGAGATACATGGAATAGCTACATGGAGTACTGACAAGGAGGAGTGACATGGAGGAGTGAGTTGGTGGAGCGACATGGAGGAGTGACATGGAAGACATATAGAAGTGACATGGAGGAGTGACTTGGAGGAGTGACATAAAGGAGTGACATGGAGGAATGACTTGGATGAGTGACATGGAGGAGTGACAAGGAGGATTGAGTTGGTGTAGCGACATGGAGGAGTGACATGGAGTAGCGACATGGAGGAGTGACATGAGGAGTGAGTTGGTGTAGCAACATGGAGGAGTGACATGGAATAGCGACAAGGAGGAGTGTAATGGAGGAGTGACATGGAGGAGTGATGTGGAGGAGAGACATGGAGTAGTGACATGGAGAAGTGACAAGTTTGATCAGGAAAGAGTGTTGATATGGTGGAGTGACATGGCGGAGGGACAGGGATGAGTGAGTTGGTGTAGTGACATGAAGTAGCTACATGGAGGAGTGACAAGGAAGTGTGACATGGAGGAGTGACGTGGACGAGTGACATGGAGGAGTGACAAGGAGGAGTGACATGGAGGAGTGAGTTGGTGGAGCGACATGGAGGAGTGACATGGAAGACATATAGAAGTGACATGGAGGAATGACTTGGAGGAATGACATAAATGAGTGACATGGAGGAATGACTTGGATGAGTGACATGGAGGAGTGACATGAGGAGTGAGTTGGTGTAGCAACTTGGAGGAGTGACATGGAATAGCGACAAGGAGGAGTGACATGGAGGAGTGACATGGAGGAGTGACGTGGTGGAGTGAAATGGGGGAGTGACATGGAAGAGTGAGTTGGTGTAGCGACATGGAGGAGTGATATAGAGGAGTGATGTGGAGGAGAGACATGGAGTAGTGACATGGAGAAGTGACAAGTTTGATCAGGAAGGAGGGTTGATATGGTGGAGTGACATGGCGGAGGGACAGGGATGAGTGAGTTGGTGTAGTGACATGAAGTAGCTACATGGAGGAGCAACATGGAGGAGTGACAAGGAGGAGCGACATGGAGGAGTGACATGGAAAACATATAGAAGTGACATGGAGGAGTGACATGGGGGATCGACATGGAGGAGTGACATGGAGTAGCGACATAGGGGAATGACATAGAGGAGTGAGTTGGTGGAGCGACATAAGGAGTGACATGGAATAGCGACATGGAGGAGTGACATGGAGCAGTGACATGGAGGAGTGACATGGAGGAGTGAGTTGGTGGAGCGACATGGAGGAGATACATGGAATAGCTACATGGAGTAGTGACAAGGAGGAGTGACATGGAGGAGTGAGTTGGTGGAGCGACATGGAGGAGTGACATGGAAGACATATAGAAGTGACATGGAGGAGTGACTTGGAGGAGTGACATAAAGGAGTGACATGGAGGAATGACTTGGATGAGTGACATGGAGGAGTGACAAGGAGGATTGAGTTGGTGTAGCGACATGGAGGAGTGACATGGAGTAGCGACATGGAGGAGTGACATGAGGAGTGAGTTGGTGTAGCAACATGGAGGAGTGACATGGAATAGCGACAAGGAGGAGTGTAATGGAGGAGTGACATGGAGGAGTGACATAGAGGATTGATGTGGAGGAGAGACATGGAGTAGTGACATGGAGAACTGACAAGTTTGATAAGGAAGGAGGTTTGATATTGTGGAGTGACATGGCGGAGGGACAGGGATTAGTGAGTTGGTGTAGTGACATGGAGGAGTGACATGGCGGGTTGATATGGAGGAGTGACATGGAGGAGTGACGTGGTGGAGTGAAATGGAGGAGTGACATGGCGGGTTGATATGGATGAGTGACATGGAGGAGTGACAAGGAGGATTGAGTTGGTGTAGTGACATGGAGGAGTGAAATGGAATAGCTACATGGAGGAGTGACAAGGAGGAGTGACATGGAGGAGTGAGTTGGTGGAGCGACATGGAGGAGTGACATGGAATACATATAGACGTGGTGGAGTGAAATGGAGGAGTGACATGGAGGAGTGAGTTGGTGTAGCGACTAGGAGGAGTGACATGGAGGGTTGATATGGAGGAGTGAGATGGAGGAGTGACGTGGTGGAGTGAAATGGAGTGACATGGAGGAGTGAGTTTATATAGCGACATATGGAGTGACATGGAATAGCGACATGGAGGAGTGACATGGAGGAGTGACATAGAGGAGTGACGTGGAGCAGTGACATGGAGGAGTGACATGGAGGAGTGAAATGGGGTAGTGACATGGAAGAGTGAGTTGGTAGAGCAACATGGAGGAGTGACATGGAATAGCTACATGGAGGAGTGACAAGGAGGAGTGACATGGAGGAGTGAGTTGGTGGAGCGACATGGAGGAGTGACATGGAAGACATATAGAAGTGACATGGAAGAGTGACTTGGAGGAGTGACATAAATGAGTGACATGGAGGAATGACTTGGATGAGTGACATGGAGGAGTGACAATGAGGATTGAGTTGGTGTAGCGACATGGAGGAGTGACATGGAGTAGCGACATGGAGGAGTGACATGAGGGGTGAGTTGGTGTAGCAACATGGAGGAGTGACATGGAATAGCGACAAGGTGGAGTGACATGGAGGAGTGACATAGAGGATTGATGTGGAGGAGAGACATCGAGTAGTGACATGGAGAACTGACAAGTTTGATCAGGAAGGAGGTTTAATATTGTGGAGTGACATGGCGGAGGGACAGGGATTAGTGAGTTTGTGTAGTGACATGGAGGAGTGAGGTGGTAGAGTGACATGGAGGAGTGACATGGCGGGTTGATATGGAGGAGTGACATGGAGGAGTGATGTGGTGGAGTGAAATGGAGGAGTGACATGGAGGAGTGAGTTGGCGTATCG
>JAUPFX010000189.1:0-18238 GCA_036937225.1 Sebastes paucispinis
CTCTCACCGCCCCAGGCCTCAAATATTTGTCAAGGCTGTTTGATAAGATGACTTTTACGGCACAACCCAGCATTACCAACAACTTTTGGAAAAGTGTGTCGTTAGTGTACTGTAGGTCCCAGGATCTTACCTGGGTTTCGGCTCAGCAAGGACTGTTGATCTTTTTGGCACATTTTGAGCTTTGCCTGAGTTAATTTGGCTTTGAATTAGCTCTTACGCACAACTCAGTCTACAGAGTTATTGAAAACGTGCCAATTTGTTAGCTCATAGATTCAAATGCCCTCTTTGTTGTAAACAATCTACTGCACTCTATATTGATGATCTGCTACAAAGATTTATTTGACACATTTGTGTTTTATTTATGATAAATGGAATAGGTACTTAAAAATAAACACATACTTTTGATCCAGAATACACAAAGTTTAAGATCATTGCCTATAATGGATGCAAGCATTTGCCCACCTTCAGGTTCTGTCATATGAAATGCACGAGGGAGGACTGCAGCAAGGAGCGGAAATGATATGCCTTGTCGTGGATGATATAATTCAACCCCAGACACAAAATGCTGTTATCTGTGAGAAATCTGTCACATGGCAAAGCAAAATACACACATGCTTGCACAAATGCATCCACAATGCCTTAACGATGATTTGTAAATAAAAAAAAAGGACACAGAGATATGCACACACACATACACACACACGTTCTAGGAAAGAGCCTAAACAAATCCAATAAAAAAAAATTCCAAATCTATTACTCAGAGTGGAAGTTGAGAGGCCACATGGGCGTTAGTGTGCATACACACAAGCACAGTCATACAGATACAACAGCACACACACACATATGCACACACACAAGGGGATGACAGCGTGGCCTGGAGCTGTCATGGGAGAGTGGGCTGTCATTTGGAGAGGTGAGCTGGGGGACCAGGAGAAAGGGATGGAGCAGAAAGAAGAGAAAGGGCGAGTGAAAGTGGGGGTGGAGAGCAAGAACTAAAAAACAAGTGACTGAAAAAAAAAGTGTGTAAGAAAACATGATTTACTTGAACAATGGTACAGATTAGTTAGAGGAATTAGTTTGGGGAAAGAGCCGTGACTGGAGATGAGAGAGATCAAAAGGAGAAGAGAGACGAGGCGAAAGGGAAGAGATCAAGTTAAGGGAAGAAACCACAATTGATAGGTAGAAAAGGGATGCCTCAGCAAGACACTTCCCCACTGATATATACACTTGAGGGTATTGGATATTCAGCCTGATGTATTAGCCTACTGCTGCGCCACAAAAAGTTATCTATTGACATCCTGAAGAGTGTGGAATTGAAAACTAATTGCAGACTATCCCCAACAGGGAAACTACTTATGCCTGCTTCAAAGAAAATTTACTTTGAAAATCAATATGTTGGTTTTAACCGTTTCAAAATACCTTGCACCTTGATACCCTAACAACTCTGTGAGCAAAATCAGATTCGTTAAACTCTTCAACCTACTAGATACTGTAAACCTTGTAGTATGTAAAAGCAGGGACATCAAAGGAAATTATTAATTGATGAAAACAATAATTATATTTCTTTTCTTTTCTTTCTTGAAAACAGTGTATTTGTTCGGTGTATCAATTTAAACTCACATCGGGTTTACTTCTGTACCACCAGAGCAACAATTTTTATGCATTAATGATATCCAAACATTGATTATTGTAATGACATGCTAAACTAATATTATCCATAACATCACTTGATAATTATTCTTGAGAATATGACTACTCAACTAATGTCACTGCTAGTGTTAGGTGACAATTTACTTGACTGCTACCTAGCCAGCCGCTAACTTAAAAATTGAGTATATGAAAAGCTAGATCATTTCACTAAGAAATACTCAGTACTCTGTTGGTCTTTTTGAACATCAAAATGAAACAGTTAACCATCATGAAAGAGTTTCATTTGGCAGTTTTTTTAACAACTCACTGAACTAATATTAAATAGCTGTGGAAATGCTACCTAAATTTATAATTTCAGCCAGTGAGTTGCCAGCTTCAGTTAAATTAAATGAGTCGAAAATTAGCCTTATGTTTGACACTGAATGTTGACCGACTGAAAATAACACTGTGAGCCATGACTTTAATGTGGGAGTTAGCGTAACTTTTATTAAGGTTTAAAAGTTCAACTGTGGCTTTGATTTTACTCCCATGTTAGGCTCTGCACACTCACACAGTTGTTATTTTTTTCTTGCTGCTATAATGAGACCTCTGCTCAGGTTGAAGCTGGGCAAAGCTATGTTGAAATTATGTATAGTCCATAGACTGTATATAAGAAGTGGACATAGTCACCGTGACGTCCCCCATTTGGTTTGTGGACTGCCGTTCTGAAGTCTTAAGTCTGCATTTTGGCTGTCAACATCTTGGTATTTGGCCATGTTGTTTTTTTGCAACCAGAAGTGACACTAGAGGGTGGAGCTAAATAGAACTGAACGCTGAATATAACATTTTCATGTGACCAAAAAGGTTATAATTAACTTTTATGAAATGAAAACATACTGTAAAAGGGTTAAAGTTGTAAGACAAAAACACAGACAACTCCCAGACCATAATTTATTAAATGAACATCACGCTGTATTGAAGACTTGAAACTAGCAATTGAGACCATAAACTCATGTTTACAATGTTTACTGAGGTAATAAATCAAGTCTACTCAAAACAAGTGAACATTGTGTGTGTAGGGCCTTTTATTTTCATTGTGAGATTAATTTTAATGCACAGAAATGAATGTCGTCATTGTGTCAGCGATAATATTCAATAATTTGATAATTGGTCCCAACCCTAACTACGCAGTTATCTGCAGGTCATTATCCTGTGGGTAAATACATATTAAACAAGTACCAGTCAAACAGAGTCGTATTTAAATCAGACTGAGACTTATGAGCCGCTGTGCTGACACGCGGTTCTGCTCTGTTTCTGTGGTTCCAGGCATTTACATCACCTGTCACAAGCTTGAAGTGTGCAACAGCGTGGAACGCGCATCACTTGAACTTGAAAGTGGTTCAACTCCGGGGTATACAGTTACACTTTTCACTGTCTACTGTTGAAGTGAAAGCAACAGTTATCGCACATCTAATGGATGTCTCACCTCTGAGAGAACGCAAAGCTGCGTTTTTTTTTTTGTCAGCGGGACAGATTTGACATTCAGCCATGAAAGTGGACGCCGATTTCAAAGATTAAAAAGGGAAACTGGTAAGCACGTCTCTCTGATCTGACGCCAAGTGTGTCAATTTGTTTGTACTGTGTGTGTTGGTTGTGTGTCTGTAAATAGTGTATTGTATATACGGTATATAGTGTGTTTGTGTGTGTGATATCTCATCGGTTATTATGTGCTTTGATCTACAATCTAGAGTGACCTTTTGTATAATAAAAGCTGGGGCCGTTGTGGATTTTTGACATCAAATGATGGGTTAGACACAAAGCCTTAAGCAACTTACCGACAGTCTACAGTTTACTCTATTTACCTGCTGTAACTGTGTGTAAATACTGTGAGATTTTATGCAGTTTCTCTCTCTTTGTATGTGTGTATGGATGTGTGCGTAAGGCTCTTTGGAGACTGAACCGACAAATCTTGCTTTTCTATGCAAATACTGTGCAAAGACCTACAACAAACACAAATACACACACATCTGCCCTGAAAAAGATAAAAAAAAAGATTAAGTGTTAGATTAAAGTGAGGCAGAATACAGGACATCAAAGAAAAGATAAAAGAGATGGACCTATCTGTTTGAGCTTCACTGATTCCTCTGTTTCAGACTGCTTACAGGTCAAATACAATATCTTCTTCTGACTTATTGGCTCACCCATATAGCGATGTGCAAAACCAGACATCTTTGTCTTTATCGGTGTGTAAATGAGGCTATATGTCTTCACATACATTACTTAACACTCATGTATATGTATTAGAAGTGTCTAGCGATGCTACTATTCATATTTGTGTATGTATTTATTCAGCCAACCAAATGTATCTGTGTATGGATACACATGTAAAATGAATTATATACAACAAAATGTTCATGAATCAAAATTAATACTTATTTTACGCACGTACAACTACATAAGCAACCCATTTGACTTTAACATATTGTACAGTCAAATGTATAACCAATTATTCAACAACATTTAATATCTTGCACACTAGAAATAATGCATTTCCTCATCACAAGCTGTTATTCTGACTGACCCAAACCGGTATTATTGTAACAAAAGTAATAAAAGCATGGACAAGTGTTATTAATTAATATAAAAAGAAGCATTGTCATTTTCAGCTGGTTGTTTAACATCCATCCAGTATCCATACACACTTATCTGGCGTAGGGTCACAGAGGGCTGGAGCAGCACACATTGAACAAGAGGTCACCAGTCTAGAGCTAACAAATACAGACAGACAACCATTCACACCTGTGGGCTAGTTCCCAATTCAACTAACGTGCATGTATTTGGATTGCAGGAGGAAACCAAAACAACCAGAGGAAACTCTCGCAAGACACGGGGAGAGCATGTCAAAAAAGTGCTTTCAGGCAGCAGTGATAACCACTGAGCTCCTGTGCTGCTTGATAATTCAGCTAATAGTTACACATATGTGTAATTAAATATTAGTCCCTCTGATGGAGAAGTATTCATTTTTCATTCATTAGTCAGCCAGTCAAGTGCTCATTAATCACGATTATTATGTGAAGCATTGACATAAAAACTGTATTTATCAAGGTTTTGACGTGACAGTACTATGAAACAGGAAGGTCTTCAAAAGTAATAGTATTAGTAATAAAAATCTGTTTTTAAAAGATTTTTTTTATTTAAAAACTACTTTTAAAAAGATTGACATGCATAATTTATTACACATGAGACATATTCAGGAAATTATAGCTACTTTAAAGTGGCAGTAGGCAGTATATTTTTGGCATCATTGGGCAAAAAATCCATAACAACCTTTCAGCATATTGTAATTCAAGTGTTCTGAGAGATAACTACACTTCTGCACCACTTCATGGCTCTGTTTTCAGGCTTTAAAAAATCTAATCTAATAATTAAAATATATTTCAAAATAAAATGCCACACAACAGAATTTTTGGAAGAGTCAAAAAAGCGAAAGAGAAAGTCTGCTACGAGTATTACAACACAACTGTGGTGAAAACCACAGGATTATTTGGTCAAATGAAGACCTGTTTGTTCTGTTGACAGGGCTGAAGCTGCTCAGCCAGCTGAAACCTTGATACAGCAGACAGCTGTATCGACGCTGTATCACAGCACAGAGATGATGCTCAAAAGACGGGTGACGAGGGGGAGGGACGGGAAAAAAAAAGTGGGATGAAAAGAAGGAAGAGCAAAAGGGTTCATGAACTGTAAGGATAACAAATGTGACATGGCTGCCAAGGAAAAGGAAGGTCTGAGTAATGGAGAGGAGGGGGAAGCAGAAGCAGATAAAAGGGGATGGACACAAGAGGGCAAAAAGGAATTTCCAAACATAAAAGGCAAAAAGGGGGAAAGAAAAAAGTTCCCTGACGAGCAGACAGGAGAGTCTAAATGAGCGTTCCTTCCAGCTAGTAGTTTGTAGGAATCATGGTTACCTAAATACCCCTGGCTGTCCTTTTGTCTCATTTCATCTCCTTCCAGTCTCCTCTCCTCTCATCATCCCTCCCTTCCTATCCTCTCTCGTCAGCTCCTCTCGTTTCCTTTTGCCTCATTTCTCCTCATCTCGCTGGCCTCTCATATTCTCTGCTCTTGAAGGTTTCAAGATGACATTGGTGCTGCTTATCATTGGTGCAATCCTTCAGTGAACTGCATATATGAACTGACAGCCACTCGAACATTCTCACACACGCACATGTGATTCAGATGCACATTAACATAGAAGGGCAGACAGACTCAGACATACACAAACACACACACACACACACACACAGAGCTAGAAGGAACAAAGAAGATGAATGACAAGTGACATTAGTGGCTAGAAGAAGACGGGCTTTCTTGAATATCAAAAGACCTTGTGGAGAGGACAGAGTGACCCTTCCTTGTACATCCTTCCCGTCATCAATCCTCAGCCTAGCATTGATATTCAGTTTCCCCACCTGACTCGTGATTAAATGTAAGCATTCATGTGGGTGCGTTTGAATGTGTGTCCTTGCCATCTTATGTTATTATAAGAACCTAATTGTGTTTATATGCGTCTATATGTGGCATGCTGTGATGAAAATCAGGCTTGTAAATTGAGACACAAATTAAGATGTAGGCATTTTAGAGGAAGGTGGAAATCATTTGTCATCGAAAAAATAACACACCAAAAGTGATTTCAGTCTTCATCAATCTACAGTGTCAGGCTAAATCCCACAATATCAAATGTCACTACCGTCCCAGTCCCAAAAAAAACCCTCCATCACAGGATTAAATGACTACAGGTCCGTTGCTCTGACGTCTGAGGTCATGAAATCCTTCAAGAGATTGTTGTTGACCCACCTGAAGGAAATCACAGGCCCCCTGCTGAACCTCCTGCAGTTTGCCTACCGAGCAAACAGATCAGTGGATGATGTAGTCAACATGAGACTGCATTTCATCCTGCAACTCAGGAGACCCATCTGTTAAACTCCTGAAATTTGCAGACGACACAACGGTCATCGGCCTCCTTTGGGACGATGATGAGTCTATATACAGACGGGAGGTTGAACAGCTGGCTCTCTGGTCAGAACAACCTACAGCTGGACGCTCTTAAAACTCTAGAGATGACCGTGGACTTCAGAATGATATAACACATGATATACACACGTAGGCAAAATTGTTAGTACCCTTCCGTTAAAGAAAGAAAAACCCACAATGTTCACTGAAATAACTTGAAACTGACAAAAGTAATAATAAATAAAAATTCACTGAAAATGAACTAATGAAAATCAGATATTGTTTTTGAATTTTGGTTCAAAAGAATCATTTTAAAAAACAAACTAATGAAACTGGCCTGGACAAAAATGATGGTACCCTTAACTTAATATTTAGTTGTACAACCTTTTGAGGCAATCACTGCAATCAAGCGATTTCGGTAACTCTCAATGAGACTTCTGCACCTGTCCACAGGTATGTTGGCCCACTCCTCGTGAGAAAACTGCTCCAGCTGTCTCAGGTTTGAAGGGTGCCTTCTCCGAATGCATGTTTCAGCTCCTTCCACAGATGTTCAATAGGATTTAGATCAGGGCTCATAGAAGGCCACTTCAGAATAGTCCAATGTTTTGTTCTTAGCCATTCTTGGGTGTTTTTAGCTGTGTGTTTTGGGTCATTATCCTGTTTGAGGACCCATGACCTGCAACTGAGACCAAGCTTTCTGACACTGGGCAGCACATTTCGCTCCAGAATGCCTTGATAGTCTTGAGATTTCATTGCACCCTGCACAGATTCAAGACACCCTGTGCCAGATGCAACAAAGCAGCCCCATAACATAACCGAGCCTCCTCCATGTTTCACATTAGGTACAGTGTTCTTTTCTTTGGATGCTTCATCTCTTCGTCTGTGAACATAGAGCTGATGTGACTTGCCAAAAAGCTCCAGTTTTGTCTCATCTGTCCAAAGGACATTCTCCCAGAAGCTTTGTGGCTTGTCAATATGCATTTTGGTAAATTCCAGTCTCACTTTTTTATGATTTGGTGTCCTCCTCGGTTGTCTTCCATTAAGTCCACTTTGGCTCAAACAGTGACGGATGGTGTGATCTGACACTGATGTACCTTGACCTTGGAGTTCACCTCTAATCTCTTTGGAAGTTGTTCTGGGCTCTTTGGTTACCATTCGTATTATCCGTCTCTTCGATTTGTCATCAATTTTCCTCTTGCGGCCACGTCCAGGGAGGTTGGCTACAGTCCCATGGACCTTAAACTTCTGAATAATATGTGCAGCTGTAGTCACAGGAACATCAAGCTGCTTGGAGATGGTCTTATAGCCTTTATGTTTAACATGCTTGTCTATAATTGTCCTTCTAATCTCCTGAGACAACTCTCTCCTTAGCTTTCTGTGGTCCATGTTCAGTGTGGTACACACCATGATACCAAACAGCACAGTGACTACTTTTGACCCTTTAAATAGGCAGACTGACTGATTAAAAGTTTGAAGACACCTGTGATGCTATTTACAGGACACACCTTAGTTTAATATGTCCCTATGGTCACATTATTTTACATCTTTTCTAGGGGTACCATCATTTTTGTCCAGGCCAGTTTCATTAGTTTGTTTTTTTTAAATGATTCTGTTGAACCACAATTCAAAAACAATGTCTGATTTTCATTAGTTCATTTTCAGTGAATTTTTATTTATTATTACTTTTGGCAGTTTCAAGTTATTTCAGTGACCATTGTGGGTTTTTCTTTCTTTAACGGAAGGGTACCAACAATTTTGCCTACGTGTGTAAGTTCCAACGTATCATACATATTTTATGCTTGCCATCCTTTTAGTTATTGTGTCAAAATACACTGTATGACCCAAAGGATAAACTGTCCATATATTATTCAGTTCCATAAATCAATTACTGGTATACAAATGTTGGCTACATCGGACAGTGATTCATAAACATGGATGCATTCCGGCATTGTGACTCTATCCCCTGTGCAACGTATTAATAACGCACACACAGACACACACACACACACAAGCTGGCATTCTGACTCCATCCCTGGGCACAGCACATAAATCTTCCCTAACAACAGTGGTGGCATTTCAGCAACAATAGCGATTACACACAACCTCTGTCGAATGGTCTACCAGCCAGAACACACACGGAGACACACACACACACACACACACACACACCACACACTTAAGATACACAATATGTTGTAAGTTCCTCAAGTTCCACTAGAGAAAGAGGAATTCGGAGAAAAAGAGAGAGACGGAGAGAGAAAACTTTCTCTTGATTTCTCTTGTGAGACCGTGTTCACACTCCGCAGCTTCATATTAGATAAACAGGCATAACCTGTCAGGGTTTTATTGTGTGATAATGCAGTCTAATGCCTGGATTCATTTTGAATTTCTGCCACCATGGTATATTGATGTGGTAGTGTATGACACCTAATCAATTACACAATCATACGGGTTGTAAACAAGCTCAGACACGTCATTTTGAGGTAAAACCACATCCAAGCACACCTGTATTGTTGCTAATAATGCTTCTCTGCCCAACTGCTTTTGCACAAATAGGTCAAAGTCAAAGCAGAAAGTCTGTCTCTAAACTGTGATGGATGTCATCAGATAGACCGTTTGGGTGGTTATTTTGCTTTTTACCTATTTTTCGAAATAAGTGTAACAACTCTGTTGGCTTGTTTAAAACCTGTATGATTATTTGACTGCTTGTGTATGGACCTATTTTTAGCGATGTTACTATATTCAGAGATTACAATACTACAATGTTATCATCGCCAGAAACTGATGACCCGAGCTACATAAATAAAACCGAAGTTGTAATAAACTGTTTTTTTCTTTAACCCTTGTGTTGACTTAGGGGTCAAAAATGACCCGCCACTATGTTTAACAGCATAGGAAACCCCCTTAATAATCTTTTTTCAACTTGAAATTCAATGACTTTTCCTAGAATGACCCCAACATGAGAAAAACTTAAACAATGCCTTTGGTCATATTTCCATAAAAGCTGTACACCAACAGGGTAAAAATCTTGTTTTAGGGGTCATTTTTGACCCCGCAGTTAGAAAATCATTTTCATACTACAGAAACCATAAAAAACACACCACACACACACACACACACACACACACACACACACACAAGAAGTTGAGATTACGTGTGCTACTGATTGAATTCAGGGAAAACGAAAACTTTCTCACGAATGTGCAGCATCTCCCCTCCACGACCCCGCACCTGACTAAAGTTCACAGACAAAATACAAACAAGATCAGAGAGAATACACATTTCTTGAAAGCATTGTTTACTAATGGGGAATGCAGTCAGAGGCTATAAAGGTGCTGCAGATGACACTCTTTACTGTAGCCATGAGTACACGTTTCACTGCCAAGCAGGTTAGGGTTAGGGTTTCGAGTGGATTCCACTGATTAAACATAGTCTTTCTGCACTGTGAAGAGGAACAACTTGGATATTCACAAAGTTTGTGATGAATGACAGGTTGCAATCAAGCTGCTTTATTTTAGGGGTTTAGTGAAGGCGGGTCATTTTTGACCCTTAGGACAAGTGGTGTATACAGAAAGTTAAGACAACACAAGGGTTAACTAATTGCAGTCAGCATTTAGCTTATTATAATATGACTGTAAGCAGCTATGAGTACTTTGTACCAATGTTTCACAATAAAAGCCTTCCTGGGAAATAATAGAATTTTGCCCCCTGAACGGCAACAACTTTTAATGTGAAAATGATGGAGGAAAAGCATGAGAAATTAACGAGGCAATTGGGACATATAATATAATAATACATACTAACATGAGGGATTACAAATCTGCAACAAGCCAAATTTCAGTAGTTTTCTGGGAGAGCAGAACTTGAAATCCACCGCATAGAAAACTCAAAATACATACAAACACATGTGGGTGAATTTGAGAGTCCCTTAAGGTCCTCAGACAGCTGGGTGCTCTTCATTTAAAAGCCCATGGGAACCTTTTACTTCCAAACAGTTCTGCATGTTGATAACAGCACTCCAGTGAACACAGAGTAGCAGACGGAAGTTCATCTTCAATATCAGCTGCCGGTAATTCAGCTGAAGTAGTACTTTAACATCAATTGATATCAATAGATTGAGTGAGATGCCAGTTTCAAGTCAATTTAGAAAAGGACACACACTCGCTAAAATGCCTCACTTTTCTGGAACGTAAAGTATATACACACACAATTGCATTGATGAAAACTGAAAATGTACATTTTACTTTAGTCCTAAATTGTCAACTGCACGTTCCAGATGCAGAATAACACCTGGAGCTGGTGGAAATGTCTTCCTTAAACGAGCCAATCCACCTGGCATGCTTAAACCAACTGTTGAGGGAGAGAAAAAGCCAAAATGTATCCTCATAAATGTGTTCTGCCCTGATGTGCCCCCGCTGGATCTGCTATGACAACACACACTAATGTACTAATGAGGAATGGTGAATGAGAGTTTCCGAAGCGTCACCACAAATAATGAAAATTTGTCAGGTAGTTTGTGAGACTAGTCACACTATTCATCACTGTCATCCTATCTCAATCTCCATCTAGCGGAGTTAAGAAATGAATAAAAAACGTTCTGCTGCAGCAACTCTATTGGAACTTCACTTTTAGCCACTGTGTTGATTTCCAAAACACACAGAAGATATGATCAAATGTTCCGACGTTAAATAATGTTTTTGTACTTGATTGTTAGCATTATTTCAAAGATTTCAAGAATTGAATATCCGCTGCTCTGCTCAAGCATTCTGCCCAACATCCTGTGAAATCACAAACCCACAGAGAGATGCCTGCACTGTCAGTGAATCCAATAACTTGAGAGGATAGTTGAATTGTTTCTTTCCTGGCTAAGGTCAAGACTGACACCAAACAACAATTAAAGTTATATACTGTTGCCATTTTGCATTAATGTTAATGATTGTTCTGAGAGATTGCTTATGAGATTACTGCTTACTATTGATGCTTTCGTGGACGGTTGGTAATTACAGCGTACTAATGAATATAGTTTATAATAATTTGCATGTCATTACGTTGACTTTATAGGAAAATAATCAGGTGTTAAAGTCATAAACTCCATAACCTACTGCCAAGCCTGAAAGTCTATTAACTGCTGTTCCTAATTTATCTGTCACTGTAGCACTTATGATTAGATGCCTGAACGTACAAAACCTGCGACAGTTAGAGTCGCCGTTCAGCCTTGAGTGAGGCTCGGTAACAGCCGATGGAGATGAGTAGCACTGAAGTCCAGAAGAGTGATCTCCACACACCTCGACTCAAGACTCTCCCCTATAATTACAGCTATTGATAAGAAGCAGCAAGCACTTACTCATAATTACTGGTTTCTCTGCTAGGTAACAGCTGTTAGCCAGACAATGCCAGAACTGCAGAATGGGATTTGTGTAACTCTAAGAAACTGAGAAGAGGGAAAAAAAATACGAAAGAATGGAAGAAAGAGGGGGCCTTGTAAAACAAAGAAAATTGAAAAATAGACAGACAGACACTGTATGACCATCACTCATCAGTGTCACCAATCCGATATGGCTGTGGCAATGTCCTCTACCAGCTTTTATGGGTTGGTTTGTTGTAATTATAGTGTTTATTAGAATACCTACAGTATAATGTATCAACCCGGTATAACGCCAAAGCATGTAATAGACTCACCTGTCCACTAAAGTATAGTGTCAGTGTCACGTTTTGATTCACCGAGGCGTGAATATTATACACGCATGAAGTTGCAGTACCAGCATTGGGCAACAAATCCACTCACTTAGGTTAAGGCAACAAAACCACTTAGTCAGGTTTAGGTAAAACGCAATGGTTGGCCTTAAAATATGTATGTACACTAAGTACAATACCTACAGACACAATGTAATGTACAGAAAACACGTCACTAACGTCACTAGAAAACACACACAACTGTCACTAATGTAACTTACAAAACAAAACACAGGTCTCGAACGGTTGACATTTTTAACATATTGCCAAACCCTCTGACAACACCACTTTTTTATGTTTAGGAAAAAAGATTGTAGTTAAAAATACGACATTTGTTAAGTGAAAGTGAAACAGACAAACATATTGTTGGTTTCACTCTGGCCACAAACACTGGTCTCCTCGTTGAAAGTCCTGTGTTTGTTGGACCTACCGTAACTGATTACAATTTTGATGCACTCTGGTATAATAAATTAAGAAAAGAAAAGAAACAAACAGAGAAGTGAGCCTAGACAGGAAAGGAGGGTGTTTGGGGGCATCAATAGAGGAAAAACACAGAGGAATCCAGCTCATCTCAAAGGAGCAAAGGAATGCACAAAAAGCAAAATAGATTTGTTTGTTTTCAAATGGCCACCGTCAGAGCAGGCACGAGGGAGGTGCACGGCTCGGCTCTGCTGGGACAGAGAAACTGATGATTGTTTACAGCAAAGATGCTCTTTTTTGTTTTCCTTTAATTCACTTGCTCTTGCTTAGACAATAACATTTGCTCTGAAGCATCCGGGAAAATCACCTCGGGGAAACATGTTTTCTTTTCTGCCTTTCCTCTCTGAAGAAGCTATGGTGAGGATGTGGGAAGATCAGGCATGCCTTTCCGCGATGCAATTTGTTACAGTCTTTCTTTCTCTCTTTTACTCTGGCTGCCTGTGTGTCTGGCTCTCTTTGTCTGTCTTGCTGTTTCTTTCCCTCCCTTTCTCTCTGCTATCTTTTAACCACCTTCTCCTGACAATACACTCATGTCAGAACAGATATGCAGGTCTCGGTGTGTGTAATCAAAGGGCAAAAGGAGTTTGTGTCTGTGTGTAGGGGTGTGACAGAAGGTGTGCGAGAGAGGAAGAGAAAAAAAAAAACATCCAAAAACGACATAGGATTTAGTCTCCCAAGCAAGGTGTTATTTAACTGCTTTATTTTCCCTCCTCACTTCTATTTTTTGTTGCTTGCCTCTCTTTTTACCTTTGAGTGTCTGCTCCGCTTCCTGCCTCCGATCACTGTTACAGCTGTGTGCAAATAAATTGGGGGTTTCATTAAGAAACCAGCAATTAACCGAGTTCATTCTTCAAAAGTATCACTGGCAAAAAGCACTTTAGTTAATATAAGACCTATGCTAATGCATTCCTCCGAGGTTGTCTGGTGTGTTTACGTGTATGTCTGTGAGTGTGTGAGTCATACATTGCATAAAGGGCAGAGTGCACCTGTCTGGAGGGAAGATACTGATTCTAAAGAAAACATATTTTATCACCCTTTTGAAGCGAGAGCATTTCAGGACTGATGGGAGAGATGGGAGGGCATGATGTCACTGTTAGAAAAGCACGGTAGTTACTGAATGCATGCTCTCGCATACCCCAAGACACTGCTGACATCTGCAGACCCTTGGGCCTGCAAACGACAAGACTCACCATCTTCTCAGAGTAGACAAAGATGATATAGAATTGTTGGAAAATGTGTTGCAGCAGCTAGAATTCAAAATGTGAAAATGAAGTACCAAAAAGTGTAAAAATCATCATTGAATAAATTAGTAATTAGTAATAAAAGCACTTGAAGTGTTCCTTAATAAGCCTCCCTGGTTTAAAAGAGCAGTAACTCATGAACTTGAAATAAACACGTAATAGAGAAAGAGACACATAGGACGGGCAGGAGGGGTCGTGCATGGATCCAGGAGACCACTGTTTGTGTCCCGTGTGCTATGTTTAACTTTCACTTTACAATTAGCTGTTCATTCGTATTCTGTGTTCACAACGTCCAGTCACATTTTCACTGTAAAAACGTAGTAAATTTAAGCCCAAGCATGTTGTTGTTTTTTTCTAAACCGAAGCAAGTGTTTTTGTTTAATTCACAACATTAAGCATGTGTTTACTGCGACCATAAGGTGACACCGAGGGGTCTGACAAAGTGTCAGGATGTGATGAGTTGGGATGAGAACGTGTTGTTAACTTCTAGTCGTCGGCGCAGCTGTTGCCATATTGAGAGCGGAGTGGAGGCAATCCCTCAATCATAGATATGTTCCTTATTTCAAATTCAGCATCAAATCCCACGTCTGAGTCATTTTATCTAAATAACTCAGAATAGTAGTTAGCAGACAAAAAATATCTTGAACAGGATTACACACACAAAGATAAGAAACAAATACACATGTTGCAAGAAACATGTGCATATAGTAATTCACAGGGTTGCTTTGTGGTTTTTAGTTAAATGTATTGACTTCTCCTCTCTGTGCTTGTTAGTTTTAGGACTTATACCTGTGTGGATTTAATTGGGTAATTCAATTAGATCACCTGTGTTGCGTATGCTGTATATGTGTACTGTTAAGTATATACAGTCTTGTTGAGTTTTCATCATTCCGTGCTATTCTTTTGTCTATTAGAGGCTTTGTTCTTCTCTATTTTCTCTTGAAGCCGAATTAGTTTTGAATATAGAGTTCATGGGATCCAAGCTGCTCAACATACACTTGCATGCACACAAAACATGCAACTAGCTTAACCACGGCACTTAAGCTCCAAGGCCAACATATTGAGAGCGGGCAATGATTCCCATCTGAACAGAGCTAAAAGGATAGTCTGTAACCAGAGTTTAGGAAGCAACCAACCAAAAGACTATTATTCAGCCATGCATTCAACGCTCCTTTACTATCCATCCTTTAACAAGCATTGACTTCCGAATGGGACACGCATTGACTTCAGAGAGGACTGTCTCTGAGAAGTGTGGCCTAGGAGGGGGACAAGTATCGACTTCAAAGCACACATGCTTTGAAACACATTAGATTCAAATGGGGTACATTCAATACAGCATTAGCTCCAAATGAGTCATCCTTCATAGTTTATTGACTTCAAACGGAGAGAAGGAGGTGAACAGCAATACCCACAGTTACTGATACGCGATACAAGTCCCCCCTGAAAATGGTGGGACGCCCGCCTCTGCTGAAAGGAATAGTGAAAAAGTGAAACATTTCTATTTTTTTGATGATGACAGATTAAGGTGGAAAACTACTTTTAGGACCTTTGATCACAAATGAGTGCTTTATTTCTAAGGTCCTATGTTCATACGAGAATGTTTTCTGTATCAAATTCATGTTTAGCAGATATTTAGATTGAATAGTGCCTAGGGTGCACATCAATGCAAAAAACAAACTAATTAAATAGGAGTTGGTTTTCCCAGGCTAATTTTAAAGATCAAGGTGCTTAACAGCTTGTAAGGAGAATTAAATGATTTTAATCCTAAAATTTAGATAGCCAGTGGGTGATTTGTTTTATGAGTATAATAAAGTGGTAGCTGGCAAGTAGCTTGTACGTTTGGTAAATAATTACATATGTGTATCGCATGCTTACCTTTTCACATCCTTATCACGAGACAGTGAAGAGAAAGTGATACTAATATAGACTTAACAATTCAGGTTTTAATGTAGTTATTAATATTCTGTGTTTTGTTGCTTAAGGTCCTTGAGAAAGACTAGAAACATCTGCAGAGGTTTGAAAACTCTCTGTAACCCCTGTCTTTTTCTCATTTAAGCTGTCAATCAAACACAAAAACACAAGCGCACACACATACATACACAAGAAAAATAAAAACGTCCTTTCAAACACACACATAAACACATTCAAAAACAAATACACAACACAAAGAAACACACACGCACATGCCTCACAGGTCTCTGTAAACTCTGATGAAATCAATGAACATGTTGACAGACAACACAGCAGTGATAAGGGGACATATTCCAATGGCTAAGTGTGTGTAATGTGAATCCATTCTTAAACCTAAACATACACGGAAAGAATCCTGGGACATTACATATTTTACAGAATAAAAAGAGTGCATTGTATTCATAGATAAATAAAGGGTCAGAGCTCCCGTTATTATGCTCTCTCCCGCCTTCAAGCTTACATTATTCCTCCAGCTCTCTTGTCTCTTTCCCTTCTCTTCCCTCTCTGATCTTTTCCTCCATGCACACTCACACCCTCGTCCCCTTTGCCTCTCTCCCGAGTACAGTAAATCCCCCCTCTGCTGTCTCCTGGCAGTGAGGTTCGGTGGAGAAGCAGATAGTCAGTGACACTCCCAGCAAAGCGGCCATTCTGATACTGGCTCCAGCTCTCCCTGGGGGATAAGACACTAACTAGAATTTCTAGAACAAAAGCATGCACACACGACCACACATACACTTTGGATTACGACTCTTGTGAGGATTGTCACTGATTGCATTTATTCTCCAAACCCCTGGCACAACCCAGTCTGCTTAGTATTTGATTAATATAAACCTTCAATCCTATCTAAGCCAAAATACTAATTATGCATATTCCAGAGTTCTCACTTACAGGTGGAAACTGAATATAAATTACTAAAAGTATAAAGTAAGTAGTGATTACTAGATCTGTGTTTGCATTCTCTCATATAACAAGAACATAAACTACCAAGAAGATAAAGGCAAACAAGACAAAGAGCCACGATAGCAGCTCTGTGAGGTTGTGCCTATAGTTTAAATACTAATGTCATCATTCCTCGCCATGACGTGAATATTACACACGTGTATGAAGGTGGAGTACCAGCAGGCGGCAACAAAACCACTATTAGGAAAAACGTCATGGTTGGGTTTAAAATAAGTACGTAAACTAAGTAAAATAGGTAAAGAAACAACGTAACATCAGTTTGGAAAACATGTCACAAATGTCACTAATGTAACTTCCAAACAAAACACCTGTCTCAAACACCAGTCTCCTGGTTAAAAGTCTTTTATTTGTTGGACCCATCCGACTCCCCTGCTGTCTGCCTGAAGCAGACTTTCTCCATTTTTGTTTTACATTAATTTTGTTTTTTCTATTCATGCAGATGGATTTACACTGCAGTCAGTAGAGACTACAGTACATAGCGTGAAAATGGCACGCCTAAGGCAAGAACGGCATTCTTCTTGCATGCTTTTGTTTTGCATTATCATGTCATTCACACTCCTTTTCATGTGTCGTGGCTATGATTAGCAATTTCACCATCCTACTTAAGCATGTTAGCATGCCAACATCTTGAGCACCAAACACAAATTACAGCTGATGCTGATGGGAATGCGATTTGTTTTTGCAGGTATTTGGTCATAAACCAAATATATAGACATATTAAGATTGTGCTTAACGATGGTGAGGAAATGAGGGCACCATCAAAGCTATTACAATTCATCCTATAAGGGGAATATGAATGTGTGTACTAAATGTCATGATTATCTATCCATTAGTTGTCGAGACATTTCCCTTAAAGTTCAAGTTCAAGTTCAAGACCTTTATTTGTCACCGAGAGGCAATTGGGGTATATTCAAAACATTAGGATTCCTCCTCAGGGCACCATGAATGTCTGGACAAATTTCATCTAATATCTGAAGATGTATTTCAGTCTGAAACAAAGTTGTTTGTGTGAGCACTTGCACAAACACTCAAACATGTATTGACACCCCCGCATACCAACACACACACACACAAGCTGAAAGGGCGTGGCTATCGGTTGGTTCCGGTATGTCCGGAGGCCTCGTGTTCACTGAGTTGTGTTTCTACCTAGCTGCTCTAAATGTGATATGACAGATGCAGGGTCACTGCATTCATTTATAACACAGGCACCAAAACGG
>JAUPFX010000019.1:10000-130000 GCA_036937225.1 Sebastes paucispinis
ATCTATAGTATATATCTCTATCTATAGTATATATATCTCTATCTATAGTATATATCTATATCTATCTATAGTATATATATCTCTATCTATCTATAGTATATATCTATCTATAGTATATATATATATATATCTATAGTATATATCTATATCTATCTATAGTATATATATCTCTATCTATCTATAGTATATATCTATATCTATCTATAGTATATATCTCTATCTATCTATAGTATATATATCTCTATCTATCTATAGTATATATCTATATCTATCTATAGTATATATCTCTATCTATCTATAGTATATATATCTCTATCTATCTATAGTATATATCTCTATCTATAGTATATATCTATATCTATCTATAGTATATATATCTCTATCTATCTATAGTATATATCTATATCTATCTATAGTATATATCTCTATCTATCTATAGTATATATATCTCTATCTATAGTATATATCTATATCTATCTATAGTATATATATCTCTATCTATCTATAGTATATATCTCTATTTATAGTATATATCTATATATATATCTATAGTATATATCTATCTATAGTATATATCTCTATCTATCTATAGTATATATATATATCTATAGTATATATATCTCTATCTATCTATAGTATATATCTATATCTATCTATAGTATATATATCTCTATCTATAGTATATATCTATATCTATCTATAGTATATATATCTCTATCTATCTATAGTATATATCTATCTATAGTATATATATATCTATCTATAGTATATATCTATATCTATCTATAGTATATATATCTCTATCTATCTATAGTATATATCTATATCTATCTATAGTATATATCTCTATCTATCTATAGTATATATATCTCTATCTATCTATAGTATATATCTATATCTATCTATAGTATATATCTCTATCTATCTATAGTATATATATCTCTAGCTATAGTATATATCTATATCTATCTATAGTATATATATCTCTATCTATCTATAGTATATATCTCTATCTATAGTATATATCTATATCTATCTATAGTATATATCTCTATCTATCTATAGTATATATCTCTATCTATAGTATATATCTATATCTATCTATAGTATATATATCTCTATCTATCTATAGTATATATCTATATCTATCTATAGTATATATCTCTATCTATCTATAGTATATATATCTCTATCTATAGTATATATCTATATCTATCTATAGTATATATATCTCTATCTATCTATAGTATATATCTCTATCTATAGTATATATCTATATATATCTATAGTATATATCTATCTATAGTATATATCTCTATCTATCTATAGTATATATATATATCTATAGTATATATATCTCTATCTATCTATAGTATATATCTCTATCTATAGTATATATCTATATATATCTATAGTATATATCTCTATCTATAGTATATATCTATATCTATCTATAGTATATATATCTCTATCTATCTATAGTATATATCTCTATCTATAGTATATATCTATATATATCTATAGTATATATCTATCTATAGTATATATCTCTATCTATCTATAGTATATATCTATATCTATCTATAGTATATATATCTCTATCTATCTATAGTATATATCTATATCTATCTATAGTATATATATCTCTATCTATCTATAGTATATATCTATATCTATCTATAGTATATATCTCTATCTATCTATAGTATATATATCTCTATCTATCTATAGTATATATCTATATCTATCTATAGTATATATCTCTATCTATCTATAGTATATATATCTCTAGCTATAGTATATATCTATATCTATCTATAGTATATATATCTCTATCTATCTATAGTATATATCTCTATCTATAGTATATATCTATATCTATCTATAGTATATATCTCTATCTATCTATAGTATATATCTCTATCTATAGTATATATCTATATCTATCTATAGTATATATATCTCTATCTATCTATAGTATATATCTATATCTATCTATAGTATATATCTCTATCTATCTATAGTATATATATCTCTATCTATAGTATATATCTATATCTATCTATAGTATATATATCTCTATCTATCTATAGTATATATCTCTATCTATAGTATATATCTATATATATCTATAGTATATATCTATCTATAGTATATATCTCTATCTATCTATAGTATATATATATATCTATAGTATATATATCTCTATCTATCTATAGTATATATCTCTATCTATAGTATATATCTATATATATCTATAGTATATATCTCTATCTATAGTATATATCTATATCTATCTATAGTATATATATCTCTATCTATCTATAGTATATATCTCTATCTATAGTATATATCTATATCTATAGTATATATCTATCTATAGTATATATCTCTATCTATCTATAGTATATATCTATATCTATCTATAGTATATATATCTCTATCTATCTATAGTATATATCTATATCTATCTATAGTATATATATCTCTATCTATCTATAGTATATATCTCTATCTATCTATAGTATATATATCTCTATCTATCTATAGTATATATCTATATCTATCTATAGTATATATCTCTATCTATCTATAGTATATATATCTCTATCTATCTATAGTATATATCTATCTATAGTATATATCTCTATCTATCTATAGTATATATATATCTATCTATAGTATATATCTCTATCTATCTATAGTATATATATATCTATCTATAGTATATATCTATCTATAGTATATATATCTCTATCTATCTATAGTATATATTTATCTATAGTATATATATCTCTATCTATCTATTGTATATATCTATCTATAGTATATATATATATATATATCTATTGTATATATCTATCTATAGTATATATCTCTATCTATCTATAGTATATATATATCTATCTATAGTATATATCTATCTATAGTATATATATCTCTATCTATCTATAGTATATATTTATCTATAGTATATATATCTCTATCTATCTATTGTATATATCTATCTATAGTATATATATATATATATATCTATTGTATATATCTATCTATAGTATATATATCTCTATCTATCTATTGTATATATCTATCTATAGTATATATATATATATATATCTATTGTATATATCTATCTATAGTATATATATCTCTATCTATCTATTGTATATATCTATCTATAGTATATATATATATATATATCTATTGTATATATCTATCTATAGTATATATATCTCTATCTATCTATTGTATATATCTATCTATAGTATATATATATATATCTTTCTTAATGTGTGAAATAAATAAACATTTTATTATTATTATCTAGATGTACTTGAAAGTCGGATTTTGGAGGAAACCTTGAAAGCAACTGTGAATCTGCAAAATCTGTGCTGTGATTGGTTGATTCCTCTTTCCGGAAAGGAATCAGCCAATCACAGCGCAGATCCTCTAGAGACGAGAACCACAGACCAGAGGGTTAGCAGCAGTTAGCAGCTAACAGCTAGCAGGCTAGCACCGGCTAACAGAGGGTTAGCAGCTAAGAGCTAGCAGCTAACACCAGCTAACACTCCTCCACTGGGCTAGCAGCAGCAGCAGCAGCAGCAGCAGGTATCTCTCCTCCTCCTCTGAGCTGACAGCAGCAGCAGCAGCAGCAGCAGGTATCTCTCCTCCTCCTGTGAGCTGATAATAATAATAATAATAATAATATGAGTCTTTAATTGAGAACCGGAGCTTCTATGATCCAGCTGAGCTTCCAGAGAGACAAACACAGTTCAGCTTCACAAGGTAAGATATCCACTACTAAACCACTAAACCAGGAGGTTAACCACAACCAGAGATAACCAGAGCTAACCAGAGCTAACCAGAGCTAACCAGAGATAACCAGAGATAACCAGAGATAACCAGAGATAACCAGAGCTAACCAGAGCTAACCAGAGCTAACCAGAGATAACCAGAGCTAACCAGAGATAACCAGAGCTAACCAGAGATAACCAGAGCTAACCAGAGATAACCAGAGATAACCAGAGATAACCAGAGCTAACCAGAGATAACCAGAGATAACCAGAGATAACCAGAGATAACCAGAGATAACCAGAGATAACCAGAGCTAACCAGAGATAACCAGAGCTAACCAGAGATAACCAGAGATAACCAGAGATAACCAGAGCTAACCAGAGATAACCAGAGCTAACCAGAGCTAACCAGAGCTAACCAGAGATAACCAGAGCTAACCAGAGATAACCAGAGCTAACCAGAGATAACCAGAGATAACCAGAGCTAACCAGAGATAACCAGAGATAACCAGAGATAACCAGAGCTAACCAGAGATAACCAGAGATAACCAGAGATAACCAGAGATAACCAGAGCTAACCAGAGATAACCAGAGATAACCAGAGCTAACCAGAGATAACCAGAGATAACCAGAGCTAACCAGAGATAACCAGAGCTAACCAGAGATAACCAGAGATAACCAGAGCTAACCAGAGATAACCAGAGCTAACCAGAGATAACCAGAGATAACCGGGATCATTATAAGGTTGAGCTGCTCCTCAACATCAGAGCAGGAGGGTTAGGTTTACCCTATCGGGTTAGGGTTAGGGTTAGGTTTACCCTGTCGGGTTAGGGTTAGGGTTAGGGTTAGGTTTACCCTGTCGGGTTAGGGTTAGGGTTAGGGTTAGGTTTACCCTGTCGGGTTAGGGTTAGGTTTACCCTGTCGGGTTAGGGTTAGGGTTACCCTGTCGGGTTAGGGTTAGGTTTACCCTGTCGGGTTAGGGTTAGGGTTAGGGTTAGGTTTACCCTTGTGGGTTAGGGTTAGGTTTACCCTGTCGGGTTAGGGTTAGGGTTAGGGTTAGGTTTACCCTTGTGGGTTAGGGTTAGGTTTACCCTGTCGGGTTAGGGTTAGGGTTACCCTGTCGGGTTAGGGTTAGGTTTACCCTGTCGGGTTAGGGTTAGGGTTAGGGTTAGGTTTACCCTTGTGGGTTAGGGTTAGGTTTACCCTGTCGGGTTAGGGTTAGGTTTACCCTGTCGGGTTAGGGTTAGGTTTACCCTGTCGGGTTAGGGTTAATGTTAGGGTTACCCTGTTGGGCTACTGCTGGCTAACAGGTACTAGCTTCACATGTTTATACATTTATTCATTTATCTGGCCTTAGATAAACTACTGAGGTTTATCAGATGTCTCATGTGTCGTCTAACATTTCCTTTAGCTAGCAGCTAGAGTCTAGCAGCTAACAGCTAACAGCCAGCAGCTAGCTACCTGTCAGCAGTAACATGACAGTTTATTTGGATGATTCAGGAAGAGAGAAATAACTTCTGACAGGACTACAAGAAATAAGCGTATCAGCGTTCACATGTATTAGTGAACGTTGTCTGTGACGTGTATTAGTGAATGACTGGGTGTAACGTGTAATAGTGAATGTTGTCTGTAACGTGTATTAGTGAATGTTGTCTGTAACGTGTATTAATGAACGTTGTCTGTGACGTGTATTAGTGAATGTTGTCTGTGACGTGTATTAGTGAATGTTGTCTGTGACGTGTATTAGTGAATGTTGTCTGTGATGTGTATTAGTGAATGACTGGGTGTAACGTGTAATAGTGAATGTTGTCTGTAACGTGTATTAATGAACGTTGTCTGTGACGTGTATTAGTGAATGTTGTCTGTGACGTGTATTAGTGAATGTTGTCTGTGACGTGTATTAGTGAACGTTGTCTGTGACGTGTATTAGTGAACGTTGTCTGTGACGTGTAATAGTGAATGACTGGGTGTAACGTGTAATAGTGAACGTTGTCTGTGACGTGTAATAGTGAATGACTGGGTGTAACGTGTATTAGTGAACGTTGTCTGTGACGTGTAATAGTGAATGACTGGGTGTAACGTGTAATAGTCAACGTTGTCTGTGACGTGTAATAGTGAATGTTGTCTGTGACGTGTATTAGTGAACGTTGTCTGTGACGTGTAATAGTGAATGACTGGGTGTAACGTGTAATAGTGAATGTTGTCTGTGACATGCATTAGTGAATGTTTTCTGTGACGTGTATTTGTGAACGTTGTCTGTGACGTGTATTAGTAAATGTTGTCTGTGACGTGTAATAGTGAATGACTGGGTGTAACGTGTATTAGTGAATGTTGTCTGTGACGTGTATTTGTGAACGTTGTCTGTGACGTGTATTAGCGAACGTTGTCTGTGACATGTAATAGTGAATGACTGGGTGTAACGTGTATTAGTGAATGTTGTCTGTGACATGCATTAGTGAATGTTTTCTGTGACGTGTATTTGTGAACGTTGTCTGTGACGTGTATTAGTGAATGTTGTCTGTGACGTGTAATAGTGAATGACTGGGTGTAACGTGTATTAGTGAATGTTGTCTGTGACGTGTATTAGTGAATGTTGTCTGTGACGTGTAATAGTGAATGACTGGGTGTAACGTGTATTAGTGAATGTTGTCTGTGACGTGTATTAGTGAATGTTGTCTGTGACGTATATTAGTGAATGACTGGGTGTAACGTGCATTAGTGAATGTTGTCTGTGACGTGTATTAGTGAATGTTGTCTGTGACGTGTATTAGTGAATGTTGTCTGTGACGTATATTAGTGAATGACTGGGTGTAACGTGTAATAGTGAATGACTGGGTGTAACGTGTAATAGTGAATTACTGGGTGTAACGTGTAATAGTGAATGACTGGGTGTAACGTGTATTAGTGAATGTTGTCTGTGACGTGTATTTGTGAATGTTGTCTGTGACGTGTATTAGTGAATGTTGTCTGTGATGTGTATTAGTGAATGACTGGGTGTGACGTGTGATAGTGAATGTTGTCTGTGACGTGTATTAGTGAATGTTGTCTGTGACGTGTATTAGTGAATGTTGTCTGTGACGTGTATTAGTGAATGACTGGGTGTAACGTGTAATAGTGAATGTTGTCTGTGACGTGTATTAGTGAATGACTGGGTGTAACGTGTAATAGTGAATGTTGTCTGTGACGTGTATTAGTGAATGACTGGGTGTAACGTGTAATAGTGAATGTTGTCTGTGACGTGTATTAGTGAATGACTGGGTGTAACGTGTAATAGTGAATGTTGTCTGTGACGTGTATTAGTGAATGTTGTCTGTGACGTGTAATAGTGAATGACTGGGTGTAACATAGAAAGTAGTCGTCCATGTGAGGGGAGATTAGCAACGGATTAGAGCTCCACAAGGACAAACAGACGACAATCACGCGGCATTCCTTCTCCCGTCCATAATATCGTATCAATAGACTTCGTTGAACCCCAGGGGCAAATTCACAAGTCACCTATATCAGAATATAATGTTATTTATATAAAAAATAAAATTAAAAAAAATCTACTTATTAAATAAGTAGATTTTTTTTCTGGGTTAATAAATTATGGTATCGGATCGGTGCATAGACGGGCTTACTCACCGATTACAAATTTGGGCAGTTTCGGACGCCTTTCTGAAACTGGTATCAAAACAACTCTATTGATTTGTGTTGGTCTCAACTCACTCAGCTAGTCCCCCTTTTTGTAAGACATATAAAAGTCTGTATATTTAACAGTCATTTATATTGAAAAAGTGTGTTTTTTAACATTTGGAGTGATAGGTATACTGCTTATTTTCTCTCTTTCTTACTCCGTTATAGAACATAATGTTCAAGTTCCTCAACCTAATGCTCTTAATTACTGTCATACAGGACTTGTTAATGATAATTGTTCACCTGTCTGGCAGAGCTATTTAATATGGACATTTTTGGGGTTGCTTGGCCTTGGCTGTTGGGCTTACATAGTTAACATGTCACACACCTAATATTGTTATTTTTAACAATAAAGAGACAGTTATTTTAAGAGTGTTACAGTGTTAGAGTCTATCTCCAGAGTCTTTGTTGTCTTCACTGAGACTTTTCTCAACATTGCCCTCAGGCCTCACATGATTTTCCTCAGTTGTGGATTTTGACAAGCGCCTTTTGTCTCAAGCAATAAAAAATGTCTTGTTGAGCTGCAGCACAAAACAGGACCTTAATGTCTAATAATAGCCTTTTAAAATGGTATTATAAGTACCTCTAAATATGGACCTGAGTAGTAGAATAAGCTGTTTTGTGTCTATGCCCACAAATTAGTGTTTCTGCTGGTTGATATTGGTTTGGAAGTGCCCTATAATATATTTTAGCTTCAGTCATACTGTTGCTAATGGAGGACTTTTTTAAAAATATGTGTCTTTTTACAAACTGGCTAAATGTTTCTTTTAGTTATCATAGTCATATTATTCATTGTAAGACTAGAGAATGACGTTGTTGAACAAATACCTCGTCAGTTTTGGTCTATTTGTGACCGCTGGTCCTCTTCGCTAATGCTGTTTTTCTGTGTATGTGTGATCAGGCAAGCTTGAAGTTTGACATACTTTTACATTTTTAAACATGTAATGCTGAGAGCCTCAGTCTGACCAGGACGTTGTCTATAGCCTCGGTCTGACATGGACGTTGTCTACAGCCTGTGACTGACCAGGACGTTGTCTATAGCCTCGGTCTGACCAGGACGTTGTCTATAACCTCGGTCTGACCAGGACGTTGTCTATAGCCTCGGTCTGACCAGGACGTTGTCCATAGCCTCGGTCTGACCTGTACTAGGATGTATAATGTGTGAGATCAGCAGAATGTAATCTTATTTAGTCAACGAGCCACACAGCATTATTAGTGTGGCAGAGTGAGAGGGTTAGGGTTACTGTGTGTTGGTAGAGTAGTCACGGTTTAATAGAAATCCCTTTTTTCTACTGTAATTGTGAAGCACTGATTCCAAGCTATTGAACATAACTGTAATTATGTTGCTCTAGTTATGAAACATTATGGATATAATATATATATATATATATATATAACATAATATATAATAATATAATATCGGTGTCTATCAGTGACTTTTAGACTCTCCGGCCAAGGGGACATTGATGAAAAAATCCATCAGCCAAGCATATTTTTTACCAGCCAAAATAATAAATCACCTTTCTGTGTCACATATGCATTTGTTTCAGTACATTTAATGGAGAAAATTAAGTATTATGTTGAATACAAACTTAGAGAAGAGGCCAGAGCAAAATTTGAAGCAAAATAACTTAAATATATTGACGGTTAATCAGTTCTAGCCTGAACACTCAGCTTAATACCTATAGGCTACTAAATCCATCAATCCAAGGTACTTCAACATCCACTCCTTTATTACCGTTAGGAAGCTAGGTCATAACTCCCTCTCTATTATCTATTTTATATCGCTGTGAAAACATCCACTTTGAACAACTGGGTTTATTCAAGTTTCTCTTCAAAAACTAAATTTTACTAGATTACATTTGAACACATTGTGTTTTTATTTGTACGGCTAAACCCAAGAACTCTAAACCTCAGTCCTGGGCAGCCCAAGAACTCTGTACCTCAGTCCTGGGCAACCCAAGAACTCTGTACCTCAGTCCTGGGCAACCCAAGAACTCTAGACCTCAGTCCTGGGCAACCCAAGAACTCTGTACCTCAGGCCTGAGCAACTCAAGAACTCTGTACCTCAGGCCTGGGCAGCCCAAGAACTCTGTACCTCAGTCCTGGGCAACCCAAGAACTCTGTACCTCAGTCCTGGGCAGCCCCAGAACTCTGGCCCTCAGTCCTGGGCAGCCCAAGAACTCTGTACCTCAGTCCTGGGCAACCCAAGAACTCTGTACCTCAGTCCTGGGCAACCCAAGAACTCTAGACCTCAGTCCTGGGCAACCCAAGAACTCTGTACCTCAGGCCTGAGCAACTCAAGAACTCTGTACCTCAGGCCTGGGCAGCCCAAGAACTCTGTACCTCAGTCCTGGGCAACCCAAGAACTCTGTACCTCAGTCCTGGGCAGCCCCAGAATTCTGGCCCTCAGTCCTGGGCAGCCCAAGAACTCTGTACCTCAGTCCTGGGCAACCCAAGAACTCTGTACCTCAGTCCTGGGCAGCCCCAGAACTCTGGCCCTCAGTCCTGGGCAGCCCAAGAACTCTGTACCTCAGTCCTGGGCAACTCAAGAACTCTGTACCTCAGGCCTGGGCAGCCCAAGAACTCTGTACCTCAGTCCTGGGCAACCCAAGAACTCTGTACCTCAGTCCTGGGCAGCCCCAGAACTCTGGCCCTCAGTCCTGGGCAGCCCAAGAACTCTGTACCTCAGTCCTGGGCAACCCAAGAACTCTGTACCTCAGTCCTGGGCAGCCCCAGAACTCTGGCCCTCAGTCCTGGGCAGCCCAAGAACTCTGTACCTCAGTCCTGGGCAGCCCAAGAACTCTGTACCTCAGTCCTGGGCAGCCCAGGAACTCTAGCCCTCAGTCCTGGGCAGCCCAAGTCTGGGTAACTGGGTGTCAGTGCAGTTTATAGATAGTAGGCCTCGATCACCGGCGATCGGCGCTCAATGCATGCCGGTTAGATTTGTGTCCGACTTGATGCCGACTCGCTCTGACGTCATGCGCACGTGAGCAACGATAACCTCACAAGATCGAGGCGGCCGCAGTTTTTTGAGCCAGGCGCCGCAGCTGCTCTCCACCGACTGCAGTATTTTATCTCTAATCCCTCAGGAACATTCAGAAACATGTCATCATCTTTAAATGATTTTTCACTACATATATTTTTCTCCTAATGATACCAGAGGTGAGCCATGGCTGAACCGAACCCCTCCCGTCCCCAGAGGAAGATGTCCACCGCTGGGGAAAGTGTGTACAAAGTGCTGGGCCTGGAGAAAGGAGCGACTGCTGAGGACATCAAGAAAGCATACAGGTGAGCAGTAATCTGAGTTATTACTCCAGTTTAAGATGTTTCCTCAGAAAGGATCCGTTTCTCCAGAGTAGGCAGGCTAACCATGTTGTAATTATTACTTGAGGCATTTCCTACATCCTTTGCTTAAATTAGTGTAATCCTGTTCCTGACCCCTCATAAGTGGCCAGTTTAATCTGGTGGAGGAACAGGAACATGTCGCATAGCTTGTTTTTCTTTGTGTTGTTTATACTCTCATACTCTCCTTTTAATAGAGAATAAATAAAAATACCCTAAAATAAAGAAAATATCAATCTAATCCCTCCTTCTTTCACTTTTCTTTTCTTTCTGCTTCATTTTCCACATTATTTGATTTCCTGTGTTCTTCTTCTTCGTCTCTCCTGTCAGGAAACTAGCATTGAAGTACCACCCGGATAAGAACCCAGACAACCCTGAGGCAGCGGAGAAGTTTAAGGAGATTAACAACGCCAACTCCATTTTAAACGATGAGACAAAGAGGAAGATCTATAACGAGTATGGCTCCATGGGCCTTTATGTGTCTGAACAGTTCGGAGAGGAGAGCGTCAAATATTACTTCCTCATGTCCAAATGGTGGTTTAAGGTTTGTGCTTTGATTTTTAAAGTTGTGCATGTAGGAGACAGTTTGTGCTATACTTGACTATGTCGAGTAAAGTCACGTTGGTTGTAGTCAACTAGTATAATATTGATCAATTCTACTGTAGAAACTGTTGTTGGCTTACTATATTGCATATGACAGTGTCAGTTTAGGAAGAGACTGACACAATAAATTTGTCTTAAAGTTATTAATCTCCTGCCACAGAAGCTTGATTGTCTTCAGTCAGATGTCTGAGAGGACTACTCTACGTCTTTCATGCTTTTAGGTTGTAGAAACGCTTCTTAGACATCTATCTATTAACATCTATAAATAGATGTTATTTAGTTTAGTACATGGAGAACAAAATAGAGAAAAAGTCTGAATTCATGCTTCGTCAGGTCTGTTACCATGACGACAAGCAGACAACTTTTAAAATGCTTGTTTTCTGAATGGAGTCTGGATGGACTATGGATCTATGCAGCTGCTCCATCAACATTCAACATGACGTCATCTAGAGACGTTGTTGTTTCTAATGTTGCTAGTGTTAATAATGTGGAGATACAGACAGTCCTATGAGATGGTCTTGTTAGTGAACGTTGTTGTGTTTGCTTGTTAACCCATACAGGGTCTGGTACTGTGCTGCACCATGTTCACCTGCTGCTGCTGTTGCTGCTGCTGTTGTTTCTGCTGTGGGAAGTGTAAACCACCTGACGATGATGAAAACTACCAGTACGTGGACCCTGAAGACCTGGAGGCCCAAATCAAAGCAGAGCAGGACGGAGGTGAGACGGCCTTTCCAGCCCACCTAACTTAGGTTCAGGCAAGAAAACCTCCAACTACGGACGTTTGCGCGGTGTACAAATGAAACGCGAAAACGCTCAAATGCGTACTCATGACATGCGGAATGTCCGTGTAATGTCGTGGTATTTTTACGCCTTCCCGTGAGACCGGTTGGCGTTTCACATGGTTATGGTTTAGGCTGTCAGGTCTAATGGTTATGGTTTAGGGTGGTTGATGCTAGGGATGTCAGTTTCGGTTAATTTCGCTTTCGATAGCCCGACACCCACCCACCCGGTAACTACACACTTCATTTTTGTAACCCTTGCACACTGACACACTGACAGCTGTTGTTGCCTGTTGGGCTGCAGTTTGCCATGTTCTGATTGGAGCATATTGTTTTATGCTAAATGCAGTACCTGTGAGGGTTTCTGGATCAATATCTGTCATTGTTTTGTGTTGTTCATTGATTTATAATAATAAATATATACATACATTTGCATAAAGCAGCATATTAGTCCACTCCCATGTTGATAAGAGCATTAAATACTAATCTTCCTTTAAGGTTCCTTTAGAACAGATCAAACATGTGAGATTAATTTGAGATTAATCGTGATTAAATATTTGAATCAATTGATAGCCGTAGTTCTAAATAGTTTGATCGTTGGTCTTTATAAAGAGATCAGAAGAGCCGATCGGATGCATCGTTTCTGAAGTGAAACTTTTCAACACTCGTTTTCTTTTCTCTTTCTGCTCTTTAATTCATTCAGAGTGACACACACACCTTAGCCTCTATATTATCTTATATCTATAACCAACCCTAAAGGCTGTCTGTAACTTTATCACGCTCTCACACTGCAGGATTCATGTTTTCATGCTCCAATCCAACAGGTTATACAGTAATTATAGGCCAGCCCAAATCTAATCTGGGTCCAGAGAGCCCAGAAGGCCAGAGTCAGCCCATCCCCCTGCCGCTGCCCATGCCTCCGCCTGAGCCCCGGTCGCCGACCTCGGCCAGTCCAGCAGGGGAGGAAAACCCCGGAGAGACGCTACCAGAGTCAAAGTGACTCGTAAGAGCCGCCTCGACTCATCTGTGTGTCATGTTGTCGTTGTCTCCGTTGGTTTCCTGTCTGGCTGTACGTGGCTCATCGCTGCTCCCTCACTCATCACATTAACTAAACCGCTGCTGTCAGATTAGCACTGTGCTGTCACGTTGTCTTCATCCTTGTGTTGTCAGCTGGCTGTACGTGGCTCATCGCTGCTTCTAAATTCATCCATAACAAAACGACTCGTACTGTCCGATCATTGTTTTAGTATATAGCATTATTTCTGTCACATTCATCAGTCACTGAAGTCGTCTTGTACCTGCATGTTGTTTCCATGTGCTTGTTGTCAGTGTTGCATTATGTCACTGTACAGAAGATAAGCATGGCTCAGTTAATTACTGTAGCTCCACCCTTTCATACTGTATTGTTATGTAACTAGAGCTGCACTGACTAATCTATTCGTTGTCAACTATTTTGATAATCAATTAATCAGTTTGAGTAATTTAAAGAAAAGTGAATATTTTCTGGTTTCTTTCCTCTATGACTGTAAACTGAACAAAACAAGACATTTGAGGACGTCATCTTGGGCTTTGGGATTTTATAGACCAAACAAATAATCAGCAGATTAATCAACAAAGAAAATAATCATTAGTTGCATCCCTACCTGTAACTGTATCATCTGGTACTTCATACTTACTTCTTGTTTGATACTTATGTGGTATGATATGACAGACAAGAAATCTTTATACGTCATCCAGAGGAGGCTCTCATGACCACACCCCCAATCCCGTGTCCCTCATAGACGGTAACCGAGTAAACCGAGTAGTTGAAACACGTCTCCAAACTTCTACTTTAAACAGACCTCTAATAGTAATAATGCTATGCCCAAGAGCTGCAGCAACAATAAATCCAATAACGCTGATCGCTGATTGGTTCCCCTGCCATGTCCTAAAAATGATCTAACAGAGGAGCTTTATGGCTCCAAGCTATAGACCAGACCAGCATGGCTTTATGGCTCCAAGCTATAGACCAGCCCAGCATGGCTTTATGGCTCCAAGCTATAGACCAGACCAGCATGGCTTTATGGCTCCAAGCTATAGACCAGCCCAGCATAGCTTTATGGCTCCAAGCTATAGACCAGACCAGCATGGCTTTATGGCTCCAAGCTATAGACCAGTCCAGCATGGCTTTATGGCTCCAAGCTATAGACCAGTCCAGCATGGCTTTATGGCTCCAAGCTATAGACCAGCCCAGCATGGCTTTATGGCTCCAAGCTATAGACCAGCCCAGCATGTCTATCAGATATAGTCAGGTTTTCACATTTCTCTTATTTCGGATGTTCAGATTATTTTAAATTGTAATAGTTTTGAGATGAGCTTTGTGAAACCTGCAGGTAACCTGTATGATAGTAATGATTTAGTCCAGATGGGTTTACAGATGTTGGAAGGCTTTGCTGTGATATTGGCGGTAACGTGGGTTCCTTCCTCTCCTCCCACAGGAAAGTGACGGTGTGGATGAGCCTCAACTAGCAGAAGTAGGTAGGTAAGATAGATTTGATTTGTCCATATGCAGGTAGAAGAAGCTCTATAAAGAACTGTTCATTCTGGTTTTACAATCTAATAATAGAATAGTTTGTGCAGTGCTTGGAGTGCCGGTACTCTCTTACTCACATGTTGGCATATCAGCAATCTCTTGAGACTTATTCCTTTTTATTCACGATGTCTTTAAGCATGTTCCGCTGAGTCGGTCATAACCAGCTGTGGTTTTATTGCTATATTATTATACTCGGGCTATGCATCTTCTGTAGTAGGCTTCTAATACTCCAATGATATTCACACTGGAACCTTCTAGGGTTAAGGTGGTGTGTTTGTATATAGTGTTAATACTAGTGTTAAGTGTTTCATGTGTTATTGTAGCCTACAGTCTATAGATATTATACAGCAGGATAAACAGATATCTATAACTATAATATCTACAGTGAATAAAAGATACTAGGAGATATTGGGTTTGGGGCTCCACCAAGAAAATGTGAAGGTTTTTGACTAAAAACTGCAATTTGACATCATTTTGGACCGTTATGTTTACTAGTTCAATTATTATTGTATTACTTGCACATATCACAGCCTTCGTCTGAACATTTCATTTGTCTGGAAATATTTTCCCAGTAGAATCACATTCAATAAAACTTTAAAATCTTCTTCCCAGTAATTGGGGAGTGTTTTCTGGCCACAGCGCGCTTGGTGGATCTTGGTGGATTTTGTTGGGTCTCTAAACTATGGTGTCCAGTCTAAGACCTGCTCTATAGATAAAGCGTCTCGAGATAAATTCTGTTGTTATTTGACGCTATATAAAAATAAATTGAATTGAATTGAATGAAATGGAGTAAAATGAAGAAGTAGCGTTATTACTTTATGAGTACCGGCCCACTTCGAGCACTGTTCGTAGATAACGGAGCTGCATGTTAGGATCCATGTGTCTGGATACAGTTGCTGGTGAATCTCAGTTTCTTTCTCCATCTTTAGCCTTTCAAGCCCCGACTGATCCAGCCACATCCGCCTGCTGCCAGAGATCAAACCAGCCCAGACCCACACCTCCACCTGATCGACCCACTGAACAACACCTGTAAGGTGGACACTGGAAGGCTCTTGGCCCCTTCCATGGAGCTCAAGTTATGGAGGAGTCTTCATGCAAATTAAACAACTAGCTCTGAACGTCTTAGTCGTCTTTCTCCTTCCAGCTTTGCCACGTCCATTTAACCCTAGCCTGGGCTAGATGTGATCTCGCCAACAGTTCCAGTCATCCAGGACTCCTCTCTAATCTGTTTAATCATCCCATTACAACCAGTGAGGACTGGGCTGGAAGATGGCGAACACAGCCCATCAAGGAACGGTGATCCTCGTTATTGATCCGCTATCCAGACCAGGACGTGAACTCTCTCTGTCCCATCCTCCCTGCATCGCCCTCCATTCTGGACTCTGTTCATCACCAACATTTCTCTGTCCTCCAAATAAAAAAGAAGGTTTTTGGATGCGACTTGTGACACATCATCAGACGCCAGCGGCGTGACGAGCGGCGTGACGATGTGGGTGTGGAGGAGCTGTTTTTGTTTACTCTCCCTTCAGTCTAACAAACAATCACATTCAGTTAAAAGCTGCATTAACACCTTCCAACGTTCATCCTTTCAAACAAGCTCTTGATGCCATGTGTGGTGGTTGACAATATTCTTTCGAAGGACGACTAACAAGATTTCAAATCGGGACGCTACTACTTCGCACGAACGCACAAATGTGAGGAGGGGAAACAGAAGATCTGCGACTGACAGATTATGTGTTTGAGCTGAAGATTTAGAGCATGGATCAGGAGTGGAGTGGAGACCAGGCTTTCCTCCCCAACGTGCATGCATTTTATTTCCAGATGCATGCCCCCCCACCACTGTACAGCACTGTAATACAGTCCAAACCACAAAACATGACCTTACAGTCATGCAGACTCTGGTTACACTTACTCTATACACATGTACCAGCCCGTATGTCATTGTGTGCAACCTTCGGCGTAACCTGTTGACTAAAAGGACAAATGCTAAACCATGGAGAAAAAAAACACATTTTGATTTAGTTAGTTTTGTCGGATCGTTGCGCTCCTTCTTGTGTTGCAGTCAGACTGTTTGGTCGGCCAAAGTCAACGGCTCCATGTAGCCAGCCATCCCATAATAACTTTGATCTCTCTGGGAACGCCACAGTTCACTTTGTAGAATATGCATTTGGGTCTCTGCACCTTGTGAAGCGGGTTCGTTACCATTTCAAATGGTTTTAACCTCAAGAACAGCAGAAACCATCAACTCTTCAGTTACTTAATAATAATAATAATAATCTATAAACTCCGTCCAGATTCACTAAAACTGCATCCTTTGGATCTTGGTCTAGTTGGAAAGGTGCATTCGTCCGTCAATCACAGGCTCTGGTTCTGGCTAGAAAGGATCCGTCTGGTTGAGAGTTAGTGTTGATGTATTTCTGTTCTGCAGGCATCCTGTATCTCTACACTAGTAGGAGGTCCATCAGCAGTTCTGTGTGACATGTTTACATGCAGTGTGTAATTAGTTTTAGATGAAGGTTCCAGTGATATAATGAAGTCATGAATCAAGTTCAAGGTTATTTATTAATATGTTCATTTAATTATCACTTTGTGTTGGTTTTGTTGAGTTCTATGGAGAAAAAGGGTCTGACAGTCTTCCCCGCTCAGTCCTGGTCCTGGTTCTGGTTCTCCCCGTGCCTCCCTTCCCTCCAGCGGGCCCAGTAATACGTCCTGGGCCTCTAGCAGCGTGGTGTCGGTGTTGGCTCCCATCGAGGTGAAGCTCTGCTCCTGACCGGAGGAGGAGCTGCTGCTCCCGAGTTCTCCACCTCCCGCCGAGGCTCCGACTGTCGGGAAACTGGATCTGGGTCTGTCTGTGGCGGGCCGGTCGCTGCCGGAGGCTCTGCCGAAGGCTCTGCTGAAGGCTCTGCCGAAGTGAGCTGAAGGAGTTTCTAGTGAACCTCTATGATTTCGTTGGTCTACAACGTTAATACAACAGTCTTAACGTCCCACGAAGGGAATCCTGTCCCTTACGAGTTGTTTTCCCCGAGTCGTTCCGATTACAACGAGAACATGATGTCATATTTACACAAGACGGATCCGTCCTAGCCAGAACCTAGCGCGCTGTGCAGCAGCAGCTCTGTGCAGCAGCAGCTCTGTGCAGCAGCAGCAGCTCTCTTTGTGCAGCAGCAGCTCTGTGCAGCAGCAGCTCTGTGCAGCAGCAGCTCTGTGCAGCAGCAGCAGCTCTCTTTGTGCAGCAGCAGCTCTGTGCAGCAGCAGCTCTCTGTGCAGCAGCAGCGCTCTGTGCAGCAGCAGCTCTGTGCAGCAGCAGCTCTCTGTGCAGCAGCAGCTCTGTGCAGCAGCAGCTCTGTGCAGCAGCAGCTCTGTGCAGCAGCAGCAGCTCTCTTTGTGCAGCAGCAGCTCTGTGCAGCAGCAGCTCTCTGTGCAGCAGCAGCTCTGTGCAGCAGCAGCTCTGTGCAGCAGCTCGCTCTGTGCAGCAGCAGCTCTCTGTGCAGCAGCAGCTCTGTGCAGCAGCTCTGTGCAGCAGCAGCTCGGCATAACGCGATGTGAACATTTCATGTTACCATTATTGTGATTCATGATGTTATCCTGATGGTTTTAGGGGTGACATTTAAAGGGTTTGTTTTTCTCAATAAATAAAGGCCAAAGTGTGTCAAACTAAAGATAAACTCATCTCTCCATCGCTAAAACTCCTCAATATTAAACTGCAGTAAACTAATGTAGAGCTACATGTCGGACCAGCAACGAGCCCATTGTGTGATTTTATGAATTACAAACTGTTCATAAACCAGCTCAGACAAATACCTCCGTCTTTATCTTGGCTCCGTCTTTGATGGATCACATTTCAGCTGAAGATCATCTCTCCGTCATGGTTTTACTTCAAGTGTCCCAGAACATTTCACATCTTCTCAAATCCAAAGTGTAAAAGCAACGAGGCCACGGAGCGCTGAAAGAAGACATGTTATTTATTATTTTTGTAATTGTTGTAAATATAACTCATGAAACAGCAAATGAACTGACAAAAGTACTTATTGTGAATGGACATGTTTTATTAATGTCTGTTTTAACACTACATACATTTTTCATTTTCTTTTTTTAATTTGTCACAGAAATACCATAATTTAAATGTGATATTACTAAAGGGGGGGTTAAATGATGAGGATGTGACGATCTGTAAATGAGTCATTAAGACATTCAACCAAATAAAAAAGGGGGATTTCATAACTTCCTGTCTGCTAATATGTCTTCTAGTTGCTGATTGATGCTGACAGATGAGCATCTTTATATATATTTATAGAATGCCATTTTTACTGCATTTACTTTCTTTTTGTATGTATATACAGTATGTATGTATATGTATATATATATTTATATATATATACTGTGTATATATATGTGTGTGTATGTATATACAGTATGTATGTGTGTATATATGTATGTATATATACATATATACTGTGTATACATGTATGTATATGTGTATGTATATACAGTATGTATGTATATGTATATATATATTTATATATATGTGTGTATGTATATATATATATTTATATATATATATGTGTATATGTATATACAGTATGTATGTATATGTATATACACTGTGTATATATATGTGTGTGTGTATGTATATACAGTATAGTGTATATGTGTACATATGTACAGTATATATCTTTAACATGCTTTAAGATGTACTGACCTGCTTTCTTTGACAGAGTTCATCTAAGGTGAACGGTTCAGGGTCAAAGGTGAGCGGTTCAGGGTCAAAGGTGAGCGGTTCAGGCTCAAAGGTGAGCGGGTCAGGCTCAAAGGTGAGCGGTTCAGGCTCAAAGGTGAGCGGGTCAGGCTCAAAGGTGAGCAGTTCAGGGTCAAAGGTGAGCGGGTCAGGCTCAAAGGTGAGCAGTTCAGGGTCCAAGGTGAGCGGTTCAGGCTCAAAGGTGAGCGGTTCAGGGTCAAAGGTGAGCGGGTCAGGGTTAAAGGTGAGCGGGTCAGGGTCCAAGGTGAGCGGTTCAGGGTCCAAGGTGAGCGGTTCAGGCTCAAAGGTGAGCGGTTCAGGGTCAAAGGTGAGCGGGTCAGGGTTAAAGGTGAGCGGGTCAGGGTCCAAGGTGAGCGGTTCAGGGTCAAAGGTGAGCGGTTCAGACTCAAAGGTGAGCGGTTCAGGGTTAAAGGTGAGCGGGTCATTTGTTCTGCGTTTGCCTACAAAGATAAGTTTGGTGATTTTTTTACTATTTTCCTGAAGAGAGCGAAGGTCCATGTGACACTCAGCCCATTTGTTCCAACTGAAGATGTTTATCTTTCAAAACCGTTCACAAATATATTGTTTTTATAGGTTTTATATAAATAGTTTTAAAAGAGCCTCAGTCATTTCCTAAAACAGCTCCTCACTGTAAGTTTTAATCAAACAAACAGGAGGAAATAGTGACTTGGTTGGGGACTCTTTTCAGCGGCGGATTAATCCTCTCTGCTCTAGTGAGTATTAGTGTCAGCAGGACGCTGTGTTAGTGAGACTGAGTCAGAATAAACTAGAGGGTGTGTTCATGGTGATGAAGGAACAACAGTGAGGCTCAGATCAATAATAGATCATAGATAGATGAATAGAATGATCGATAATAGATTCAATTCAATTTATTTTGATATAGCGTCAAATCATAACAGAAGTTATGTGGAGACGTTTATATATAGAGCAGGTCTTAGATGGATGGATCAATAATAGATAGATCAATAGAATGATGGATGCATCGCTGTGTGTTTGTATCTGTTGAGCTTCCTCTGCAGCAGGGTTAGGGTTAGCCCTCCACTCTGAGTCCACTCAGCCTATAAATAGTCCAGTAATCCCGTTAACAGCTTATTAATAGTTTAGTCTATTTAGCTGACTCCATTCTGTGGATTAGAAAACACCTGGTGTGTTCAGTCAGTAGAAACCGACCTCGCCACCATCTACTCGCCTATCAGGAAGGTCAGAGGTCAGGGACGTGAGGTGAACGTGTCTCTGCGTCATAGAGTGGAGATTTAAGTTTTATTTAAAATGGTTTAGAATCAGGATAGGACGGATATAATCCAGTTGAATTACTGTTATGGAATTTGCGATACACAAGTTAACTTATAGGAAGGAAGAGGGCCGGAGCTGTTGGTGTCTTACACAGAAGGTTTATTGAAGCTTGATCAAGGAGCGATTGTCAGGTCTCCACCACTGAGGTGCTCTCTGCCTGAAGGCCTCACAGCTCTGCCCTTCCTCCCTGGTGCTCAGTGTCTTACCCTTATCATGTTTAGACTTACTCCCTTCCTCTGGCATCTCTGACCCTGGTTGCCCCGGCGACTGGCTCTATGGTTCCCACTACAGACACAGCTGTACGGATAACAGCGGCTCCTCTAGACAGGACTCCAACCCAATAATGTCAACAGAGGGACACTCTGAGAAACGACCAAGGGCTAGGGTCACTCTGACCCGACCAAGGGCTAGGGTCACTCTGACCCGACCAAGCAGAGAGGAATTAATAGAGAATTCCATCACAATTACTATACATATTTATTATCCAGTTTGACCTTAATTCATTACTTCTATTAAATAATGAATCCATTCATTCCTAACCCTAGGGTTAGGAATGAATGGATTAACCCTAACCCTGTCATCGAGTATCTGGTCCCATTCTTCTGCTTCTTAACAGATGTGAAGGAAAGTTGAAAGATTCAATTTTGGTTGTTCGCGCTGGGATATATCTCTATATATCTCTCTCTCTCTCTCTCTGTGTGTGTCTCTGTCTGTTGGCACACATCTGTTACATGTTTATCTTTGTTTATAGCTTATTTTGTAAATTGTACATTTTTATTCTTATTTTATTCTTGTTTTATCTATTCTATCCATTATTATACTGTTTGACTTGCACCAACAGAACCAAAGAAAATTCCTAGTGTATACCTCTTACACCTGGCAATAAACACCATTCTGGTTCTGGTTCTGGTTCTGATTCTGCCTGTCGTATTGCTGGTAGTGGACCCGGGTAGTGATTTCATGTGCAAGTTGGCACCTTCAGCAAGATGACATGACTAAACATAAGTTGAGTCGGAGCAGAGGAGCAGAGACTCCGGTCCTGGAGACCAAAGCTACGGTCTCCCCCGCGTCCTCCGACCGGCCAACACTGTTTAACAGCTTCACTAGATACAACCAAGAGGTTTTGGTGCTTCACTGGAGTTTGTGTTGGAGTCTGAGTCTGAACAGCGGAGACACACGAGAGACCATGAGACACACGAGAGACCAGGAGACACACGAGAGACCATGAGACACCGACCAGCAATGACCCTCAGTGACCCTCAATGCTGAGCTGCATCTCAAATTAATCTCCAGGTTCCAGCTTTCAGATGATGTTCACCACTTCTACTGTTGACCTACTATCTCCCCCTAAAGATCCCTGTACCCCCTAAAGACCCCCTGGACCCCTTAAAGACCCCCTAAAGACCCCCTGGACCCCCTTAAGACCTCCTAAAGACCTCCTGAAGACCCCTTAAAGACCCCCTAAAGACCCCCTAAAGACCCCCTAAAAAAGATTAAAACGGCTCTTTTGTGGGCCTCAGAGTGTTAAAGTCATCTGCAAAAGAGAAAGCTGTATTTTTTATTTCTCCACATAATACAAAGGAATTCACTAACACTTAAACGACACTAATCACTATTTGGATAAAAGTTTACTTCCAAACTGCGGCAGCAAAAGAGATGAACCCTAAACCATCAAAAAACGCTCGGAGACTATTTGTGCGTTATCATTTTCAGTTCGAGCGACAGGTTTAAGTATTCGTACAGTAAATGTCTTCTGGTCAGAATAGAGCGGTACCTTACACCATTTCCTCCCTTTAATACCTGAACTGGTCCCATTAAGTTCATTTATTACCCAGCTACCACCAATGTCATTAATATCACACATCGTAGTACCACCACATGTCATTAATATCACACATCGTAGTACCACCAATGTCATGATTTAAATGCCCACCTCCCTTTTTATCCACTTCACGATGACTCAATGATGCAAACACCAACGGTCTGTTGACCATCGTGAACAAACAGCATCTAAATCATTTCTAGTAAATATTCAGTTTTATGGAAAATGTTCTTTAAAAACTTCAGTTGATGTAATTTTGTGTCAAAGTGAAGGAAAGCAGCATCATGTAACAACCGGACTTATTGTTCAACTCTACTAACAAAGACTGGAAACAGGAAGTCCTCAGAACGCCGGTGTCGTGTCTAACACGTGTTTCTCGTGGATCTATCTGCTCAGCACAGTGGCCAGCAGCGCCATTCGGATGTACATCCCGTTCTCTGCTTGACGGAAGTACGCCGCCCTCGGGTCGGTGTCCACCTCGGCACTGAGACACAAACACAGAAGGAGACGTTTTACAAGACATTAACAAGACTCCAGTACTGCACTATCTACCACACTACTGTAGTAGAACAGTTAGTACTACACTATCTACCACACTACTGAAGTAGAACAGAGTAAATACACTATCTACCACACTACTGAAGTAGAACAGAGTAAATACACTATCTACCACACTACTGTAGTAGAACAGTTAGTACTATACTATCTACCACACTACTGTAGTAGAACAGTTAGTACTACACTATCTACCACACTACTGTAGTAGAACAGTAAATACTACACCATCTACCACACTACTGTAGTAGAACAGTAAATACTACACTATCTACCACACTACTGAAGTAGAACAGTTAGTACTACACTATCTACCACACTACTGAAGTAGAACAGAGTAAATACACTATCTACCACACTACTGAAGTAGAACAGTTAGTACTACACTATCTACCACACTACTGAAGTAGAACAGAGTAAATACACTATCTACCACACTACTGAAGTAGAACAGAGTAAATACACTATCTACCACACTACTGAAGTAGAACAGAGTAAATACTACACTATCTACCACACTACTGAAGTAGAACAGAGTAAATACTGCACTACCACACTACTGTATGGATGGAGGAACCTTTTAGTTCCTGTAAAAGTGGTTCCAGGGACTAAAAGAAGGAACTTTTGGAGTCTCATCATTTTGAATGTAATCAGACTAAATTACAACAAACAGCCCGTCTCTCTTCTCTCTTTGCTGTCTACCTCGATACTGTCAGATATAATAAAGTCTTAGTGGAAAACAAAGAAAAAGAATGACCTTTGAAAATCTTTGACCTTTTTTTTGCATTCTAGTGCTCAGAGGAGGATAAACACTATACTGGGTCTGCTGGGAACCATCATCATCCTCAAACTGACAAACACTAGATCATCTGTAAACGTTGACTGACCACGGCGTTATATTATTATTAATAATAATAATAATAATAATAGTGCTGATTGGGCCTCACCTGATTTCATTGACTCTGGGCAGCGGATGCATCACCACCATCTTCTTCTTGGCCACAGTCATGATGTGAGGAGTGAGGATGAACTGGCCGAAACACTGAGAAACAAAATATATTAATATATACAATAATATATATTAATATATATTAATATATACAGACACAACGAAGTCTTCCACATTCAGAAAACCTTTCATATCCCACTTCACAAAACAAACTAATCCCTCCAACAGTTCTACACGTTTAAACTAACCCCCTAACCCTAACCCCTAACCCTAAACTCAAACGAGTCTCCCCTTTACAGACATGCCCACTAACCCTAACCCTAACCCCTAAACATGACCCCTAACCCCGACCCCACGCCCCCTATCCCTAACCCCTAACCCCCTAACCCTAAACTCAAACGAGTCTCCCCTTTACAGACACGCCCACTAACCCTAACCCTAACCCCTAACCCTGACCCTTTACAGACACGCCCACTAACCCTAATCCCTAAACCCTAACCCCACGCCAAATAACCCCAACCCCGACCCCACGCCCACTAACCCTAATCCCTAACCCTGACCCCTAACCCCGACCCCACGCCCACTAACCTTAATCCCTAACCCTGACCCCTAACCCCGACCCCACGCCCACTAACCCTAACCCCACGCCCACTAACCCTAACCCCATGCCCACTAACCCTAACCCCTAACCCTGACCCCACGCCCACTAACCCTAACCCCATGCCCACTAACCCTAACCCTAACCCCATGCCCACTAACCCTAACCCCACGTCAACTAACCCCTAACCCTGACCCCACGCCCACTAACCCTAACCCTAACCCCATGCCCACTAACCCTAACCCCACGCCCACTAACCCCTAACCCTGACCCCATGCCCACTAACCCTAACCCTAACCCCACGCCCACTAACCCCTAACCCTGACCCCTAACCCTGACCCCATGCCCACTAACCCTAACCCCACGCCCACTAACCCCTAACCCTGACCCCACGCCCACTAACCCTAACCCTAACCCCACGCCCACTAACCCTAACCCTAACCCCACGCCCACTAACCCCTAACCCTGACCCCATGCCCACTAACCCTAACCCTAACCCCACGCCCACTAACCCCTAACCCTGACCCCTAACCCTGACCCCATGCCCACTAACCCTAACCCCACGCCCACTAACCCCTAACCCTGACCCCTAATCCTTTACAGACACGCCCACTAACCCTAACCCCTAACTCTGACCCTGATAATCAAGTCAGAGTCAAGTCAGCACACTGACAGCTGTTGTTGCCTGTTGGGCTGCAGTTTGACATGTTCTGATTGGAGCATATTGTTTTATGCTAAATGCAGTACCTGTGAGGGTTTCTGGATCAATATCTGTCATTGATTTGTGTTGTTCATTGATTAACAATAATAAATATATACATACATTTACATAAGGCAGCATATTCGCCCACTCCCATGTTGATAAGAGGATTAAATACTGGACTAATCTCCTTTAAGGTTCATTTAGAACAGATAAAACGTGAGATGAAATATTCTAATGGGCTGACTCTAGTCTAGTTCTAACTGAACCAGGAGGTGACTTACAGCCTTGTACTCCTCCTCGGAGGAGAACCTCTCCTTCTGGATCCTCGTCATGTAGAGGACATCGGTCTCCGGTAGAGCTTCCTCGATACTCTCGAACTCCTCCTGAAACAGATCAAAATACACAATCTTTCTATGTTACGGTTCTAAAACTCAGATCAGAACATTCAAGAGCATATTATTTAGAATGAAAGTACATGAAACGGTGTTGCCGACCTGTCTGATGCCCTTTGAGGCCACGTAGCTGATGATCTCCGCCGGCATGTGGAGCTTCTTGGGAGCTACGTAGCGCAGAGTGATGCGGTACTGGGTCAGCAGTTTGGCCAGAGAATGAACCGTACGGCCGTGTTTCAGATCCCCGACCATCGTTATCTGACAGGAAACACGTATGAACACATGAGATATAAGAGGTGAACTACAGTAATCGAAGTATTAGAAGTATTTGAGTCCCTATAATGTCCCTCACCGTCATGCCGTTGACCGTCCCAAGCTCCTCTCTGATGGTGAAGACGTCCAGCAGCGCTTGGGTCGGATGCTCCCCGACGCCATCACCAGCGTTGATCACGGGCTTACGGCAATGACGTGACGCGCTCTGGAGACCAGAGACATGACAACATTAACATCTGGAGCTACAGGATGTGATTATAGAAAACACAGTATTATATAGTAATATAGCACATATGCAGTATTTGGAAAATTCATCGGTTTGGATCAAATTAGCGTTACTTAAGTCTTGTATAGCTGTATTGTATTATTACTGAGGTATTTATCATTATTATTATTATTATTAGTAGTAGTAGTCGTATGGAGGACGGAACCTACCAAGATCAAAAATCGAAATGGCTCGATAAATAAATAAACATGTCATTAAATGTAGCACAAATATTTAAAAATAAATATGGCCATTAATTAAGGGATAAAATGGGACATAAATTAATATTTCTTTGTATTAATTCTCTTTTTTATTAACTCTTCTGTTTAATTTTCCCTTGTATTTATTAATGTATTTATTTTTATTATTTTTTAAATGTATTTATTTTATATTTATTTATTTTTACATTTATTTTATATATATTTTTAAATGTATGTATTTATTTATTTCTGTATTCTTTTCTGTACACATTTCTTTATGCAGTATGACGGGGCTGTCACTCAACTTGTGTTCATATTATTTTTGCTATTGACATATATGTATATATATATATATATATATTTTATATTTATTTATCGAGTAATTTTTTTTTTTTTGATTTGTTTTCCGTCTTCTTTATAATAGTAGTAATCATTTTATTTATTTTGATATTATATATCATATATGTATCCTTATCAAAAATATTAATAATTAAAATAATAATTGTAATATTAGGTGATACCTTGTCAACAGATTCGGTTTTAAAACTCTTGACACCAGTTTAAAAAAATTCTGTAAAACAAAATAATTATTCTATGTATATTTCATATTAAAAATCCACATTTTTATACTACCACTAGGTAGTAAAGGTATACCACCACTATGTAGTAAAGGTATACTACCACTAGGTAGTAAAGGTATACCACCACTAGGTAGTAAAGGTATACCACCACTAGATAGTAAAGGTATACCACCACTAGGTAGTAAAGGTATAGTACCACTAGGTAGTAAAGGTATACCACCACTAGGTAGTAAAGGTATAGTACCACCACTAGGTAGTAAAGGTATAGTACCACTAGGTAGTAAAGGTATACAACCACTAGGTAGTAAAGGTATAGTACCACTAGGTAGTAAAGGTATACCACCACTAGGTAGTAAAGGTATACCACCACTCGGTAGTAAAGGTATACCACCACTAGATAGTAAAGGTATACCACCACTAGATAGTAAAGGTATACCACCACTAGGTAGTAAAGGTATACTACCGCTATATAGTAAAGGTATACCACCACTAGGTAGTAAAGGTATACCACCACTAGGTAGTAAAAGTATACTACCACTAGGTAGTAAAGGTATAGTACCACTAGGTAGTAAAGGTATAGTACCACTAGATAGTAAAGGTATACCACCACTAGATAGTAAAAGTATACCACCACAAGATAGTAAAGGTATACCACCACTAGATAGTAAAGGTAAAGGCTTTTACACATGGTGGGTTTAAAACTGAGATGAAGAGGTGTTTTCTATATTTATTGTTGCCGTGTTCAGTCGGTGGATCTGAGAGATTAATCAGGTATACTCCCACTAGATAGTAAAGGTATACCACCACTAGGTAGTAAAGGTATACCACCACTAGATAGTAAAGGTATACTCCCACTAGGTAGTAAAGGTATACCACCACTAGGTAGTAAAGGTATACCACCACTAGATAGTAAAGGTATACTCCCACTAGGTAGTAAAGGTATACAACCACTAGGTAGTAAAGGTATACCCCCACTAGGTAGTAAAGGTATACAACCACTAGGTAGTAAAGGTATACAACCACTAGATAGTAAAGGTATACCACCACTAGGTAGTAAAGGTATACCACCACTAGATAGTAAAGGTATACCACCACTAGGTAGTAAAGGTATAGTACCACTAGGTAGTAAAGGTATACCACCACTAGGTAGTAAAGGTATAGTACCACTAGGTAGTAAATGTATACAACCACTAGGTAGTAAAGGTATACAACCACTAGATAGTAAAGGTATACAACCACTAGATAGTAAAGGTATACCACCACTAGGTAGTAAAGGTATACCACCACTAGGTAGTAAAGGTATACCACCACTCAGTAGTAAAGGTATACCACCACTAGGTAGTAAAGGTATACTACCGCTATATAGTAAAGGTATACCACCACTAGGTAGTAAAGGTATACCACCACTAGGTAGTAAAAGTATACTACCACTAGGTAGTAAAGGTATAGTACCACTAGGTAGTAAAGGTATAGTACCACTAGATAGTAAAGGTATACCACCACTAGATAGTAAAGGTATACCACCACTAGATAGTAAAAGTATACCACCACAAGATAGTAAAGGTATACCACCACTAGATAGTAAAGGTAAAGGCTTTTACACATGGTGGGTTTAAAACTGAGATGAAGAGGTGTTTTCTATATTTATTGTTGCCGTGTTCAGTCGGTGGATTTGAGAGATTAATCAGGTATACTCCCACTAGATAGTAAAGGTATACCACCACTAGGTAGTAAAGGTATACCACCACTAGGTAGTAAAGGTATACAACCACTAGATAGTAAAGGTATACTCCCACTAGGTAGTAAAGGTATACCACCACTAGGTAGTAAAGGTATACCACCACTAGATAGTAAAGGTATACCACCACTAGGTAGTAAAGGTATACAACCACTAGGTAGTAAAGGTATACCCCCACTAGGTAGTAAAGGTATACAACCACTAGGTAGTAAAGGTATACAACCACTAGATAGTAAAGGTATACCACCACTAGGTAGTAAAGATATACCACCACTAGATAGTAAAGGTATACCACCACTAGGTAGTAAAGGTATAGTACCACTAGGTAGTAAAGGTATACAACCACTAGGTAGTAAAGGTATACCACCACTAGATAGTAAAGGTATACCACCACTAGGTAGTAAAGGTATACCACCACTAGGTAGTAAAGGTATAGTACCACTAGGTAGTAAAGGTATACAACCACTAGGTAGTAAAGGTATAGTACCACTAGGTAGTAAATGTATACAACCACTAGGTAGTAAAGGTATACAACCACTAGATAGTAAAGGTATACCACCACTAGGTAGTAAAGGTATACCACCACTAGATAGTAAAGGTATACAACCACTAGATAGTAAAGGTATACCACCACTAGGTAGTAAAGGTATAGTACCACTAGGTAGTAAAGGTATACAACCACTAGGTAGTAAAGGTATAGTACCACTAGGTAGTAAATGTATACAACCACTAGGTAGTAAAGGTATACAACCACTAGATAGTAAAGGTATACCACCACTAGGTAGTAAAGGTATACCACCACTAGGTAGTAAATGTATACCACCACTAGATAGTAAAGGTATACTCCCACTAGGTAGTAAAGGTATAGTACCACTAGGTAGTAAAGGTATACTACCACTAGATAGTAAAGGTATACTCCCACTAGGTAGTAAAGGTATACTACCACTAGGTAGTAAAGGTATACTCCCACTAGGTAGTAAAGGTATAGTACCACTAGGTAGTAAAGGTATAGTACCACTAGGTAGTAAAGGTATAGTACCACTAGGTAGTAAAGGTGTTTTCTATATTTATTGCTGCCGTATTGCTGCTGGTTTGAAGCGGTAAGTAACATCGTTGGCCATTTGGCTATCTGTCTTTCTGTGTGCTGCTGTGTTCTGTAGCTGCTCTAGCACATCCAGGGCAATATAGTCATATACTCTTCACTACAGCGGCTAAATACCCGCTACATTTATATCTACACTAGTTTTGCTTAAGCACTCACACCTCACTCCTCTTAGAGACTCAACCACACATATTCAGCTCGGCTAACGCTAGCTGGGCTATCGTATCGTAGCATAACAGTAGCTTAGCAGTAGCTTAGCCGTTAGCGATGGCTTCTCCTCTCCCCTGCTCTCCTGTTCTCTCCTGCTCTCCTGTTCTCTCTCCTTCTCCTGCTCTCCCCTGCTCTCCTGTTCTCTCCTGCTCTCCTGTTCTCTCTCCTTCTCCTGCTCTCTCCTGCTCTCCTGTTCTCTCCTGCTCTCCTGTTCTCTCTCCCTCTCCTGCTCTCTCCTGCTCTCCTGTTCTCTCTCTCCCCTGCTCTCCTGCTCTCTCCTGCTCTCCTGTTCTCTCTCCCTCTCCTGCTCTCTCCTGCTCTCCTGTTCTCCCCTGCTCTCCTGTTCTCCCCTGCTCTCCTGTTCTCTCTCTCCCCTGCTCTCCTGCTCTCTCCTGCTCTCCTGCTCTCTCCTGCTCTCCTGTTCTCTCTCCCTCTCCTGCTCTCCCCTGCTCTCCTGTTCTCTCTCTCCCCTGCTCTCCTGTTCTCTCCTGCTCTCCTGCTCTCCTGCTCTCTCCTGCTCTCCTGTTCTCTCTCCCTCTCCTGCTCTCCCCTGCTCTCCTGTTCTCTCTCTCCCCTGCTCTCCTGTTCTCTCTCCTTCTCCTGCTCTCCCCTGCTCTCCTGTTCTCTCTCCCTCTCCTGCTCTCCCCTGCTCTCCTGTTCTCTCCTGCTCTCCTGCTCTCCTGCTCTCCTGTTCTCTCTCCCTCTTCTGCTCTCCCCTGCTCTCCTGTTCTCTCCTGCTCTCCCCTGCTCTCCTGTTCTCTCCTGCTCTCCTGCTCTCCCCTGCTCTCCTGTTCTCTCTCTCCCCTGCTCTCCTGTTCTCTCTCCTTCTCCTGCTCTCCCCTGCTCTCCTGTTCTCTCTCCCTCTCCTGCTCTCTCCTGCTCTCCTGTTCTCTCTCCTGCTCTCCCCTGCTCTCCTGTTCTCTCTCTCCCCTGCTCTCCTGTTCTCTCTCCTGCTCTCCTGTTCTCTCTCCCTCTCCTGCTCTCCCCTGCTCTCCTGTTCTCTCCTGCTCTCCTGCTCTCCTGCTCTCCTGTTCTCTCTCCCTCTTCTGCTCTCCCCTGCTCTCCTGTTCTCTCCTGCTCTCCCCTGCTCTCCTGTTCTCTCCTGCTCTCCTGCTCTCCCCTGCTCTCCTGTTCTCTCTCTCCCCTGCTCTCCTGTTCTCTCTCCTTCTCCTGCTCTCCCCTGCTCTCCTGTTCTCTCTCCCTCTCCTGCTCTCTCCTGCTCTCCTGTTCTCTCTCCTGCTCTCCCCTGCTCTCCTGTTCTCTCTCTCCCCTGCTCTCCTGTTCTCTCTCCTGCTCTCCTGTTCTCTCTCCCTCTCCTGCTCTCCTGTTCTCTCTCCCTCTCCTGCTCTCCTGTTCTCTCTCCCTCTCCTGCTCTCCCCTGCTGTGTGTGTCATGTTTAGTTATAGCTCTGCCTCCTGTAGAGCTAGTGGTAGATGTATTAGGTGTAGTGCATTCGCTGCATTGGAGGCGAGGGTTAGCGAGTTAGAAGCCCGGTTCTGCACTTTAGCTTTAGCTTCTTCTGTAGTTAGCCAGCCGCTAGCCGGTGCAGACCGGCCAAGCTTAGCTTCTGCTAGCCGTCCCCCGGCAACCCCCGAGCAGCCGGGAGGCTGGGTGACTGTCCGAAGGACGCATAGTCGTACCCTGAAGCCCACGGTTAACCACCAACCACTCCACGTTTCTAACAGATATTCCCCTCTCAGCGACACACCCGCTGAGAAACCAACTCTGGTTATCGGCAGCTCCATTTTGCGGAACGTGAAGTTAGCGAAGTCAGCTGCCATAGTTAACTGCATCCCGGGGGCCAGAGCTGCCATAGTTAACTGCATCCCGGGGGCCAGAGCTGCTATAGTTAACTGCATCCCGGGGGCCAGAGCTGCCATAGTTAACTGCATCCCGGGGGCCAGAGCTGCCATAGTTAACTGCATCCCGGGGGCCAGAGCTGCCATAGTTAACTGCATCCCGGGGGCCAGAGCTGCCATAGTTAACTGCATCCCGGGGGCCAGAGCTGCCATAGTTAACTGCATCCCGGGGGCCAGAGCGGGCGACATTGAATCCGTTTTGAAACTGCTGGCTAAGGATAAACGTAAATACAGTAAGATTGTTATTCACGTTGGCGGTAATGACACCCGGTTACGTCGATCGGAGGTCACTAAAGTTAATGTCCAATCGGTGTGTGCATATGCAAAAACAATGTCGGACTCCGTAGTTTTCTCTGGTCCCCTCCCCAATTTGACCAGTGACGACATGTATAGCCGCATGAAGTCATTCCACAGCTGGCTGTCGTGGTGGTGTCCAGCAAACGATGTGGGCTTCATTGACAATTGGAACCCTTTCTGGGGAATTCCTGGTCTGATTAGGAGAGACGGCATTCATCCTACTTTGGATGGTGCAGCTCTCTTATCCAGAAATCTGACCAAGATTGTTGGTGGAACAAATCCATGACAAACCAGGGGTCATTCCAGGACAAACCGGGGGTCATCCCAGGACGCAGAGCTGTAGTCTTACACACTTCTCTGCGCTTCCATTAGAGCAGTTACCCACCCATAGCTTAACCCCAAAAATAATTGAGACTGTGTCTGCCCCACCTCAATTAATTAAATCAAAAGTAAACAGAAGAGGAGTTAAACATAATAATCGAATAAAATCTAACACTAGCACCGCAATAAAGCAACAAAACAGGAGAATTAAATGTGGACTCTTAAATATCAGATCTCTGTCATCTAAAGCTCTACTAGTAAATGATTTAATATCAGATAATCACATTGATTTATTTTGTCTTACTGAAACCTGGCTGTGTCAGGAAGAATATGTCAGCCTAAACGAATCCACTCCCCCGAGTCATATTAATACTCACATTCCTCGAGACACCGGCCGAGGAGGTGGAGTTGCAGCCATCTTCGACTCAAGCCTATTAATAAACCCTAAAACTAAACTAAATTATAACTCATTTGAAAGCCTTGTTCTTAGTCTTTCACACCCAACCTGGAAAACACTACAGACCATTCTCTTTGTTATAGTGTACCGCGCTCCAGGCCCATATTCTGAATTTCTATCTGAATTCTCAGAGTTTCTATCAGGCTTAGTCCTGAAAACAGATAAAGTCATTATAGTAGGTGATTTTAATATTCATGTGGACGTTGATAATGATAGCCTCAGTACTGCGTTTATCTCTTTATTAGATTCAATTGGTTTCTCGCAGAACGTGCATAAACCCACTCACCGCTTTAACCACACCCTCGACCTTGTTATGTCATATGGCGTTGAAATTGAACATTTAATTGTTTTTCCACAGAACTCTCTTTTATCAGACCATTATTTAATCACTTTTGAATTCTTATTACTAGACTATACACCATCAGATAAAAGTGTGTACACTAGATGTCTATCCGATAGTGTTGTAGCTAAATTTAAGGAAGTGATTCCATCAGCATTAAATTCAATACCATGTCTCAATATAACAGAGGACTCGTATGTTAATTTTAGCCCTACCCAAATTGATCATCTTGTAGATAGTGCTACAGACTCACTGCGAGTCACACTTGATTCTGTTGCCCCTCTAAAAAGAAGTTAGTAAAACAAAGGAAGTCAGCTCCATGGTATAACCCTCAAACACGCAAATTAAAGCAAGCATCGAGGAAACTGGAAAGGATATGGCGTTCCACCAAACAGGAAGAATCTCATTTAGTCTGGCAAGATAGTCTTAAAACATATAGGAAGGCTCTCTGTGATGCCAGAGCAGCCCATTACTCATCATTAATAGAGAAAAATAAGAACAACCCCAGGTTTCTATTCAGCACTGTAGCCAGGCTGACAGAAAGTCACAGCTCTATTGAGCCATGTATTCCTACAACCCTCAGTAGTAGTGACTTCATGAGTTTCTTTAATGATAAAATCATAACTATTAGAGACAAAATGAATCACCTCCTACCGTCAACTGGTACCAATTTATCCTCAAACTTAGGAACCTTAGAAACAGCTGTACAACCTGATATATATTTAGACTGCTTTTCTCCTATCGATCTCCACAAATTAACCTCACTGATCTCCTCATCTAAATCATCTACCTGTCTCCTAGACCCTATTCCAACTAGACTGCTAAAAGAAGTTTTACCTCTAGTTAGCACCTCTTTACTGGATATGATCAATGTGTCTTTACTAACAGGCTATGTACCACAGTCCTTTAAAGTAGCTGTAATTAAACCTCTTCTTAAAAAGCCCACTCTTGATCCAGAGGTCCTAGCCAACTATAGACCTATATCTAACCTTCCCTTTACCTCCAAAATACTCGAGAAAGTAGTTGCCAGTCAGCTGTGTGACTTTCTACAGAACAATCATTTATTCGAAGATTATCAGTCAGGATTTAAAGTGCACCATAGCACAGAGACAGCACTAGTGAAAATTACAAATGACCTTCTAATGGCATCGGACAAAGGACTTGTCTCTGTACTTGTCTTGCTAGATCTCAGTGCTGCTTTCGACACCATTGATCATGACATCCTATTACAAAGACTGGAACATTTAATTGGCATTAAAGGAACTGCACTAAGTTGGTTTAAGTCCTATTTATCAGATCGATCTCAGTTTGTACATGTCAATGATGAGTCCTCCATGTACGCCAAAGTTAGTCACGGAGTTCCACAGGGTTCTGTACTTGGACCAATTCTATTCACCTTATATATGCTTCCCTTAGGCAATGTTATTAGAAAACACTCCATAAACTTTCATTGTTATGCAGATGATACCCAATTATATCTATCGATCAAGCCAGACGAAACAAACCAGTTAACTAAACTTCAAGCATGCCTTAAGGACATAAAAACCTGGATGACCTGCAATTTCCTGATGTTAAACTCAGACAAAACTGAAGTTATTGTACTAGGCCCTGAGCACCTCCGAAACAAATTATCTAATGATATAGTTACTTTAGATGGCATTGCCCTGGCCTCCAGCACCACCGTAAGGAATCTGGGAGTTGTCTTCGACCAGGATATGTCCTTTAACTCTCACATAAAACAAACCTCACGGACTGCCTTCTTTCATCTACGTAACATTGCGAAGATCAGGCACATCCTCTGTCAAAATGATGCAGAAAAATTAGTCCATGCATTTGTTACCTCTAGACTCGATTACTGCAATTCTTTATTATCAGGCTGCTCCAATAAGTCTCTTAAGACTCTCCAGTTGATCCAGAATGCTGCAGCACGTGTTCTGACTAGAACTAGAACTAGAGATCATATTACGCCTGTATTAGCTTCTCTGCACTGGCTGCCTGTAAAATCCAGAATAGATTTTAAAATCGTCCTCCTCACCTACAAAGCGCTAAACGGTCAGGCCCCATCATATCTTAAAGAGCTCATAGTACCCTACTACCCCACTAGAGCACTGCGCTCACAGAATGCAGGGTTACTTGAGGTTCCTAGAGTCTCCAAAAGTAGAATGGGAGCCAGAGCCTTCAGCTATCAAGCTCCTCTTCTCTGGAACCAGCTCCCAGTTTCAGTCCGGGAGGCAGACACCGTCTCTACATTTAAGAGTAGGCTAAAGACTTTCCTCTTTGATAACGCTTATACTTAAGCTGCTATAGGCATAGACTGCCGGGGGACTTCCTATGACACACTGTCATAAGGAACTTCCTATGACACACTGAGCTCCCCTCTCCTTCTGTATATACTCATGTCCCATGTCCATGTTGTTACTAACTTCATTCCTTCCCGGGAGTCCTTGTGCCTCCTTGTCTCGCAGCTAACCGTGGAGCGGGGTCACACCTGGAGCGAGGTCATACCTGGAGCGGGACCACACCGGGAGCGAGGTTATACCTGGAGCATGGGCACACTTGGAGCAGGGTTTCACCTGGATCTTGGTGGTCTCCGGTATTGTGGCTGCATCTGCTGCCGCGTCGGTGCCTGCTTGACACCAACTGCTACCATCCCTAATTAACTACGTCTGTACGAGGGACTACCAATGCTAACGAGGGATTTCCAACACCTAGTGACAATGTGGCAGCCTGGAGAATAACACTTCTCAATCACTGCCAAAGACATCAAGAGCTCCCAGCAAGCATGCTGATGCTGCAGGAACCAACGCACGGGCATCGATCGCAGGGACGTCCCACACCAATACACATGGACGTACTGAAGAGAGATGCTGGACAGTGCTGGCTTTCCGATAGTTGTATTATCACTCTTTCCATCCACCACTATTGGTTTTGTGTTATCAGCCCTACTTGTATTAGCTATTACAGCTTGTGGCTGCTTCTATCTCTCTCTCTCTCTCTCTCTCTCTCTCTCTCTCTCACTCTATCTATCTATCCCCCCAGCCGGTCTCAGCAGATGGCCGCCCGCCCTGCGCCCGGTTCTGCTCCAGGTTTCTTCCCAGTAATCGGGGAGTTTTTCCTGGCCACAGTGCGCTTGGTGGATCCTGTTGGGTCTCTAAACTATGGTGTACGGTCATAGACCTGCTCTATATATAAAGCGTCTTGAGATAACTTCTGTTGTGATTTGACGCTATACAAAAATAAATTGATTTGATTTGATTTGATTTGATTTGATTCAGTCGGTGGATCTGAGCGATTCATCAGTGATAGTAATATAATGGAACCAGATACAGGAACAGATCAACAGAGTAACATCCTCTTAAAATCTGTCGACAAACCGAACTGGAAGCCAGCAGCAGAACTTAGGAACCGGTTTCATCTCGGCTTTTTATATCAGATAAAAACACATTTTACTTCTTAGAATATTTCTTTTGTTGAAGAGAAAGAATTAAGCTTTATAATCATATACGAGGTACACTTTTCTCCAATACCTATTAGATGTCATATTAGTGGTTTTACAGGCAGCAGCGAGAGACAAACACTCATCAAACTAAAAGGTGGAGTGAAAGCTGAACGCACCTCCACGGCTCCGGGCATCGGGTGTCGGAGCACCAGGACGTCGGCGTAGCAGCTCATCGTCTGGACGGAGTCGGCCAGAGATTCTCCTTTCTGCGTCGACGAGGTGGATTCGCTGAAGTGGACGACCGAGCCGCCGAGACGCTGCATGGCCGCCGCGAAGGAGCTGCTGGTGCGGGTGCTGACCTCATAGAACATGGACGCCATCACCTTCCCCTGGACAGAGAGGAACAAGGACAATACTGACCTGCTGTACTGTAGTAGGATGTATAACCCTAACCCTGCAGTAGGATGTATAACCCTAACCCTGTAGTAGGATGTATAACCCTGCTGTACTGTAGTAGGATGTATAACCCTGCTGTACTGTAGTAGGATGTATAACCCTAACCCTGTAGTAGGATGTATAACCCTGCTGTACTGTGGTAGGATGTATAACCCTGCTGTACTGTAGTAGGATGTATAACCCTGCTGTACTGTAGTAGGATGTATAACCCTAACCCTGTAGTAGGATGTATAACCCTGCTGTACTGTAGTAGGATGTATAACCCTAACCCTGTAGTAGGATGTATAACCCTGCTGTACTGTAGTAGGATGTATAACCCTAACCCTGTAGTAGGATGTATAACCCTGCTGTATTGTAGTAGAATGTATAACCCTAACCCTGTAGTAGGATGTATAACCCTGCTGTACTGTAGTCGGATGAGTAACGCTGTGTAATATAAATCACTATATATAAATATGTGTTCATGTGATCATTTGTTCATGTGCTCATGTGATCATTTGTTCATGTGTTCATTTGTTCATGTGTTCATGTGATCATGTGTTCATGTGCTCATACCTTCAGCAGGTCCAGGCTGCGTTCCTTCTGGACCATTAATCGTAGAGTGTGAGCAACATTAAAAAGATGTGAGATCTGAAACAAACAAAAACAGTAACAGTATATTAACAGTATTATCAGTGAGGTGTACCTGCTCTATTAACAGTATTATCAGTGTGGTGTACCTGCTCTATTAACAGTATTATCAGTGTGGTGTACCTGCTCTATTAACAGTGTTATCAGTGATGTGTACCTGCTCTATTAACAGTATTATCAGCGTGGTGTACCTGCTCTATTAACAGTGTTATCAGTGAGGTGTACCTGCTCTATTAACAGTATTATCAGTGTGGTGTACCTGCTCTATTAACAGTGTTATCAGTGAGGTGTACCTGCTCTATTAACAGTATTATCAGTGATGTGTACCTGCTCTATTAACAGTATTATCAGTGAGGTGTACCTGCTCTATTAACAGTATTATCAGTGAGGTGTACCTGCTCTATTAACAGTATTATCAGCGTGGTGTACCTGCTCTATTAACAGTATTATCACTGAGGTGTACCTGCTCTGTTAACAGTATTATCAGTGATGTGTACCTGCTCTATTAACAGTATTATCAGCATGGTGTACCTGCTCTACTAACAGTATTATCAGTGTGGTGTACCTGCTCTATTAACAGTGTTATCAGTGAGGTGTACCTGCTCTATTAACAGTGTTATCAGTGAGGTGTACCTGCTCTATTAACAGTATTATCAGCGTGGTGTACCTGCTCTATTAACAGTGTTATCACTGAGGTGTACCTGCTCTATTAACAGTATTATCAGTGTGGTGTACCTGCTCTATTAACAGTATTATCAGTGATGTGTACCTGCTCTATTAACAGTGTTATCAGTGTGGTGTACCTGCTCTATTAACAGTATTATCAGTGAGGTGTACCTGCTCTATTAACAGTATTATCAGTGAGGTGCACCTGCTCTATTAACAGTATTATCAGTGAGGTGTACCTGCTCTATTAACAGTATTATCAGTGATGTGTACCTGCTCTATTAACAGTATTATCAGCGTGGTGTACCTGCTCTATTAACAGTATTATCAGCGTGGTGTACCTGCTCTATTAACAGTATTATCAGCGTGGTGTACCTGCTCTATTAACAGTATTATCACTGAGGTGTACCTGCTCTATTAACAGTATTATCAGTGTGGTGTACCTGCTCTATTAACAGTATTATCAGCGTGGTGTACCTGCTCTATTAACAGTATTATCAGTGATGTATACCTGCTCTATTAACAGTATTATCAGTGTGGTGTACCTGCTCTATTAACAGTATTATCACTGAGGTGTACCTGCTCTATTAACAGTATTATCAACGTGGTGTACCTGCTCTATTAACAGTATTATCAGCGAGGTGTACCTGCTCTATTAACAGTATTATCAGCGTGGTGTACCTGCTCTATTAACAGTATTATCAGTGTGGTGTACCTGCTCTATTAACAGTATTATCAGCGTGGTGTACCTGCTCTATTAACAGTATTATCAGTGAGGTGTACCTGCTCTATTAACAATATTATCACTGAGGTGTACCTGCTCTATTAACAGTATTATCAGCGTGGTGTACCTGCTCTATTAACAGTGTTATCACTGAGGTGTACCTGCTCTATTAACAGTATTATCAGTGTGGTGTACCTGCTCTATTAACAGTATTATCAGTGACGTGTACCTGCTCTATTAACAGTATTATCAGTGTGGTGTACCTGCTCTATTAACAGTATTATCACTGAGGTGTACCTGCTCTATTAACAGTATTATCAGTGAGGTGTACCTGCTCTATTAACAGTATTATCAGTGAGGTGTACCTGCTCTATTAACAGTATTATCAGTGATGTGTACCTGCTCTATTAACAGTATTATCAGCGTGGTGTACCTGCTCTATTAACAGTATTATCAGCGTGGTGTACCTGCTCTATTAACAGTATTATCAGTGTGGTGTACCTGCTCTATTAACAGTATTATCAGCGTGGTGTACCTGCTCTATTAACAGTATTATCAGTGAGGTGTACCTGCTCTATTAACAGTATTATCAGTGTGGTGTACCTGCTCTATTAACAGTATTATCAGTGAGGTGTACCTGCTCTTTGCTGAACTGCCTCACAGACAGGATGTGCTGGCCCACCAGCAGGTGCAGCAGTGGCGAGGTCTGGAAGTGGGACAACTGTCCAGCAGGTAGCGGTCCTGGTCCTGACTGAGGGGACAGCAGCCTGGACAGAGGAGGAGGGTGGCTGTAGCCGTCACCGGCGCCGGCAGGTGGGAGCATGACCATCTCTGTAGATGGCATAGTGACACAATGCAGCACTCTGTTAAATACAGGACTACAGACTAATACGGGACTACAGACTAATACGGGACTACAGACTAATACGGGACTACAGTCTAATACGGGACTACAGACTAATACGGGACTACAGTCTAATACGGGACTACAGTCTAATACAGGACTTGAAGGAGACGTTTGAAGGGGACGTTTGAAGGGGACGTTTGAAGGGGACGTTTGAAGGAGACGTTTAAAGGGGACGTTGGAAGGAGACGTTGGAAGGAGACGTTTGAAGGGGACGTTTGAAGGGGACGTTTGAAGGGGACGTTTGAAGGGGACGTTGGAAGGAGACGTTTGAAGGGGACGTTGGAAGGAGACGTTTGAAGGGGACGTTGGAAGGAGACGTTTGAAGGGGACGTTGGAAGGAGACGTTTGAAGGGGACGTTTGAAGGGGACGTTTGAAGGGGACGTTGGAAGGAGACATTTGAAGGGGACGTTTGAAGGGGACGTTTGAAGGGGACGTTTGAAGGGGACGTTTGAAGGGGACGTTTGAAAAGGGACGTTTGAAGGGGACGTTTGAAGGGGACGTTTGAAGGGGACGTTTGAAAAGTGACGTTTGAAGGAGACGTTTGAAGGGGACGTCTGAAGGAGACGTTTGAAGGAGACGTTTGAAGGGGACGTCTGAAGGGGACGTTTGAAGGAGACGTTTGAAGGAGATGAAGGAGTTGATCTTCCTAACAGAAACCAGTAGGACAACAGTAATAGAAGAGCGGATGTTGACGTACGAGATCGATTGTTTTACTTTAGTTTCTTACTGTGGTATCGAGAACCGTGAAATATCACTAGGATTGGTATGGACTACTACTACTGGTCACCGAGCATTATGGGAGTTGTAGTACCTGGTGTTAGTCCGGGATCGGAGGAGCGGTGGATGCGAGGAGGCAGAAGTCGTCGGGGGCTGGGGGCTCGGGTTCGGACCGGGCCTTCCCGGGGAGGAGTAGGACGCGGGTGCTCTGGAGTCTGAGCCACAGGAAAGACAGTAAAGACACACATATAATAATAATAATAAACAATATATAGATATAGAATAGATAAGTGCTCCACTAGAGTAGAAGTTTGTATTGTTACTAGTTGAACCATTTTGAATACCTGTGGACTTTCTTTAACAGCTTCGGGAGGAGGGATCGCAGCAGCCGGCCACGTCTTCACATCTTCACCGTAACCTGGAGGGACCAACACCTGAGAGACAGAGACAGACACAACTACAGCTTTACATCTTCACTGTAACCTGGAGGGACCAACACCTGAGAGACAGAGACAGACACAACTACAGCTTTACATCTTCACCGTAACCTGGAGGGACCAACACCTGAGAGACAGAAAAAGAGAGACAAAATGCTCTGCCAATGGTAAACAGTGTATTCTCATAAGGCTACCAGGAAGCCTGCAATGACTGCCCTTCACCGTCAGGCCCGTTGGCGCTGGTGTCTCCAACACAGACAATGGAACCTGAACATGTGGGGGAATGTCATGTTCAGTGATGAGTCCAGGTTCTGTCTGCCAAAGTTGGACGGCAGGTCAAAGTATGGAGACGACGTGGAGAACGCTCTGCTGATTGTTGAACCGATGGAGTAACAGCTTTTGGTGGGGGCAGTGTCATGGTGTGGGGGGGGGCATCTCCCTCACTGGCAAAACAAGGCTTGTCATCATTGAAGGCCATCTCAATGCAGGGAGATATCAGGATGAGATTCTGCAGCCAGTGGCGATCCCATATCTCCACAATCTGGGACCTAACTTCATCCTCCAAGAAACAACGCCCCCCCCCACAGAGCCAGGGTTATCACAGACTACCTCCACAATGTGGGAGGAGAGAGAATGGAACGGCCTGCCAAGAGTCCACACCTCAACCCAACTCAACATGTGGGATCAGCTTGGGCGTGCTGTACGTGTTAGAGTGACCAACACAACCACGCTGGCTGACCTGCAACCAATCCTGGTTGAGGAATGGAACGCCATCCCACAGCAACGTGTGACCAGGTTGGTGACCAGCATGAGGAGGAGGTGCCAGGCTGTTGTGGCTGCGTATGGATCTTCCACCGCTACTGAGGCTCCTGACGGTGGATTCAATCAATCAATATGTCTTGTTTGTTCCTTGTTACTGATAGAGAGTTCAATCATCCACCAAACAACTCAAAACAAGAGTCAACACCAACAGGAGAATACACTGTTTACCATCGGCAGAGCATTTTGGAAAAATGTTCTTGGGCGCTACCCACATCATCAGCTGTGCTGCTCATCCCACAAATGCATGATCCTTACAAGTTGGACATCATTGTGAAGGTAAATAAACAGGCTTTCAACCATGTAGAATACAATGACCATTAGCATTGTAACAACAGAGAAATAATCCACCAAACAAGTTTAACAACTTTTTTTCCCCAGTTTACATTAAAGAAATTAGTGGCGTTAAAGTGAATTTATCTTGTTACCTTTGACAGCAAACAGTAAAAACGTCCACTCCAGTGATAAACGTTCACCATAATTCATAAACCTGTAGTTTAATACAACCAACCTGGCCGTCGATGTAGGCCACCTCTCCTCGTAGGACCACGCGGCGGACTTTACCCTTCACCTTCAGACCCTGGAATGGGGTCCACTTTGACTTAGTGAACTGCATGGCCTGAGGAATAACCCACTCCTGCTCCAAGTCCACCTGAAAGGCACAGACAAGTGATTAAGTAATTAATAATACACAAGTATTAATACAGTGAGAAGTTCTGGGGACTCCCTGAGAGGAACCGTTATCTGGGTAGCCCCCCCAACAACTTTCAAGGGCTGTTGGCTGGACCGCAGAGGGCCAGCCCTACAAAAAGCAAAACTCTGTCACTGACTAAGTGATGAAGTTACAGGATTGGTCAGCCGACTGTTGGAGTTTCCTCATTGGACGTTGCTCTTTCAAAATGAAAAGGCGGAGAACAGTTCTGTGTTTAGGTTTTCTGGGGAGCGTTTCAGCGGTTCAATGTCTCATTACATAGTGCTGTTGTTGTGCATGTGCTATTGTTTATGTTCGTTTAAGTTACATTATGTTGTGCTTCGTAAAACGGCGTTCTAAGAACTACGATCGTTCCTTCAGACACAATAAAAAGGGGGTGTTGTTAGAACTATGAATAAGTTCCGTTAGATTCCTGGTCGGTTTTAGCATCCGATGCAGAACAAAACACCAAAATCAAGACACAAGTAGACCTTAAAATCAGATCAGCACATAGAAACATCAGTGTGTGTGTACCTCCACATAGGTGTTGTCCTGGACAGGCAGGTTGAAGATCTTGCGTGGGTTGTCATAGAGACGCCTGATGATATCATCCAGAGTAAGACGTCCATCGCTGACGGCGGTCAGCAGCAGCGGCAGCATCGTTTCCAGGCCGGGGTAACCCGGAGGAGGACGGTCCCCGCTCTTTTCCTCTACAGAGTGGGGAGCTAAAACCACAGAGCATAAAATAAAATACATATAAAATAACAACACAGAGCACGTTCACTAGTAAAATAACAACACAGAGCACGTTCACCAGTAAAATAACAACACAGAGCACGTTCACCAGTAAAATAATAACACAGAGCACGTTCACTAGTAAAATAACAACACAGAGCATGTTCACCAGTAAAATAACAACACAGAACACGTTCACCAGTAAAATAACACAGAGCACGTTCACCAGTAAAATAACAACACGGAGCACGTTCACCAGTAAAATAACAACAGAGCACGTTCACCAGTAAAATAACAACAGAGCACCTTCACCAGTAAAATAATAACACAGAGCACGTTCACCAGTAAAATAACAACAGAGCACCTTCACCAGTAAAATAACAACAGAGCACGTTCACCAGTAAAATAACAACAGAGCACCTTCACCAGTAAAATAACAACAGAGCACGTTCACCAGTAAAATAACAACACGGAGCACGTTCACTAGTAAAATAACACAGAGCACGTTCACCAGTAAAATAACAACACAGAGCACGTTCACCAGTAAAATAACAACACGGAGCACGTTCACTAGTAAAATAACAACAGAGCACGTTCACCAGTAAAATAACAACACGGAGCACGTTCACTAGTAAAATAACAACAGAGCACGTTCACCAGTAAAATAACAACACGGAGCACGTTCACCAGTAAAATAACAACACGGAGCACGTTCACCAGTAAAATAACAACAGAGCACGTTCACCAGTAAAATAACAACACAGAGCACATTCACCAGTAAAATAATAACAACAGAGCACGTTCACCAGTAAAATAACAACACGGAGCACGTTCACCAGTAAAATAATAACAGTGATTAAGTGATTATTAATCATCAGACTGGTTACTGACCGTGGTCCGTGGCGAAGCAGTCAATGATGTCCATGTTCTCCCACAGAGCCTCCATGTCCTCGTTGGTTCCCAGCATCGGTCGCACTTGCGCTCGTCCGTCGCCGATCTCCGCCACGTTTTCCTCACAAAGGAAGAGGTGATGGGGCGCCACCTCACAGGTGACCTGGATGCCCTTCTGCTTCGCTGCTCGAATGATCATGATCTGAACAAAAAAAGAAGAGGTAATAAGTTTAATAACAGAGGTAATAAGTTTAATAACAGAGGTAATAACGTTAATAATAGAGGTAATAACGTTAATTACAGAGGTAATAAGGTTAATAAAAGAGGTAATAACATTAATAATAGAGGTAATAACGTTAATAATAGAGGTAATAACGTTAAAAGAGGTAATAACGTTAATAATAGAGGTAATAACGTTAATAACAGAGGTAATAAGTTGAATAATAGAGGTAATAACGTTAATAATAGAGGTAATAACGTTAATAACAGAGGTAATAAGTTGAATAATAGAGGTAATAACGTTAATAATAGAGGTAATAATAATGCCTTTTACTTTATTACATTTTCTAATGACTCCGAGGCTTCAGACACAACTCTAAAAAACATTAATAAATGAGTCTGAATGCAGCGAATTATATATGATATATGAAAAAACAACTTTATTCTCCAGAGGCAAAATAAACACGCCTCACACCTGGCCCTCATACTCTTCTGTTAATCTCTGCATCATTTGATTTCTATAGTAGTAGTAATAATAATAATATTAATAATAGTAATAATAATAATAATAGTAATAGTAATAATAATAGTAATGATAATAATAATAGTAATAATAATAATAGTAATAAAAATAATAGTAATAGTAATAATTATAATAGTAATAATAGTAATAGTAGTAATAATAATAGTAATAATAATAGTAATGATAATAATAGTAATAGTAATAATAGTAGTAATAATAATAGTAGTAATAATAATAATAGTAATAATAATAGTAATACAAATAATAATAGTAATAGTAATAATAATAGTAATAGTAATAATAATAGTAGTAATAATAGTAATAATAATAATAGTAATAATAATAGTAATAATAGTAATAATAATAGTAATAATAATAATAATAGTAATAATAGTAATAATAACAGTAATAATAACATTAATAAACAGGACTTTACCTCCTCCTTCTTGGCCACGTGGCAGATGTGGACCGGCCGCTGGTATAGCTGTGCCACCATCAGGATGGCAGCCACCGTCTGCTTCTCAGCGTGAGCAACGATCGGCATCTGCTTGGGCCACTTCTCAAAGTGCTGCACACAGAACCAGAACCAGACAGTTAGTTTAGATGATACAGAACCAGAACTAATACAGAACCAGAACTTATACAGAACCAGAACTAATACAGAACCAGACAGTTAGTTTAGATGATACAGAACCAGAACTTATACAGAACCAGAACTTATACAGAACCAGACAGTTAGTTTAGATGATACAGAACCAGAACTTATACAGAACCAGAACTAATACAGAACCAGACAGTTAGTTTGCTTCTGAAAGCTGAATAATATAATAACTCATAATAATAATATATATCTAAAGGGAATAAGCATGTAAAGGTAGTGAGTAAAGGTAGTGAGAGTAAAGGTAGTGAGTAAAGGTAGTGAGTAAAGGTAGTGAGAGTAAAGGTAGTGAGTAAAGGTAGTGAGAGTAAAGGTAGTGAGTAAAGGTAGTGAGAGTAAAGGTAGTGAGTAAAGGTAGTGAGAGTAAAGGTAGTGAGTAAAGGTAGTGAGTAAAGGTAGTGAGTAAAGGTAGTGAGTAAAGGTAGTGAGAGTAAAGGTAGTGAGAGTAAAGGTAGTGAGTAAAGGTAGTGAGAGTAAAGGTAGTGAGTAAAGGTAGTGAGAGTAAAGGTAGTGAGTAAAGGTAGTGAGAGTAAAGGTAGTGAGTAAAGGTAGTGAGTAAAGGTAGTGAGAGTAAAGGTAGTGAGTAAAGGTAGTGAGTAAAGGTAGTGAGTAAAGGTAGTGGGAGTAAAGGTAGTGAGTAAAGGTAGTGAGTAAAGGTAGTGAGTAAAGGTAGTGAGTAAAGGTAGTGAGTGAGAGTAAAGGTAGTGAGTAAAGGTAGTGAGTGAGAGTAAAGGTAGTGAGTGAGAGTAAAGGTAGTGAGTGAGAGTAAAGGTAGTGAGTGAGAGTAAAGGTAGTGAGAGTAAAGGTAGTGAGTGAGAGTAAAAGTAGTGAGTGAGAGTAAAGGTAGTGAGTAAAGGTAGTGAGTGAGAGTAAAGGTAGTGAGTGAGAGTAAAGGTAGTGAGTAAAGGTAGTGAGTGAGAGTAAAGGTAGTGAGTGAGAGTAAAGGTAGTGAGTAAAGGTAGTGAGTGAGAGTAAAGGTAGTGAGTAAAGGTAGTGAGTAAAGGTAGTGAGTGAGAGTAAAGGTAGTGAGTAAAGGTAGTGAGTGTGAGTAAAGGTAGTGAGTGTGAGTAAAGGTAGTGAGAGTAAAGGTAGTGAGTAAAGGTAGTGAGTGAGAGTAAAGGTAGTGAGTGAGAGTAAAGGTAGTGAGTAAAGGTAGTGAGTAAAGGTAGTGAGAGTAAAGGTAGTGAGAGTAAAGGTAGTGAGTAAAGGTAGTGAGTAAAGGTAGTGAGTGAGAGTAAAGGTAGTGAGTAAAGGTAGTGAGAGTAAAGGTAGTGAGTGAGAGTAAAGGTAGTGAGTAAAGGTAGTGAGAGTAAAGGTAGTGAGTAAAGGTAGTGAGTGAGAGTAAAGATAGTGAGTAAAGGTAGTGAGTGAGAGTAAAGGTAGTGAGTAAAGGTAGTGAGTGAGAGTAAAGGTAGTGAGTAAAGGTAGTGAGTGAGAGTAAAGGTAGTGAGTGAGAGTAAAGGTAGTGAGTGTGAGTAAAGGTAGTGAGTGAGAGTAAAGGTAGTGAGTAAAGATAGTGAGAGTAAAGATAGTGAGTAAAGGTAGTGAGTAAAGGTAGTGAGTAAAGGTAGTGAGTGAGAGTAAAGGTCGTGAGTAAAGGTAGTGAGTAAAGGTAGTGAGTGAGAGTAAAGGTAGTGAGAGTAAAGGTAGTGAGTAAAGGTAGTGAGTAAAGGTAGTGAGTGAGAGTAAAGGTAGTGAGTAAAGGTAGTGAGTGAGAGTAAAGGTGGTGACTGAGAGTAAAGGTAGTGAGTAAAGGTAGTGAGAGTAAAGGTAGTGAGAGTAAAGGTAGTGAGTAAAGGTAGTGAGAGTAAAGGTAGTGAGTGAGAGTAAAGGTAGTGAGTAAAGGTAGTGAGTAAAGGTAGTGAGAGTAAAGGTAGTGAGTAAAGGTAGTGAGAGTAAAGGTAGTGAGTAAAGGTAGTGAGTAAAGGTAGTGAGTGAGAGTAAAGGTAGTGAGTAAAGGTAGTGAGTGAGAGTAAAGGCAGTGAGTAAAGGTAGTGAGTGAGAGTAAAGGTAGTGAGTGAGAGTAAAGGTAGTGAGAGTAAAGGTAGTGAGTGAGAGTAAAGGTAGTGAGAGTAAAGGTAGTGAGTAAAGGTAGTGAGTGAGAGTAAAGGTAGTGAGTGAGAGTAAAGGTAGTGAGTAAAGGTAGTGAGTGAGAGTAAAGGTAGTGAGTGAGAGTAAAGGTAGTGAGTAAAGGTAGTGAGTGAGAGTAAAGGTAGTGAGTAAAGGTAGTGAGTGAGAGTAAAGGTAGTGAGTAAAGGTAGTGAGTGTGAGTAAAGGTAGTGAGTAAAGGTAGTGAGTGAGAGTAAAGGTAGTGAGTGAGAGTAAAGGTAGTGAGTAAAGGTAGTGAGTAAAGGTAGTGAGAGTAAAGGTAGTGAGAGTAAAGGTAGTGAGTAAAGGTAGTGAGTGAGAGTAAAGGTAGTGAGTAAAGGTAGTGAGAGTAAAGGTAGTGAGTGAGAGTAATGGTAGTGAGTAAAGGTAGTGAGAGTAAAGGTAGTGAGTAAAGGTAGTGAGTGAGAGTAAAGGTAGTGAGTAAAGGTAGTGAGTGAGAGTAAAGGTAGTGAGTGAGAGTAAAGGTAGTGAGTGAGAGTAAAGGTAGTGAGTGTGAGTAAAGGTAGTGAGTGAGAGTAAAGGTAGTGAGAGTAAAGATAGTGAGTAAAGGTAGTGAGTAAAGGTAGTGAGTGAGAGTAAAGGTAGTGAGTAAAGGTAGTGAGTAAAGGTAGTGAGTGAGAGTAAAGGTAGTGAGTAAAGGTAGTGAGAGTAAAGGTAGTGAGTAAAGGTAGTGAGTAAAGGTAGTGAGTGAGCGTAAAGGTAGTGAGTAAAGGTAGTGAGTGAGAGTAAAGGTAGTGACTGAGAGTAAAGGTAGTGAGTAAAGGTAGTGAGAGTAAAGGTAGTGAGAGTAAAGGTAGTGAGTAAAGGTAGTGAGAGTAAAGGTAGTGAGTGAGAGTAAAGGTAGTGAGTAAAGGTAGTGAGAGTAAAGGTAGTGAGTAAAGGTAGTGAGTGAGAGTAAAGGTAGTGAGTAAAGGTAGTGAGTGAGAGTAAAGGTAGTGAGTGAGAGTAAAGGTAGTGAGTAAAGGTAGTGAGTGAGAGTAAAGGTAGTGAGTGAGAGTAAAGGTAGTGAGTAAAGGTAGTGAGAGTAAAGGTAGTGAGTAAAGGTAGTGAGTGAGAGTAAAGGTAGTGAGTAAAGGTAGTGAGTGAGAGTAAAGGTAGTGAGTAAAGGTAGTGAGAGTAAAGGTAGTGAGTAAAGGTAGTGAGAGTAAAGGTAGTGAGTAAAGGTAGTGAGTGAGAGTAAAGGTAGTGAGTAAAGGTAGTGAGTGAGAGTAAAGGTAGTGAGTAAAGGTAGTGAGAGTAAAGGTAGTGAGTGAGACCCACCTCCATCCAGAGAGAGACGTTGTCCATCTTCAGGGTGGAGTACGTGTCGTTCAGGTACATCTTCAGACCGGCAGCCTGGCTAGCGATGGACGGCAGGACGTTGGCGTTGTCTGAAGCGGCGCCCAAATACAGAGCGTAGTCACACCGGCAGCCCACTTTGGCCAGCTGATGATATAACGGAACAGTAAACATCCCAGAGGATCTCTCAACCCGCTAGAACCAGAACATCACCACTGGACTCCACTCACCGTCTCCGTCTGGACCCGGCACACCAGTCAGGACTCAACAGACAGAAGCAAACAAACAGGATGAAATGTTGGCGTACCTTTTGAACCAGGGCCAGAGTGTTGGCGTCAGTGATGGCGGGGGACGTGTTAGGCATCGCACACAACATGGTCACTCCTCCAGCCAGAGCAGCTGCTGTACCGGAGGAGAAGTCCTCCTTATGGGTCGCACCGGGCTCCCGCAGGTGGACGTGCACATCGATCAGACCTGATAATCAAACACGACCATCCATCCATCATGATAATCAATCATGACCATCCATCAGACCTGATAATCAATCATGACCATCCATCAGACCTGATAATCAAACACGACCATCCATCAGACCTGATAATCAAACATGACCATCCATCAGACCTGATAATCAATCCTGACTCACCAGGCAGACGGACCAGCGTCTGGGAGGTCATGCTGTCGATGTGAGTCTTCACAGGCGGAGTCGGACCAATCTGACGAAGAGCCTGAAAACACAACAATACTTATGAGTCCATCCGATGAAAAGCTTCATCAGTAAATACTAATAATAAAAACATCTTCTCCACCTGGACGAAGAGTTTGGTGCACTTGATATCGATGATGAGCGGGACAGAGTAGTCGATGGCCATGCGTCTCGTCCGGTAGCCTTTGGTGACGAAGGAGGAGAGCCGGCGACCTCCGCTGTTCCTCATGGAGAGGTTGATGACCAGGTCGAAGTGGTTCTCTTCCAGGTAGTTCATGATGCTGCGCTGCTTCTCTTTGGTGGGACCCTCACAGTCCTCCTCCTCAAAGGGCCAGTCCACCGCCTTCACCTGGAACACGTTCATACGGGTTCACACGGGTTCACACGGGTTCCTACACGTTCACACTGGTTCATAAACCTTCACACGGGTCCCTACGGGTTCATTGTTTCATTTGTCCCCCTGTACCCCACTAAAGACACCTTTGACCCCCTAAAGACTCCCTGGACACCTGGTTAATCTGTTGATCTGCAGCGGTTAATCTGCAGCGGTTAATCTGCAGCTGTTAATCTGTTGATCTGCAGCTATTGATCTGTTGATCTGCAGCTGTTAATCTGTTGATCTGCAGCGGTTAATCTGTTGATCTGCAGCGGTTAATCTGTTGATCTGCAGCTGTTAATCTGTTGATCTGCAGCGGTTAATCTGCAGCTGTTAATCTGTTGATCTGCAGCGGTTGATCTGCAGCTGTTAATCTGTTAATCTGCAGTTGTTAATCTGTTAATCTGCAGCTGTTAATCTGTTGATCTGCAGCTGTTAATCTGTTAATATGCAGCTGTTAATCTGTTGATCTGCAGCTGTTAATCTGCAGCTGTTAATCTGTTGATCTGCAGCTGTTAATCTGTTGATTTGCAGCGGTTGATCTGCAGCTGTTAATCCGCAGCTGTTAATCTGTTAATCTGCAGCGGTTAATCTGTTAATCTGTAGCGGTTGATCTGCAGCGGTTAATCTGTTGATCTGCAGCGGTTGATCTGCAGCTGTTAATCTGCAGCTGTTAATCTGCAGCTGTTAATCTGCAGATGTTAATCTGTTGATCTGCAGCGGTTGATCTGCAGTTGTTAATCTGTTAACCTGCAGCTGTTAATCTGTTAATCTGCAGCTGTTAATCTATTAATCTGCAGCTGCTAATCTGTTGATCTGCAGCGGTTAATCTGTTGATCTGCAGCGGTTGATCTGCAGCGGTCGATTTCTCACCTCAGGAAACAGTTGTGACATCACTGATTATTTAACGGCACATTTCAGAGTAAAAAGTAGTAAAATACTGACGAGCAGGAGTCTGGATTTCAGCTATCAAAAATCAGGGCTTTCAGAACCAGAGGTTGAGACAGATGTTTTAACACCAATTAGCAGGAAGTAGACATCATGCTGTTGGTCAGTCACAAAAGCTCCCAGAAACCTAGCACACCTGTGTTATCGTAGGACAAAGCTGTGAGGCTTCAAACTCTGAGGTTTGGAACAGCACAAATCCTTAGTGAGTCAATGAATTATTATATATCTTACCAGGATACTTTCCAACAATGAAGTGATGAAATAACTGAAAATATGAATCTGTTCCAGTTACCTTGACTCCATGTTCTGTGTAGAAGTCTGCGGTCCCCAGACTGGCGTACAGGTCGTAACCCAGAGACTCCAGCGCCTGCACGGTGGGCAGAAGCTCGCTCTTGTTCTGTCAACACACAAAACGCAAATCAGTAATATGTCCATCAGTGAGAGGTTGGATGGATAATACAAGAAGTCTCAGTTCTTCAGCAGTGATCAGCACCAGAACTGTCTCTCTGCTTTCTGGCAAGTCCAGTTGACTTTAACTGAAAACGGTCTCCCCGCTTTTTTATGTCCAGTTATCAGGATGACATCACGATGACATCAGGGACAAATAACATTTATTTTTAGAGTAACCAGGCGGACACACTGATCTGAGTGAGTTTACCGCTGCGGCCACCAGCAGCCGTCGTCTCACGCCACCACGCTTCTTCACACGTCAGCGGACTTATTAATCTGATCTTCTCAGGTCTTTAGAGCGCGCTGGAAACACAGACCACCCTAACCCTGGGCTGAAGGAACCTTTTAGTTCCTGGAAAACTAGTTCCAGGGATTAAAAGTCCCGGGAACTTTTGATGGAAACCCGGCTTATCATGTAACAAAACAAGTCCAACATGGACAAGTCTACTGACCAATCACAGACATGGAGAGCTATCCATGGGGGGGGGGAGTTGCTTCTTTTGGGCTTGTCTCTATAGACCTGGTTGCCGGTTTCTCTTGTGAGATCTGGCAACACCGACTGGATCAGCTGAACATGCACATCTGCCTAATGACCGACTCTCGGCTTGGATAAATTAAATTAAATTAGCATTTAAAGAGATTACGGTGCCGGTTCCCGTACGGTGCCGGTTCTCGTACCTTATAGCTGCCGATGGAGAGCAGGATGTTCTTTTTTGGGATCTTGAAGCCGGTGGAGAGCATGGCTTTGAGGTACGCCTCGTATCGGTTCTCCCCAAAACAGGCCACCTCACCGGTGCTGGTCATCTCCACCCCGAGCACCACGTCGGCTCCGGCCAACCGGGAGAAGGAGAACTGGGGAACCTGGAGGAGATGTGACGTGTGGTTAGGTGGAAGGAGGTGGAAGGATCTCCATGAAGGTTGTTATATAGCCCCAACAACTTAGTTACCTTGACTCCTACAATCCCTTTCCCTCTCATCAGCCCCAAAGGCTCCACCGCCTCCCCCACAATGGTCTGAGTTGCCATGGCAACAAGGTCCACACCCAGCGTCTTAGATACGAAGGGGAAGGAGCGGGAGACTCGGACGTTGCACTCGATCACCTTCAGTTGGTCATCCTGGCAGAAGAAGCACAGATTAGATCAAAATACAGACTAGGCTATAACTAACATCATTATGTTCATTAACTGAGACCGGGCTATAACTAACATCATTATGTTCATTAACTGAGACCGGGCTATAACTAACATCATTATGTTCATTAACTGAGACCGGGCTATAACTAACATCATTATGTTCATTAAATGAGACCGGGCTATAACTAACATCATTATGTTCATTAACTGAGACCAGGCTATAACTAACATCATTATGTTCATTAACTGGGACCAGGCTATAACTAACATCATTATGTTCATTAACTGAGACCAGGCTATAACACCATTATGTTCATTAACTGGGACCAGGCTATAACTAACATCATTATGTTCATTAGCTGAGACCAGGCTATAACTAACATCATTATGTTCATTAACTGAGACCAGGCTATAACTAACATCATTATGTTCATTAGCTGAGACCAGGCTATAACTAACATCATTATGTTCATTAACTGAGACCAGGCTATAACTAACATCATTATGTTCATTAACTGAGACCAGGCTATAACTAACATCATTATGTTCATTAGCTGAGACCAGGCTATAACTAACATCATTATGTTCATTAACTGAGACCAGGCTATAACTAACATCATTATGTTCATTAACTGAGACCAGGCTATAACTAACATCATTATGTTCATTAGCTGAGACCAGGCTATAACTAACATCATTATGTTCATTAACTGGACTGTCTGGATCTGGATGCTTCACTCCAAAACATCAGCAATCTAGCAAGCACACCAACTTCAAACAACAAATAAGGTCACGGCTCAACATGAAAACACCTCCGACCTACCAACCAACAACGGAAATGTTCAAATCTATTCTGAACATTATTAGAGCCTGATGGTACTTATGGTGTGTCTGATCCACATGAACATGGCAGAACTTCCAGAACGATGCTCACCTTGGCTATCAGCTGCAGGTTGAACGGTCCGGTGACCTGCAGCTCCTGGCCGATGGCGTGGACGATCATCTTGATCCTCTCCATTGTTTTCTGATTGAGATCCTGGGGCGGTGTCACCAGAGTGGCGTCACCAGAGTGAACGCCGGCGTTTTCCACGTGTTCAGACACGGCGATGGCCATCACTACACCGTCACAGGCAACGGCGTCCACGTCTATCTCCTGGAATGGAATGGAATGGAATATGTCCTTGGTGACTTGATTTTCTGAAGGTCATATTGTCACAGATAATCTTAGAGCTCAACTTGTGTTCTAACCTTGGCCTCCTGTATGAACTTGGAGATGACAACGGGGTGTTCCTTGGACACAGCTACAGCGTCCGTCAGGTATTTCTCCAGGTCACTGTCGCTGTAGGCGACGTTCATGGCCGCTCCGCTGAGAACATAGGAAGGACGAACCAAGCAGGGATAACCCACCGTCTCACAGAACTTCACAGCAGACTGGAGACAAACAGAAACGGGGAAACAGACGTAAGGATTCACAAATTAATCACGTTTTATCTGTTCTAAATGAACCTTAAAGGGAGATTAGTCCAGTATGTAATCCTCTTATCAACATGGGAGTGGACAAATATGCTGCTTTATGTAAATGTATGTATAGATTTATTATTGTAAATCAGTTAACAACACAAATCAATGACAGATATTGATCCAGAAACCCTCACAGGTTCTGCATTTAGCATAAAACAATATGCTCCAATCATAACATGGCAAACTGCAGCTCAACAGGCAACAACAGCTGTCAGTGTGTCAGTGTGCTGACTTGACTATGACTCGATCATCATAAAGTGGGTGTGTCTGTAAAGGGGAAACTTTAAAACCTATAAAACTGAGCCGCTACAACCTAAAAATCACAAGTTGAGTTGATGCGTTGAAGAAATTAGTGGCGTTAAAACAAATCTTATTATCACGTTATTATCGCGTTAAATATGCATTTTAATACTAACTATAAAAGTAGATGTGACAACTGTTGGTTGACATTTCACTCTCAGCTCTACAGCTAAAAGACTTCTGGTGTAAATGTATTGATGAGCAGACATCAGAGCTGTTTATGGGCAAGAACCTGGAGATACGATACGCATCATGAAACACAGGTTACCTAAAAATCACAAGTTCAGTTAACGAGTTAAAGAAATTAGTGGCGTTAAAACGAATTACGTGTAGACTACTGAGTCCTCTCTATTATAAACCCAGTCTGGTACCTCCGTGTCAGAGAGCTCCTTTTACCCTGGTATCTAACTGGTGATGAGAATCGTGGAATCTAACTGGTGATGGCGTAGACTACTGAGACCTCTCTATCATAAACCCAACTGTGGTACCTCCATATCGGAGAGCTCCTTCCACTGCGGCTGGCTGATTCCGATGGTGTCCAGCATTCGGGAAAATTTGAACCTGTTCTCGGCGCAGTCGATGAACTCGGGCGACGTTCCCAGGATGCGACACTGCTGGCGGTGCAGCGACATGGCGATGTTGTTGGGCAGCTGGCCTCCCATAGAGAGGATCACGCCCTCTGGGTTCTCCCTCTCATAGATATCCATCACCACCTGAGGTATGTTCATATACAGACGTAGGCAAAGTTGTTGGTACCCTTCCGTTAAAGAGAGAAAAACCCACAATGGTCACTGAAATAACTTGAAACTGACAAAAGTAATAATAAATAAAAATTTACTGAAAATGAACTAATGAAAATCAGATATTGTTTTTGAATTATGGTTCAGCAGAATCATTTTAAAAAACAAACTAATGAAACTGACGTGGACAAAAAATGATGGTACCCCTAGAAAAGATGTAAAATAGTTTGACCATAGGGACATGTTAAACTAAGGTGTGTCCTGTAAATAGCATCACAGGTGTCTTCAAACTTGTAATCAGTCAGTCTGCCTATTTAAAGGGTGAAAAGTAGTCACTGTGCTGTTTGGTATCATGGTGTGTACCACACTGAACATGGACCACAGAAAGCTAAGGAGAGAGTTGTCTCAGGAGATCAGAAAGAACATTATAGACCTTCATGTTAAAGGTAAAGGCTATAAGACCATCTCCAAGCAGCTTGATGTTCCTGTGACTACAGCTGCACATATTATTCAGAAGTTTAAGGTCCATGGGACTGTAGCCAACCTCCCTGGACGTGGCCGCAAGAGGAAAATTGATGACATATTGAAGAGACGGATAATACGAATGGTAACCAAAGAGCCCAGAACAACTTCCAAAGAGATTAGAGGTGAACTCCAAGGTCAAGGTACATCAGTGTCAGATCGCACCATCCGTCACTGTTTGAGCCAAAGTGGACTTAATGGAAGACAACCGAGGAGGACACCAAATCATAAAAAAGCGAGACTGGAATTTGCCAAAATGCATATTGACAAGCCACAAAGCTTCTGGGAGAATGCCCTTTGGACAGATGAGACAAAACTGGAGCTTTTTGGCAAGTCACATCAGCTCTATGTTCACAGACGAAGAGATGAAGCATCCAAAGAAAAGAACACTGTACCTAATGTGAAACATGGAGGAGGCTCGGTTATGTTATGGGGCTGCTTTGTTGCATCTGGCACAGGGTGTCTTGAATCTGTGCAGGGTGCAATGAAATCTCAAGACTATCAAGGCATTCTGGAGCGAAATGTGCTGCCCAGTGTCAGAAAGCTTGGTCTCAGTTGCAGGTCATGGGTCCTCAAACAGGATAATGACCCAAAACACAGCTAAAAACACCCAAGAATGGCTAAGAACAAAACATTGGACTATTCTGAAGTGGCCTTCTATGAGCCCTGATCTAAATCCTATTGAACATCTGTGGAAGGAGCTGAAACATGCAGTCTGGAGAAGGCACCCTTCAAACCTGAGACAGCTGGAGCAGTTTGCTCACAAGGAGTGGGCCAACATACCTGTCAACAGGTGCAGAAGTCTCATTGAGAGTTACAGAAATCACTTGATTGCAGTGATTGCCTCAAAAGGTTGTGCAACTAAATATTAAGTTAAGGGTACCAACATTTTTGTATAGGCCAGTTTCATTAGTTTGTTTTTTAAATGATTCTGCTGAACCATAATTCAAAAACAATGTCTGATTTTAATTAGTTAATTTTCAGTGAATTTTTATTTATTATTACTTTTGTCAGTTTCAAGTTATTTCAGTGACCATTGTTGGTTTTTCTTTCTTTAACGGAAGGGTACCAACGATTTTGCCTACGTCTGTATGCACATCATACAACATAATATAATGATATAATATATTATAAACATTATGTATGCACGGTTAAATATTTATTAGTGACATTAGTTATTTATTAGTGGGAATATCTTACCTCAAAAGAGATCTCATCAAAGTAGAGGCGGTCACACATGTCGTAGTCGGTACTGACCGTCTCTGGGTTGTAGTTCACCATGATGCTCTTATAACCCATCTGCAACACACACACAACACACCACAACCAACAGCATGTTACTGAAATGACATTAGAGTTCTCATGTGCTACATAAACACGTTTAGGCATCATTTATATATACATATATACACATACATATATATATATATATATATATATATACATACATACATACAGACGTAGGCACAATTGTTGGTACCCTTCCGTTAAAGAAAGAAAAACCAACAATGGTCACTGAAATAACTTGAAACTGACAAAAGTAATAATAAATAAAAATTCACTGAAAATGAACTAATGAAAATCAGATATTGTTTTTGAATTATGGTTCAGCAGAATCATTTAAAAAAACAAACTAATGAAACTGGCCTAGACAAAAATTATGGTACCCTTAACTTAATATTTTGTTGCACAACCTTTTGAGGCAATCACTGCAATCAAGTGATTTCTGTAACTCTCAATGAGACTTCTGCACCAGTCGACAGGTATGTTGGCCCACTCCTCATGAGCAAACTGTTCCAGCTGTCTCAGGTTTGAAGGGTGCCTTCTCCAGACTGCATGTTTCAGCTCCTTCCACAGATGTTCAATAGGATTTAGATCAGGGCTCATAGAAGGCCACTTCAGAATAGTCCAATGTTTAGTTCTTAGTCATTCTTGGGTGTTTTTAGCTGTGTTTCTTGTCATTATCCTGTTTGAGGACCCATGACCTGCAACTGAGAGCAAGCTTTCTGACACTGGGCAGCACATTTCGCTCCAGAATGCCTTGATAGTCTTGAGATTTCATTGCACCCTGCACAGATTCAAGACACCCTGTGCCAGATGCAACAAAGCAGCCCCATAACATAACCGAGCCTCTTCCATGTTTCACATTAGGTACAGTGTTCTTTTCTTTGGATGCTTCATTTTTGCGTCTGTGAACATAGAGCTGATGTGACTTGCCAAAAAGCTCCAGTTTTGTCTCATCTGTCCAAAGGACATTCTCCCAGAAGCTTTGTGGCTTGTCAATATGCATTTTGGAAAATTCCAGTCTCGCTTTTTTATGATTTGGTGTCCTCCTGGGTCGTCTTCCATTAAGTCCACTTTGGCTCAAACAGTGACGGATGGTGCGATCTGACACTGATGTACCTTGACCTTGGAGTTCACCTCTAATCTCTTTGGAAGTTGTTCTGGGCTCTTTGGTTACCATTCGTATTATCCGTCTCTTCAATATGTCATCAATTTTCCCCTTGCGGCCACGTCCAGGGAGGTAGGCTACAGTCCCATGGACCTTAAACTTCTGAATAATATGTGCAGCTGTAGTCACAGGAACGTCAAGCTGCTTGGAGATGGTCTTATAGCCTTTACCTTTAACATGAAGGTCTATAATGTTCTTTCTGATCTCCTGAGACAACTCTCTCCTTAGCTTTCTGTGGTCCATATTCAGTGTGGTACACACCATGATACCAAACAGCACAGTGACTACTTTTCACCCTTTAAATAGGCAGACTGACTGATTACAAGTTTGAAGATACCTGTGATGCTAATTACAGGACACACCTTAGTTTAACATGTCCCTATGGTCACATTATTTTACATCTTTTCTAGGGGTACCATCATTTTTGTCCTGGCCAGTTTCATTAGTTTGTTTTTTAAAATGATTCTGTTGAACCACAATTCAAAAACAATATCTGATTTTCATTAGTTAATTTTCAGTAAATTTTTATTTATTATTACTTTTGTCAGTTTCAAGTTATTTCAGTGACCATTGTGGGTTTTTCTCTCTTTAACGGAACGTTACCAACAACTTTGCCTACGTCTGTATATACAGATGTATATATATATACATATATATATATATATATATATATATATATATATATACACATACACATATATATATATATACATACATATAGACATATATATATATATATATATATATATACACACATACATATATATATATATACATACATACACACATATATATATACATATATATATATACATATACATATACACATATATATATACATATACATATATATACATATATACATATACATATATATACATATATATACATATACACATATATGTATATATATATACATATATATATACATATATATATATATATACATATATATACATATATATGTATATATATATACATATATATATACATATATATATATATACATATATATATATATATACATATATATATATATATATATATATATATATATATACATATATATATATATATACATATATATATATATATATATATATATATATATATATATATATATATATATATATATATATATATATATATATATATATATATATATATATATATATATATATATATAGGGATGTATGACTCAACATTTAAAGAACGGATGAAAGAAGGAATGATTGCGTTTCGTATTGTTACTAAAATTGGAGACCTAAGAAGTTTCCAAGATTTAAAGGACAGATTTGCACTTTGCAACCAAGACTTGTTTAGATATCTCCAACTGAGAATATTACAACAAAAAAGTAAAAAGGGAGGCATCAGAAGAAAAGAATCCAGTGGTAGAGGTTAGTAGGATAAATGTTCCATTTGATACTGAACCGGGGTAATAAAACTTCAGTGGTGCTGAAGGAAGATCAGTACCTGGTTAAAATCCTACTCACAGCTGGCAGAAAGGCCGTTACTAGAACATGCCTTGTAGCGGACCCCCCCCCCAGACTCAGTCAATGGTTAGACAGAGTACAGGGAATATTAGTGATGGAGAGAATGACTTATTCTCTAAGAGTGAAAGAAGATGAGTTTAACAGAAAATGGATTAGGTATAGACATAAGCGCTGTTTAATTGTATTGACAATACTGTAAGTTATCGGAAAATGTTTTAATAAGAAAATAACCCTGTATACAGCATCATCAACTGTAAACTGAACCCCTCGCTGCACTGTTGCAACTTTCCTTGTTATATTTGTGGGGTTAAACAAATATATATATATAAATAATATAATATATATTATATGATAATAATAATATACTGTCTCTTTGGCTCATAATTAATTCAGTGACACACTCGGTCCCCAATCAGCTGATAAAACAGCAGAAAACAACTTTTCTATTTCAGTTATTAATTATATATATATATATATATATATATATATATATTTAAATAAAGGAAGCAACAATCTGCAGCATCACAAGATCAGGTGGGACTCACCTTCCTGAGCTCGGTGATGCACCCGACCGCGCACCAATCAAACTCCACGCTGCTGCCAATGCGGTACACGCCGGAGCCGATGACCATGACGTGCTGCTCGGTGAAGCCCAGGTCGTCCTCTGTGCCGTGGTAGGTCAGGTACAGGTAGTTAGTGTAGGCGGGCCATTCGGCCGCCACCGTGTCGATCTGCTTCACTACAGGTAGGATCGACCAATCGTGACGAAGCTTTCTCACCACGAGCTCTGTGCTGCAGGAGGAAAGAAAACAGTCAGAACCTGTTGACCGAGAGGAAAGAAGGACTAAAACTACTTATTCTATTATTATTCTACCATTATTATTCTACTATTAATCTATTATTATTATACTTTTATTTTATTATTATTCTACTATTATTCTACTATTCTATTATTATTATACTAATATTCTATTATTATTCTACTTTTATTTTATTATTATTCTACCATTATTCTACTATTATTATTCTACTATTATTCTACTATTATTCTACTATTCTATTATTATTCTACTTTTATTTTATTATTATTCTACCATTATTCTACTATTATTCTATAATTATTCTATAATTATTCTACTAATATTCTACTAATATTCTATTATTATTCTATTATTATTCTACTATTATTCTACTAATATTCTACTATTATTATTCTACTATTATTCTACCATTATTCTATTATTATTCTACTTTTATTTTATTATTATTCTACTATTATTCTACTATTATTCTACTAATATTCTACTAATATTCTATTATTATTATACCATTATTCTATTATTATTCTACTCACCTCTGGACAGCTTGTGCTATCTGCTTGTCTGAGAAGCCCATCTGCTTGGCCTTCCGTAACACGTGTGGAGGCATGGCGCTCTCATCCTGGTAGGAAGAACCACATTAACAATAAGTACAGATATTAGGGATGTCAATAATTAACCATTTAACCCTAACCCAGATTAAGCATTTTAACCGATTAACGCTATCGGTTAAAACGGTTAAAAGAAATATTAATAATTAATTAAAAAGCTGAGAAAAACTCGTCACTTGAAGGGGAAAAGCTGGTCCACCTTAAGAGAGTCTGAGCGGAAAAGCTGGTCCACCTTAAGAGAGTCTGAGCAGAAAAGCTGATCCACCTTAAGAGAGTCTGAGCGGAAAAGCTGGTCCACCTTAAGAGAGTCTGAGCCGGCATTACAGATACAGGAAGTCGGCTCTCGGCTAGAGCTCGCTGAGCGGAGGAGCTGGAGCCTCGTAGCATTTATTCACCGACAAATAAACTGTACAAACACAGCTACACCACCACCACACACTGTCTGCTACACCTACACCTACACCACACACTGCTACACCTACGATCACAGCTATAACACCACATCACATTTACCTGGTTGTACTCTACAGTCATCACGTTTACCTGGTTGTACTCTACAGCCATCATTTACCTGGTTGTACCCTACAGTCATCACGTTTACCTGGTTGTACCCTACAGTTATCACGTTTACCTGGTTGTACCCTACAGTCATCACGTTTACCTGGTTGTACTCTACAGCCATCATTTACCTGGTTGTACCCTACAGTCATCACGTTTACCTGGTTGTACCCTACAGTCATTGTTTACCTGGTTGTACCCTACAGTCATTGTTTACCTGGTTGTACCCTACAGTCATCATTTACCTGGTTGTACTCTACAGTCATCATTTACCTGGTTGTAACCTACAGTCATCATTTACCTGGTTGTACCCTACAGTCATCATTTACCTGGTTGAACCCTACAGTCATCATTTACCTGGTTGTACCCTACAGTCATCACGTTTACCTGGTTGTACCCTACAGTCATCATTTACCTGGTTGTACCCTAGTCATCACGTTTACCTGGTTGTACCCTACAGTCATCGTTTACCTGGTTGTACCCTACAGTCATCGTTTACCTGGTTGTACCCTACAGTCATCACATTTACCTGGTTGTACCCTACAGTCATCACATTTACCTGGTTGTACCCTACAGTCATCACGTTTACCTGGTTGTACCCTACAGTCATCACGTTTACCTGGTTGTACCCTACAGTCATCACGTTTACCTGGTTGTACCCTACAGTCATCACGTTTACCTTGTTGTACCCTACAGTCATCACGTTTACCCGGTTGTACCCTACAGTCATCACATTTACCCGGTTGTACCCTACAGTCATCACATTTACCCGGTTGTACCCTACAGTCATCACATTTACCTGGTTGTACCCTACAGTCATCACGTTTACCTGGTTGTACCCTACAGTCATCACATTTACCTGGTTGTACCCTACAGTCATCACGTTTACCTGGTTGTACCCTACAGTCATCACATTTACCTGGTTGTACCCTACAGTCATCACATTTACCTGGTTGTACCCTACAGTCATCACGTTTACCTGGTTGTACCCTACAGTCATCACGTTTACCTGGTTGTACCCTACAGTCATCATTTACCTGGTTGTACCCTACAGTCATCATTTACCTGGTTGTACCCTACAGTCATCATTTACCTGGTTGTACCCTACAGTCATCACGTTTACCTGGTTGTACCCTACAGTCATCACGTTTACCTGGTTGTACCCTACAGTCATCACGTTTACCTGGTTGTACCCTAGTCATCACGTTTACCTGGTTGTACCCTAGTCATCACGTTTACCTGGTCGTACCCTACAGTCATCACATTTACCTGGTTGTACCCTACAGTCATCATTTACCTGGTTGTACCCTACAGTCATCGTTTACCTGGTTGTACCCTACAGTCATCATTTACCTGGTTGTACCCTACAGTCATCATTTACCTGGTTGTACCCTACAGTCATCACGTTTACCTGGTTGTACCCTACAGTCATTGTTTACCTGGTTGTACCCTACAGTCATCACGTTTACCTGGTTGTACCCTACAGTCATCACGTTTACCTGGTTGTACCCTACAGTCATCACGTTTACCTGGTTGTACCCTACAGTCATCACGTTTACCTGGTTGTACCCTACAGTCATCATTTACCTGGTTGTACCCTACAGTCATCGTTTACCAGGTTGTACCCTACAGTCATCACGTTTACCTTGTTGTACCCTACAGTCATCACATTTACCTGGTTGTACCCTACAGTCATCACATTTACCTGGTTGTACCCTACAGTCATCACGTTTACCTGGTTGTACCCTACAGTCATCACGTTTACCTGGTTGTACCCTACAGTCATCACATTTACCTGGTTGTACCCTACAGTCATCACGTTTACCTGGTTGTACCCTACAGTCATCACGTTTACCTGGTTGTACCCTACAGTCATCACATTTACCTTGTTGTACCCTACAGTCATCACATTTACCTGGTTGTACCCTACAGTCATCACATTTACCTGGTTGTACCCTACAGTCATCACGTTTACCTGGTTGTACCCTACAGTCATCACGTTTACCTGGTTGTACCCTACAGTCACCACGTTTACCTGGTTGTACCCTACAGTCATCATTTACCTGGTTGTACCCTACAGTCATCACGTTTACCTGGTTGTACCCTACAGTCATCACGTTTACCTGGTTGTACCCTACAGTCATCACGTTTACCTGGTTGTACCCTACAGTCATCACGTTTACCTTGTTGTACCCTACAGTCATCATTTACCTGGTTGTACTCTACAGTCATCATTTACCTGGTTGTACCCTACATTCATCACGTTTACCTGGTTGTACCCTACAGTCATCACGTTTACCTGGTTGTATCCTACAGTCATCACGTTTACCTTGTTGTACCCTACAGTCATCATTTACCTGGTTGTACCCTACAGTCATCATTTACCTGGTTGTACCCTACAGTCATCACGTTTACCTGGTTGTACCCTACAGTCATCACGTTTACCTGGTTGTACTCTACAGTCATCACGTTTACCTGGTTGTACCCTACAGTCATCACGTTTACCTGGTTGTACCCTACAGTCATCACGTTTACCTGGTTGTACCCTACAGTCATCACGTTTACCTGGTTGTACGTCTCCAGCAGCCGCTCGTGGTCAGCGATGTTCTTCATCTTGTGCAGGAACCAGCGGTCGATCTTGGTGAGCTCGTACAGCTGGTCCACCGTGTAGCCGGCTCTGAACGCCGACGCCAAAACAAAAATACGCTTATCTGTAGGCGTCTGCAACTCCTGGTGAGCAGAGGAATCACATGTTTTAACCATCGTTGTGCTACTGGAGTTATTTATAGTAATAGTTAATGATAATATTAAGATTAAACACAGACCCAGTAAGACTTGAAAAGTATCCTCTAGTATAGTAGTATAGTATCAGTATCATCCTATAGTAGTATAGTAGTATAGTATCATCCTATAGTAGTATAGTAGTATAGTATCATCCTATAGTAGTATAGTATCAGTATCATCCTATAGTAGTATAGTAGTATAGTATCATCCTATAGTAGTATAGTATCAGTATCATCCTATAGTAGTATAGTAGTATAGTATCATGCTATAGTAGTATGGTAGTATAGTATCAGTATCATCCCGTAGTAGTACAGTATCATCCTATAGTAGTATAGTAGTATCAGTATCATCCTATAGTAGTATAGTAGTATAGTAGTATAGTATATCCTGATCACGTAAGGTACAACTGCTTCTTCTTGGTTTACCTTGTCAGAGACGGGCTTGATGGTGTGATCAAAGCCAACACAGTTCTCATCCACCATCCTCAGAGCTTTCTGGAAGGCCTCCTCAAAGCTGCGGCCAATAGCCATCACCTCACCTGTCAGGAAGAGTACAGGTGAAGATCTACTTATTAACACTGCTGTTTTGTGCTAATCAGGGGCCAAAGTAGGCCGGTCCGGTCCGGTCCTCCGTACCACGAAAAGATTCAGTGCCTATAGCAGTACCAGGAAGAGAGGACAGCAGCTGCCTGTTAAAACCCCTCAACTACCCGTCACTCACCATCTGCTGACATCAGGTCAACATCGCCTGTACAACGTCAATGATGTCAAGTGTTTCTAGTTTCTTTCTCCACCATACAGGCATTGAATCATGTGTTCAGGATGATGAAGCTGGGGGGGAACAGTAGCCTAGTAGTACCGGCAACAACTTCAATCTACTGTCACCCCTGGTTGGTGCTACTGTGGTTTAATAGAGAGCAGGGTGAGGTTCAATTCATCTCAATTCAATTTAGTTTTATATAGCATCAAATCACAACAGAAGTTATCTCAAGACGCTTTATATATAGAGCAGGTCTTAGACCGTACACCATAGTACACCATAGTACAGAGACCCAACAAGAGATCCCATCGTTCACATCTCATCATCAAACACGGATTCCTCTTCCAGCACCAACGCGTTTCATCACGTTTCATCACGTTTCATTATGGCAGAAACGTGTTGAAAATGATAATAAATGATAATAAAATTCAGGTTTTCTTACCAACACTCTTCATGGAGCTGCCGATCTGGGTAGAAACCCGGAGGAACTTGCTGAGATCCCAGCGGGGCACCTTCACCACACAGTAGTCCAAACTGGGCTCAAAGTTCGCTGTAGTCGAGTTGGTAACCGAGTTCCTACAGAAAATATAATTATTATTTATATTAATATTAATTTATCCACTTTTCAATACTGAACCACACAATTCAAAAAAACAACAGGGCTCCGCAGTGCAACCGTTTTAGTCGCATAAGCGACCAAAAATCTGTCGAGTGTGACTAAAGATTTTCATTTTCAGGTCTGTCTCTGTGTACCTGTAACGACCCCGAGACACAACCCCCTAACCCCTAACCCTAACCTGTAACGACCCCGAGAAGCACCCTAACCTGTAACGACCCCGAGAAACAACCCCCTAACCCTAACCTGTAACGACCCCGAGAAATAACCCCCTAACCCTAACCTGTAACGACCCCGAGAAACAACCCCCTAACCCCTAACCCTAACCTGTAACGACCCCGAGAAACAACCCCCTAACTTTAACTGAACCTAACCTGTAACGACCCCGAGAAACAACCCCCTAACCCCTAACCCTAACCTGTAACGACCCCGAGAAACAACCCCCTAACCCTAACCTGTAACGACCCCGAGAAACAACCCCCTAACCCCTAACCCTAACCTGTAACGACCCCGAGAAACAACCCCCTAACTTTAACTGAACCTAACCTGTAACGACCCCGAGAAACAACCCCCTAACTTTAACTGAACCTAACCTGTAACGACCCCGAGAAACACCCTAACCCTAACCCCAACTGACCCTAACCTGTAACGACCCCGAGAAACAACCCCCTAACCCCTAAGCTCTAACCTGTAACGACCCCGGGAAACAAAATAATAATAATAATATACAATACCTGCCAGATATGAACTCACTTCTACAGAGCTCAGTCATAAACTGTAATAAATATGAATACTAATCAGCTCTACTCAGAGAGTCTGGTTGTTTTCATGTTTTCCTTAAAGTGAGAAACGTACTTGAGTTGTGGCAGCGGGATCCCCAGACCCAGTTTAGCCGCTACGTATGCCAGAGGATAACCTGTCGCCTTACTTGCCAATGCCGAGCTCCTCGACAGACGGGCATTCACCTCGATGATGTAGTACTGCAATCAATCAATCAATCAATCAATCAATCCACACTAGAGGTGTGTACTTGTGTAAAGTCAGATAGATCCTGTGTACCTGCTCAGACTCAGGGTTCAGAGCGTACTGGATGTTGCACTCTCCTACGATGCCGAGGTGCCTGATGACCTTGATGGCCGTGTTCCTCAGCATGTTGTATTCGTGGTCGTTAAGCGTCTGACTGGGCGCCACCACGATGGATTCTCCCGTATGGATGCCCAGAGGGTCGATGTTCTCCATGTTACACACCTGAAGTCTCAAGTAGACGGCCAGGTATCATTAGACATCCAATAGTTCAGTCATCTATAGGATCTATCAGGTCATCTATAGGATCTATCAGTAGACCTGAGGATAACACCAGGTCATCTATAGGATCTATCAGGTCATCTATAGGATCTATCAGTGGACCTGAGGATAACACCAGGTCATCTATAGGATCTATCAGGTCATCTATAGGATCTATCAGTAGACCTGAGGATAGCACCAGGTCATCTATAGGATCTATCAGGTCATCTATAGGATCTATCAGTGAACCTGATGATAACACCAGGTCATCTATAGGATCTATCAGTAGACCTGAGGATAGCACCAGGTCATCTATAGGATCTATCAGGTTATCTATAGGATCTATCAGTGGACCTGAGGATAACACCAGGTCATCTATAGGATCTATCAGTAGACCTGAGGATAGCACCAGGTCATCTATAGGATCTATCAGTAGACCTGATGATAGCACCAGGTCATCTATATGATCTATCAGGTCATCTATAGGATCTATCAGTAGACCTGAGGATAACACCAGGTCATCTATAGGATCTATCAGAAGACCTGATGATAGCACCAGGTCATCTATAGGATCTATCAGGTCATCTATAGGATCTATCAGTAGACCTGAGGATAACACCAGGTCATCTATAGGATCTATCAGTGGACCTGAGGATAACACCAGGTCATCTATAGGATCTATCAGGTCATCTATAGGATCTATCAGTAGACCTGAGGATAGCACCAGGTCATCTATAGGATCTATCAGGTCATCTATAGGATCTATCAGTAGACCTGAGGATAACACCAGGTCATCTATAGGATCTATCAGTAGACCTGATGATAACACCAGGTCATCTATAGGATCTATCAGTAGACCTGAGGATAGCACCAGGTCATCTATAGGATCTATCAGTAGACCTGAGGATAACACCAGGTCATCTATAGGATCTATCAGTAGACCTAATGATAACACCAGGTCATCTATAGGATCTATCAGTAGACCTGAGGATAGCACCAGGTCATCTATAGGATCTATCAGGTCATCTATAGGATCTATCAGTAGACCTGAGGATAACACCAGGTCATCTATAGGATCTATCAGTGGACCTGATGATAACACCAGGTCATCTATAGGATCTATAGGTGGACCTGAGGATAACACCAGGTCATCTATAGGATCTATAGGTGGACCTGATGATAACACTAGGTCATCTATAGGATCTATCAGGTCATCTATAGGATCTATCAGTGGACCTGAGGATAACACCAGGTCATCTATAGGATCCATCAGGTCATCTATAGGATCTATCAGTGGACCTGAGGATAACACCAGGTCATCTATAGGATCTATAGGTGGACCTGAGGATAACATCAGGTCATCTATAGGATCTATCAGGTCATCTATAGGATCTATCAGTGGACCTGAGGATAACACCAGGTCATCTATAGGATCTATCAGGTCATCTATAGGATCTATAGGTGGACCTGAGGATAACACCAGGTCATCTATAGGCTCTATAGGTGGACCTGAGGATAACACCAGGTCATCTATAGGATCTATCAGGTCATCTATAGGCTCTATAGGTGGACCTGAGGATAACACCAGGTCATCTATAGGATCTATCAGGTCATCTATAGGCTCTATAGGTGGACCTGAGGATAACACCAGGTCATCTATAGGATCTATCAGTATGTATGTATGTACTCACAGTGATACAGTTGTCGTAGGCATCACGGACCACCTCGTACTCGATCTCCTTCCAGCCTTTCAGGGATTTGTCCACCAGGACCTGGGAGGTGTGAGCGAAGGCTGACGTCACCAGAGTGGTCAGCTCCTCTCCGTTGTTGGCAAAGCCCGAGCCCAGACCGCCGAGAGCGAACGCTGCACGGACCAGAACCGGGTAGCCTAGACGCTCTGCAGCTGCCACCGCCTATAGAGACAAACATTCAGACATTCAGATATAAAGAGATAGCAGGCAGGTGGATGACGGAGGAACGGAGGTGAACATCTCCTCACCTGCTCCACGGACAGCGCCGCTTCACTGGGAGCAACATGTTCGTTGATCTCTTCCATCTTCTCCACAAAGACCTTCCTGTCCTCGGTCATCTCGATGGAGGCCACTGGCGTTCCCAGAACCTTCACTTTATACTTCTCCAGGACGCCCAGCTTGGTCAGCTCCACGCCGCAGTTCAGAGCGGTTTGACCGCCGAAGGTCAGCAGCACGCCATCTGGACGTTCATTCTTTATAACCTGAGAGCATTTATACACACGGAAACAATCACTGGAAGAACCCGGAAAAAGTCAACGACACCTTTTAGTGCTCGGTACCGACTACAGTCAATCCACACCTGAGTGACGTACTCCGCCGTGATAGGCAGGAAGTAGACTTTGTCAGCCAGGCCCTTGGAGGTCTGGACGGTGGCGATGTTGGGGTTGATCAGCACAGTCTGGATATTCTCTTCCTTCAGAGCCTTAATCGCCTGAAAACAGATCCTAACATGAGCTAGAATAACGGCCTCATGGGCGACTGCAGAGCTGAGGAAAGAAACATTCACATCCTGTGGTAACCCTGATGACCCTCCCTCAGACTAAAGGATAACCTTTAACTCTGATGACCCTCCCTCAGGCTAAAGGATAACCTTTAACCCTGATGACCCTTCCTCAGACTAAAGGATAACCTTTAACTCTGATGACCCTCACAGACTAAAGGATAACCTTTAACCCTGATGACCCTCACAGACTAAAGGATAACCTTTAACCCTGATGACCCTTCCTCAGACTAAAGGATAACCTTTAACTCTGATGACCCTCACAGACTAAAGGATAACCTTTAACTCTGATGACCCTCCCTCAGGCTAAAGGATAACCTTTAACTCTGATGACCCTCCCTCAGACTAAAGGATAACCTTTAACTCTGATGACCCTCACAGACTAAAGGATAACCTTTAACCCTGATGACCCTCCCTCAGACTAAAAGATAACCTTTAACCCTGATGACCCTCCCTCAGACTAAAAGATAACCTTTAACCCTGATGACCCTCCCTCAGACTAAAGGATAACCTTTAACCCTGATGATCCTCACAGACTAAAGGATAACCTTTAACCCTGATGACCCTCCCTCAGGCTAAAGGATAACCTTTAACCCTGATGATCCTCACAGACTAAAGGATAACCTTTAACCCTGATGATCCTCACAGACTAAAGGATAACCTTTAACCCTGATGATCCTCACAGACTAAAGGATAACCTTTAACCCTGATGATCCTCACAGACTAAAAGATAACCTTTAACCCTGATGACCCTCCCTCAGACTAAAAGATAACCTTTAACCCTGATGACCCTCCCTCAGACTAAAGGATAACCTTTAACCTTGATGATCCTCACAGACTAAAGGATAACCTTTAACCCTGATGACCCTCCCTCAGGCTAAAGGATAACCTTTAACCCTGATGACCCTCCCTCAGACTAAAAGATAACCTTTAACCCTGATGACCCTCCCTCAGACTAAAAGATAACCTTTAACCCTGATGACCCTCCCTCAGGCTAAAGGATAACCTTTAACCCTGATGATCCTCACAGACTAAAGGATAACCTTTAACCCTGATGACCCTCCCTCAGACTAAAAGATAACCTTTAACCCTGATGATCCTCACAGACTGAAGGATAACCTTTAACCCTGATGATCCTCACAGACTGAAGGATAACCTTTAACCCTGATGATCCTCACAGACTAAAGGATAACCTTTAACCCTCACAGACTAATGACTGACCCTTAAATCACTTTAATATCAGGTGTCATCAGAAGGTGATCTCTGAACAGACCTGGGAGCCAGAGTAGTCAAACTCTCCAGCCTGGCCAATGGACAGTCCTCCAGAGCCCAGGATGAGGACCTTCCTGGGTCGAACCACCTCTTCAGGCTTCGGGGAACCCGGGTAGGTGAGGTGGTCCATGAGGCGCCGCTTCACTGCAAACAAAATCACACATCATCATCACCACCATCACCATCATCATCATCATCATCATCAGCATCACCATCATCACCAGCATCACCATCACCATCATCACCATCATCACCACCACCACCATCATCACCACCACCACCATCATCATCATCACCACCATCACCATCATCACCACCATCACCACCATCATCATCATCATCATCACCACCATCATCACCATCACCATCATCACCACCAGCATCACCACCATCATCACCACCACCATCATCATCACCACCATCACCATCACCACCATCACCACCACCATCATCACCACCACCACCATCACCCTCATCATCATCACCAACACCATCACCACCATCATCATCATCATCATCACCACCATCATCACCATCATCATCACCATCACCATCATCACCACCATCATCACCACCACCACCACCATCATCATCATCACCATCTTATTGCTCCGATTCATAGAATTACTGTAACACAACAGGAAAGCAGAAAACAACACTGAACTGAAACTTAATGCTGAACCAGTCGTCTGCAGAGAGCCCTGAACTGGTCGTCTGCAGAGAGCCCTGAACCGGTCGTCTGCAAAGAGCCCTGAACCGGTCGTCTGCAGAGAGCCCTGAACCGGTCGTCTCCAGAGAGCCCTGAACCGGTCGTCTCCAGAGAGCCCTGAACCGGTCGTCTCCAGAGAGCCCTGAACCGTCGTCTCCAGAGAGCCTTGAACCGGTCGTCTACAGAGAGCCCTGAACCGGTCGTCTACAGAGAGCCCTGAACCTGACTAACTACTTCCCCCGACAGAGTAAAATACCAGGGACACGAATGTCTTTGAGACTACCAGGACCTCCACACTGAGGACACTGTGGACGGGACAACAACTGTAGATTGGGTGTTTCTTCACATTAAACTCGGTGAACTCAGAGTTGGGTTGGACCAAAGAGCTCACTGGTGGTAGATGATTGTAGGAAAGAGGACAGAGGAAAGAGGACAGAGGACAGTTTAGGGGAGTTTAACTTAGTTTCTGTCCAGTTTGAATGAAGTCCTTTAGCTGATCTCAACATAAACACGCGACGATGATGATGATGATGATGATGATGATGATGATGATGATGATGATGATGATGATGATGATGATGATGATGATGATGATGATGATGATGATGATGATGATGATGATGATGATGATGATGATGATCTTCTAGTTTAAAATGTAATCACTGATTTCTTGGTAACGAGCTGTTCAACAGAAACACAAAGAGCCACTAGATGGCAGAAGAGTTCTGAGTTTCATCAACTGGACTAATGAAACATTCTGAGTATTTTCTCAATTTAAGAATTTGAGTGCAAAATAAACAAAAGATTAAGTGAAATTAAAGAGAAAAAAATAAATAAATATAGGCCCAACCTCTATCGCCATAGAAACAATATATATGATATATATAGGATTGACATGTGTATATTGTCATATTGCCCTAATCCTAATAATGATGCTATTAAAGCACATCATGTGGCCTGATATAAATACTGTGTTAAACAAAGCAGTTTAAGATAAGGTCAGACAGTTGTTACCAGATGTGGTGGCGTTGCCGTCCTTGTGGTCTCTCACGGTGTCGAGGAAGACGTCAAACAGGCCGACCAGGTCTGTGGGACCGGCCATGTGCTCCGGATGGAACTGAACACTGGAGGAGGATTTAATCACCGTGTTTATTCACCGTCTAATATCTAATATCTATATGTATAATAATAATAATAACCTAATATCTATATGTATAATAATAATAATAATAATCTAATATCTATATGTATAATAATAATAATCTAACATCTATATGTATAATAATAATAATAATAATAATAATCTAATATCTATATGCATAATAATAATAAAACATCTATATGTATAATAATAATAATAATCTAATATCTATATGCATAATAATAATAATAATAATCTAACATCTATATGTATAATAATAATAATAATAATAATAATCTAACATCTATATGTATAATAATAATAATAATAATAATCTAATATCTATATGCATAATAATAATAATCTAATATCTATATGTATAATAATAATAATAATCTAACATCTATATGTATAATAATAATAATAATCTAATATCTATATGCATAATAATAATAATAATCTAACATCTATATGTATAATAATAATAATAATCTAATATCTATATGCATAATAATAATAATAATCTAACATCTATATGTATAATAATAATAATAATAATCTAACATCTATATGTATAATAATAATAATAATCTAATATCTATATGCATAATAATAATATTATGCATATAGATATTAGATTAATAATAATCTAACATCTATATGTATAATAATAATAATAATCTAATATCTATATGCATAATAATAATAATCTAACATCTATATGTATAATAATAATAATAATAATCTAATATCTATATGCATAATAATAATAATAATCTAACATCTATATGTATAATAATAATAATAATCTAATATCTATATGCATAATAATAATCTAACATCTATATGTATAATAATAATAATAATCTAATATCTATATGCATAATAATAATAATAATAATAATAATCTAACATCTATATGTATAATAATAATAATAATAATAATAATGATCTAATATCTATATGCATAATAATAATAATAATAATAATAATAATAATTATCATCACATCAACATTAGGGTTAGGGTTAGGCACTGAGCCCGTTACCTGAACAGCGGCTGTGTGTTGTGCACGATGCCCTCGTTGGTGTGATCGTTGGCGTTGGTGAAGAGGACGTCCCAGTCCGTCGGCAGGGTGTCGGGGTCCACGGCGAACCCGTGGTTCTGACTGGTGATGTAGCAGCGACCCGTTCCCTTATGGATGCACGGCTGGTTGTGGCCACGGTTACCGTATCTGAGACGAGAGAGAAATCACAGACAGACCAGCTGGTGTCGTCCTCCTTTCACAGAAGAAGATCATTAACATCAACAGATTCTAAGGACTCTTTATCTGCTGCATCATTCTGAATATATATATATATATTACACACACACACACACACTACTATATATATATGTTTCTCTTATTTACAGAACAAAATATATCAGCCATCAATAACCTCAACACATCTGCCCACAACCGTCTGATCTCTACTGGTCAAAGCGTTAAACAACAACCTGTGTTTCCATTTTAAAATGCATTCACTGCAACCTAAAACATTATTTAAAACATTATTTAAAGCATGATGGGAGTTCTGAAAAGTTACGTTAAGTATTAAAAGTAAGAGATGCATTTTCCTAATTTTTTAAAAAGTCTCTCTGATCCCTTTTTGGAAAAAATTATTTAGTGTTTAGTGAATTCAACCAAGAAACAACTGAAAAAAGCATTTTCCTGGAAATCAAAGTACTTCAAATCATTTTAATATCAAGGATAATAGTTTAACAGGTTGATGACGTGCAGAACAAAGTGAAAAGCACAATCCAGCGTGTTTACCAGACACACATTTAGATGAAGTTGTGGACTTCCAGGTCCAGGTGAAGAGAAAACATGTAATGAGGAATAAAGCCCGGGACACACCGGGAACGTCAGCAGCGTGGCGGCTGCGTTACCTGTTGGTTTTTATTTCAGCATCCTTGTTAACAGGTTAGAGCCGCCACACTGCCGCATGAGACGCGTCTCAGCTGCGTCTCTTCTAGAGATTCGAGGTCTCGCCTATTTTTGACGCGAGCCGCGGTTCACAGCAACAACAGACAGTGGAGGTGATCTATTGACTGTATATTAACATCATATCAGCAACATTACAACAGTTTACATCTCTATCTGTAGAAAATGTTACAGACATGAAAAGAAGTAAAGACTTGTTTTTAAATCAACACTTCCTGCTTTCATTTCAAAATAAAAGCCCTCCAGCGTTTTTTCTGTGGACAGAATTCCTTCATTTGTTAACACAAGGCTTTTATTCTGAAATATGTGCCGGACAGTGTTGTAGAACATGCAGTGACTTGGAGACCTCCATGAATGAATATAGTACGGAGGTTTAATTGTGGATTATTACTATTATTTACTAATTGCCACACGTTTCTTAACCTTTCTCTGTCTAAAATAAAGATAAATGATATTTATGATGAAATGACACAGACATTAAAAGACAGACTCTATGTAAAAAGAAAGAGCTGACAGCAGCAGAAACACAGCTGGTGTGAATACCCGACGCGCGAATCAAGCCACGCAGCCGCCACGCATTCCTGATGTTCCCTGTGTGTCCCGCGCGTAATACTGATATTCCTCTAGCTTCTGACAAGGAAGCCCCGTGAACCATCTGGAACTGGAATTCCACTGCAATCGCACAATCTCCTCGTCTGTCGAGATGCCGACAACATTCCAGCCGAGCGACAGGAACATTCGCTGCCCGCCGTGACCTTCACAGAGAGCCCGATAAAGTCTCACAGATGTGGCTGTTGTCCAGCGAGGAGAGGACCGGCTGGTCTTGTGTGTTTAGCGTTTCTCATAACAAGGCTGCTCAGTGCTCATACAGGGGAGGCCAGACTGCTGAGAGCAGCACAATCTGCAGTTCACATCACAACTCTCCACAGACACAGTTTGTGTTTCTAGAGAGCGTAACGGTTTAGAGAGCCAGCTGTTTCTAGAGGTTTTAAAGAGGTTCCCTGGTTCAGGTCACCGAGGACACATTTCTGTCTCTGTCCTGTATAAGCTGAGCTCCAGACGGGAGAGCACATCAGCAGTACGCTCACAATGAAATCTAATCTGAGGTGTGGACTTCAGTCAATATCAAATAAATATAAATACATATTTTAAAAAGACTTGGACTTTAACATCCATGACGGAGATGATAGAAGACGTTGTGGTGTTTACAGTCGAAACTTAAAGTCACATCTAAACTACTCTGTTTGATGAAACTCGTTACAAACTGAGATCAACATCCAGACTTCAGTTAATCCAGAACGCTGCCAGGCTTCTAACTGGTACTGAGAGGAGTGACCACGTCACACCGTCACACCCACAGTCTCACAGTCACACCGGTCCTCGCTGCCCTCCACTGGTTACCTGTGACTTTAACAGTTGATTTGAACGTTGTGCTGCTTGTTTTTAAAGCCTTGATGGTCTGGCTCCTGCCTATATCCATGATCTGCTGACTCCCTGTGAGCCGGATCGATGTCCTACCAACAGGTCCAGAATCCAAACCGGTCAACAGCGGTGAGCAACCAGGCTTCTGCCGTCCGGACCCCTCCTGTGTGGAACTCCCTACCTGAGGATCTCAGTATCTTCCTTTAAATCTCTTCTTCAGACTCACTTTGATATTCTGGCTGTTTCTTAACTGTTGAACTATTTATAGGGTTTTACTTTGTTTAGGTTTGAAGTTCTGGGTGTTCATTATTTCTATCATGCTTTTATTGGAAAGCACTTTGAAACCTTGTTTTGAAAGGTGCTATAGAAATACAGTTATTATTATTACTACACGGGGGGGCAGAGGACTGAGGAGTTGGAGGTACTAACTTCATCTTGTAGGTCTTCGCTCCGATGACTAGAGACAGCAGCTGGTGTCCGAGGCAGATACCGAACAGCGGTTTGGGCCGTTGGACGTTGACCACCTTCCTCAGGTTGTTGATGGTGGTCTGACAGAACTGAGGATCCCCCGGGCCGTTACTGAGGAACAAACCATCGAAATCTGAAAAGACACCAGAAATAAAGCCTGTGTTACTGCTGGAGGCTGGATATATCATATATATATCATATATAACACATATATCATATATAACATCTATATCATCTATATCATATATAACATATATAACATCTATATCATATATCATCTATATCATATCTAACATCTATATCATCTATATCATATATAACATCTATATCATCTATATCATATATAACACCTATATCATATCCAACATCTATATCATCTGTATCATATCTAACATCTATATCATCTATATCATATCTAACATCTATATCATCTATATCACACGGTCAACCTCTGTGAACAGTAACAGCCTTTTATTGAGTCGGACTGGAAACAACGCCACTTTATTTATCACCATCTCTCCCGGTATCATCGCCCTCTCCTGGATTCTCCCCATTTCCCACACTAACTGTGGGACTAATAAAGGAATATCTCATCTCATCTCATCTTATCCTTCAGCTGGACCAAACAGATCATCTGGAAGAGAACCTTCAGCAGTCAGTGAGATTATCATATAAGAAACTCTTCCAGGGTCGACTGCCGTGATGAAACCACTCATCACTTCATCATGTTATCCTGTTAGATATTTGTGTGAAATTGTCATAATTAACTTATTAATTCTTGAGTTATGGCCAAAAACTTGTTTTGTGAGGTCACGGTGACCTTTGACCACCAAACTCTAATCAGGTCATCCTTGAGTCCAGGTGGGATAGCGGAGTTGAAGTCATGATGAGTCCTGATTAGCAGCAGTAGTGTGTGACAGACCTGTAGGGTCCAGCGGGTGGTCCCAGGGTACCACGGTAACACGGGCCCCCCTCTGAGCCAGGCAGCGGATCTGGTTGGATTTGATGCCGCAGTCCACCACGGTGATTCTCAGACCACCGCTGGGGTTGAACACTCGGAGCTCCTGGAGAAATAAGCAGAGAAGGAATCACATTAACAGGTCTGGGGTCAGATCAAGGACAGCTAGCTGGAGCTATCAGCTGGAGCTAGCTGGAGCTATCAGCTGCTACTAGCTGCTATCAGCTGCCATCAGCTGCTACTAGCTGCTATCAGCTGCTACTAGCTGTTACTAGCTGCTATCAGCTGCTACTAGCTGCTATCAGCTGCTACTAGCCGTTACTAGCTGCTATCGGCTGCTACTAGCTGCTATCAGCTGCTATCAGCTGCTACTAGCCGTTACTAGCTGCTATCAGCTGCTACTAGCTGCTATCAGCTGCTATCAGCTGCTACTAGCCGTTACTAGCTGCTATCAGCTGCTACTAGCTGCTATCAGCTGCTATCAGCTGCTACTAGCTGCTATCAGCTGCTATCAGCTGCTACTAGCTGCTATCAGCTGCTACTAGCTGCTATCAGCTGCTATCAGCTGCTACTAGCTGCAATCGGCTGCTACTAGCCATTACTAGCTGTTACTAGCTGCTATCAGCTGCCATCAGCTGCTACTAGCTGCTATCAGCTGCTATCAGCTGTTACTAGCTGCTATCAGCTGCTACTAGCTGCTACTAGCTGCTATCAGCTGCTACTAGCTGCTATCAGCTGCTATCGGCTGCCACTAGCTGTTACTAGCTGCTATCAGCTGCTATCGGCTGCCACTAGCTGTTACTAGCTGCTATCAGCTGCTATCAGCTGCTATCGGCTGCCACTAGCTGTTACTAGCTGCTATCAGCTGCCACTAGCTGTTACTAGCTGCTATCAGCTGCTATCAGCTGCCACTAGCTGTTACTAGCTGCTATCAGCTGCTATCGGCTGCCACTAGCTGTTACTAGCTGCTATCAGCTGCTATCAGCTGCCACTAGCTGTTACTAGCTGCTATCAGCTGCTATCAGCTGTTACTAGCTGCTATCAGCTGCTATCGGCTGCCACTAGCTGCTATCAGCTGCTATCGGCTGCCACTAGCTGTTACTAGCTGCTATCAGCTGCTATCAGCTGCCACTAGCTGTTACTAGCTGCTATCAGCTGCTATCAGCTGTTACTAGCTGCTATCAGCTGCTACTAGCTGCTATCAGCTGCTACTAGCTGCTATCAGCTGCTATCAGCTGCTATCAGCTGCCACTAGCTGCTACTAGCTGCCACTAGCTGTTACTAGCTGCTATCAGCTGCTATCAGCTGCCACTAGCTGCTACTAGCTGCCACTAGCTGTTACTAGCTGCTATCAGCTGCTATCAGCTGCCACTAGCTGTTACTAGCTGCCACTAGCTGCTATCAGCTGCCACTAGCTGTTACTAGCTGCCACTAGCTGCTATCAGCTGCCACTAGCTGTTACTAGCTGCCACTAGCTGCTATCAGCTGCACATTATTATGAACGGCCGAATGGTGCGTCGCTTTACATGCTGCGGCCGCAAGGAATTGTGGGATGTTATTCTCTCCTTTCCTTTGGTAAAGGATGCTCCAGTGTTTCCTCTGCTAAAGGAGATGATAAAGGAAGCATTGAGGCTCCTTTCCTTTGGTAAAGGATGCTCCAGTGTGTCCTAAAGGAGATAATAAAGGAAGCATTGAAACTCCTTTCCTCAGCATTTAGAGGATCCTAACAGCTCTCATCATGGCTGCTACTGAGATACTGAGACGGTCATTTCACTCCGTAGGAACCTTCCTAAGCAAAAGGGACTATTGGAACGCGCCCCAGGACTGTTTCATGTTGCTTTAGTTGGTGTTGTGATGTAATGTGTCTGATCAGAACATGGTGGCCGATGGTGATTATGATCAGGACAATCTCATCCATCCTTTTCATTTCTTCTACTTCCTTCATGTTTCAGATAATGTGATGATAATATGAAGACAGGATTTAGGATTGAGTTGAAAGCTTTGGTTTCAGGTTTTGAAGCATCTGGGTGGGTTACCTTCATGGAGACCTCCTGGACCAGGTTCCTCTGGTCTGGGTTATCAAAGGGAACACTGTCCTCAGGAGTCCCGTCCACAACCAGCTTCCCCAACATGGTGCCCTTCTCTCGGATCTTTTTGGTCAGACGGCGGGTGTCGATGCCTGGACAACATGGAAACAACAGATCGTTAAAGTAGTAGTAGTTGAGCTCTGGTGTTTTTCTATTGAAGAGCTTATCTTGAACTCAGCTTAAGTTAAGTATATACTCAATATACTGATACAGACTATATGTATATATGTATATATGTATATACATATATACATATATACATATATATACATATATACATATATACATACACACACACACACACACACAATGGGTAGAAACTGAGCAAATCTGATTAAAATGTTTTTGTTTTTTTTTATAAAACGGTCGCTGTATCCTGACAGTAGTGCATGAGACAGGTAATCTGATATAAATCATGTCCCTCGGTGTCCTCAGGTGCTCCTAACGGCATCTGCAAGATTTAACAGGCTGGAGGAAAACAGCCAATCAAAGCTGATCTGGAGTCTGCCGTAACCCAGGAACACCTTGTAAGTCTATTAGACGTCCTCACCTTGTAACCCAGGAACACCTTATAAGTCTACTAGACTTCCTCACCTTGTAACCCAGGAACACCTTGTAAGTCTATTAGACTTCCTCACCTTGTAACCCAGGAACACCTTATAAGTCTACTAGACTTCCTGACCTTGTAACCCAGGAACACCTTGTAAGTCTATTAGACTTCCTCACCTTGTAATCCAGGAACACCTTGTAATTCTATTAGACTTCCTGACCTTGTAACCCAGGAACACCTTATAAGTCTACTAGACTTACTCACCTTGTAACCCAGGAACACCTTGCTCCTTCAGCCACTGGTCCAGAGACCTGACTGAACTCCAGTGACTGGGACTCTCCGACAGCTCTCCGATGATCAGAGCTGCAGCGTGGATCTTTTGTGACTCAAACCACTGAGAGAGACAACAGGAGAACAAGAAAACATGTCACTGTGTGGTGTTGGTGTGAGGAAAAGAAACACTATGAACACAGATAAAAAGACAGTTCCACATTCTTTAGGTTTCCAAAACCCGAGTGACTTTATCTGCCTTTATAGTGAGGAATCTCTGTCTGTGGGTACGTGGGTTTGTCTTTCGCATGTCTCAAGAACCGCTGATCAGATCGACTTCACACTTGGCAGGTGTATTGCTGGGGACCCCGTGGAGTGTTTTGGCCAATTTGGGGAAATTTGGACACAAGTTCAATATGAATAAAGAAGCGGCCAGCGCTCTGGTTCTGGCCAGAAAGGATCCGTCTGGTTGAGAGTTTGTGTTTATGTATTTACGTTCTGCAGGCATCCTGTATCTCTACACTAGTAGGAAGGTTCATTAGCAGTTCCGTGTGACATGTTTACATGCTAATTTGAATGCAGTGTGTAATTGGTTTAGATTAAGGTTCGAGTGATACAATGAAGTCATGAATCAAGTTCAGGGTTATTTTTTATTATCTTCAGTCTCATGTTATCATTTTGTGTTGGTTTTGGCGGTCCCTACAGACTAAAGCAGTAGTTTCTCCGAGCCCCAGAGTCGCTTTAGAAAACCTCTCATTTTACTGCAGCAGGGTCTGACAGCCTGCCCCGCTCAGTCCTGGAGTTTCTAGTGAACCTGAATGATTTCGTTGGTTTACAACGTTAATACAACAGTCTTAACGACCCGCGAAGGGAATCCGATTCCTTCAGAGTTGTTTTCCCCGAGTCGCTCCGATTACAACGAGAACCTGACGTCATATTTAAACAAGACGGATCCGTCTTAACCAGAACCCAGCGCTATGTGCAGCAGCAGGGGCGGGGCTTCAGGTGTACTGCTGAGGACCAAAGGAAGCGCTGTGTAGTTGTTTGTATGAGAATAGTTCTTGAGAAAGCTGCAAGTAGCAACGCCACAAGCCAAGTGTTTGGCCCGTTCTGAACGGGCATGCTCTGAACGGGCACTGCACTAGCCATAAAAGAAGCTTGAAGCTGCTCACCTTGCTCAGTCCAAACTCTCCCTCTTGGGCCGGTGGGACACCGTAGTTGCCCACCAGAGGGTAGGTGAGGGTCAGCAGCTGGCAGTGGTAGGATGGGTCAGTAAGAGCCTCGGGGTAGCCCACCATGCCCGTCTGAAACACTGAACACACAAAACATTCAGTCACATTTAACGGATACTTAGTCACTGACGTTTCAGAGGTTGCAGCGGGCTCTGTTTTAGAGCTAGAGTGAAAGTACTGGTATCATATGAAACTCCTTGACCTCCAGATCAGTGAATGTAAATGGGTTCTCTGGGTACCCACGAGTCTCCCCTTTACAGACATGCCCACTAGAAATGTGTTATTGTCTCCTGTTCTGAAATGGTGTCTCTGAATATTTCTGGTCCCTAAACAGTCTTGAATTCCATAAATTGTGTCTCACTGTGAAGCTGAGACTCTGGTGGACCCAATGAGCCCAACTGGATTCATGTGTGATGCTGTTAGTCCCCATAGGAGACATTCCATTCACCCCTATGTATAAAATGAGCTTCAGGTCTTCACAGCAGTATTACTATCTCTACTCCTCAGACCTCTACAGTCCATCACTCTGTACATTCAGGTGAATAGCTTCAGGTCTAGAGGGGTAGTTAGAGTAGAGGGGTAGTTAGAGTAGAGGGGTAGTTAGAGTAGAGGGTAGTTAGAGTAGAGGGGTAGTTAGAGTAGAGGGGTAGTTAGAGTAGAGGGGTAGTTAGAGTAGAGGGTAATTAGAGTAGAGGGGTAGTTAGAGTAGAGGGGTAGTTAGAGTAGAGGGTAGTTAGAGGGGTAGTTAGAGTAGAGGGGTAGTTAGAGTAGAGGGGTAGTTAGAGTAGAGTAGAGTAGAGGGTAGTTAGAGTAGATGGTAGTTAGAGTAGAGGGGTAGTTAGAGTAGAGGGGTAGTTAGAGTAGAGGGGTAGTTAGAGGGGTAGTTAGAGTAGAGGGGTAGTTAGAGTAGAGTAGAGTAGAGGGTAGTTAGAGTAGATGGTAGTTAGAGTAGAGGGGTAGTTAGAGTAGAGGGGTAGTTAGAGTAGAGGGTAGTTAGAGTGGTAGTTAGAGTGGTAGTTAGAGTAGAGGGGTAGTTAGAGTAGAGGGTAGTTAGAGTGGTAGTTAGAGGGGTAGTTAGAGTAGAGGGGTAGTTAGAGTAGAGTAGAGGGTAGTTAGAGTAGAGGGGTAGTTAGAGTAGAGGGTAGTTAGAGTAGAGGGTAGTTAGAGTAAAGGGGTAGTTAGAGTAGAGGGTAGTTAGAGTAGAGTACAGGGGTAGTTAGAGTAGAGGGGTAGTTAGAGTAGAGGGTCGTTAGAGTAAAGGGTAGTTAGAGTAGAGGGTAGTTAAAGTAACGGGGTAGTTAGAGTAACGGGGTAGTTAGAGTAGAGTGGTAGTTAGAGGGGTAGTTAGAGTAGAGGGGAAGTTAGAGTAGAGGGTGGTTAGAGTAGAGTGTAGTTAGAGTAGAGGGGTAGTTAGAGTAGAGGGGTAGTTAGAGTAGAGGGTAGTTAGAGTAACGGGGTAGTTAGAGTAGAGGGTGGTTAGAGTAGAGGGGTAGTTAGAGTAGAGGGGTAGTTAAAGTAGAGGGTAGTTAGAGTAGAGGGGTAGTTAGAGTAGAGGGTAGTTAAAGTAACGGGGTAGTTAGAGTAGAGGGTAGTTAGAGTAGAGGGTAGTTAGAGTAGAGGGGTAGTTAGAGTAGAGGGGTAGTTAGAGTAGAGGGTAGTTAGAGTAGAGGGGTAGTTAGAGTAGAGTAGAGGGTAGTTAGAGTAGAGGGTAGTTAGAGTAGAGGGTAGTTAGAGTAGAGGGTAGTTAGAGTGGAGGGGTAGTTAGAGTAGAGGGTAGTTAGAGTAGAGGGGTAGTTAGAGTAGAGGGTAGTTAGAGTAGAGGGTAGTTAGAGTGGAGGGGTAGTTAGAGTAGAGGGTAGTTAGAGTAGAGGGGTAGTTAGAGTAGAGGGTAGTTAGAGTGGAGGGGTAGTTAGAGTAGAGGGGTAGTTAGAGTGGAGGGGTAGTTAGAGTAGAGGGTAGTTAGAGTAGAGGGTAGTTAGAGTAGAGGGTAGTTAGAGTAGAGGGTAGTTAGAGTGGAGGGTAGTTAGAGTAGAGGGTAGTTAGAGTGGAGGGTAGTTAGAGTTGTAGTTTGTTTCGTACCAACTTCTCCAGACACAGAAACATCAGCACCGAACCGGAGGCCTCTGAACGTCGTCCCGTCCTCTAGAATCAAGGCTGCCATCATCCTCTGACCGATAGATGAAGTTAACGACGGTAACCGGAGGTCTGCTGACGGTAACCGTTAGAACCGGAGGACTGGAGGTGACGAGGTCTCCACGTGAACAGCTGGCGGGAGATCAGAGAGTTTAAACAACTCTAACCCTACCGGAGGATGAAGCACCGGGAGACTACTGACGGTGACCGGAGGACTCCGGTAGAGATAACGGAACAATAACCCCGATAGAGCCTTTAGAGGGTTGGAGTTAGAGTGTCAGCTCCGTGGTGAAGAGAGTTGATCAACACGCTGCCTGCCTCCTGGACCGGAAACTATGACGTAGACTGACGTAGATACGCACTGCGTTTCCGTCGAGACATTTCAAAATAAAAGCCACACTGATAAACTACAGGCAGACAGACAGACAGACAGACAGACAGAGAGACAGACAGACAGACAGATAGACAGACAGACACACAGACAGAGAGACAGACAGACACACAGACAGAGAGACAGACAGACAGACAGACAGACAGACACACAGACAGATAGACAGACAGACACACAGACAGAGAGACAGACAGACAGACAGACAGACAGACAGACAGAGAGACAGACAGACAGACAGATAGACAGACACACAGACAGAGAGACAGACAGACAGAGAGACAGACAGACAGAGAGACAGACAGACAGACAGATAGACAGACAGACACACAGACAGAGAGACAGACAGACAGAGAGACAGACAGACAGAGAGACAGACAGACAGACAGATAGACAGACACACAGACAGACAGAGAGACAGACAGACAGACAGAGAGACAGACAGACAGACAGGCAGGCAGAGAGACAGACAGACAGAGAGACAGACAGACGGACAGACACACAGACACACAGACAGACAGAGAGACAGACAGACAGACAGACAGACAGACAAACAGACGGACAGACAGACAGACACACAGACACACAGACAGACAGATAGACAGACAGACAGAGAGACAGACAGAAGGACAGACAGAGAGACACACAGACAGAGAGACAGATAGACAGACAGACAGAAGGACAGACAGAGAGAGAGACAGATGAGAGTATCCTCAGTATGGTGATAGTGTCCTCAGTATGGTGATAGTGTCCTCAGTATGGTGATAGTGTCCTCAGTATGGTGATAGGGTCATCAGTATGGTGATAGTGTCCTCAGTATGGTGATAGTGTCCTCAGTATGGTGATAGGGTCATCAGTATGGTGATAGTGTCCTCAGTATGGTGATAGTGTCCTCAGTATGGTGATAGTGTCCTCAGTATGGTGATAGTGTCCTCAGTATGGTGATAGTGTCCTCAGTATGGTTTATATGCTGATGACACTATTGTATACTGCTAGGCGGCAGCTCTTATACAGGCTGTTGAATATCTGCAAAATGCTTTAGTTGTTGTTTAAAGTACACCGATGAGCTGAAACGTGTTTTAAATGCAGATCAGACCTAACTGATGTTGTTTTCCAAGGAAAAGTGTTCAAAATGTTCCTGTGCTTACTGTGGATGGAAAGGAGATAGATTGATGACTCCTTTACTTTTAAACCACATGTGCTGTACCTTGTAAAATAACTGAGGCTAAAACTGGGTTTTTATTTTACAAACAAGTTGTGTTTTTCTTTTAATGTAAAAAAGCGTTTTGTATCTACAGCACTTTTACCGGTTTTAGATTATGGAGATGTTTTGTACGTGCACGCCTCTGCTCAGTGCCTTCGTATGCTTGATGCATCCTTAAGGTTCATTACAGATAGTAAAGCTCCGACTCTCCTCTGTGAGTTGGACTCTCAGGTGGGATGTCCTGCACTGACAACCCGTAGGCTCTCCCATCGGTACATCTTTATATATAGAAGGTGATTCTGGGTCTGCTCCCACGATACTTCAGGGTTCTTATCACGCAGAAACTCTGTGGACAGTATTCACAGCGTTCACAGGACCTCTTCGTGCTCTCTGCCCCAAACCCTCGGACAAAAATTGGGGAAAGGACTTTTTGCATATTCTGACCCTCAGCCTGGAATCTGCTGCAACATGACCTGGAAATCAAAATCAAGGAGCTGGTCTCATTAAACATGTTTAAATCTAAGATGAAGGCTTTAGAAGCAGACTCTATGGCATGCCGATGTTTTTAGTTTGTTGTTCAGCTGACTCACAGAAAAGTTCCTTTTTGTCCTCCATTTGTCTTTAGATAGTTCTCCTTTAATGCACGTTAGTGCTTTTAGTGTTTGTGAACTGTGTGTGTGTCTCTGTTTGTGTCTCCGTCTGCAACTTGTTGGAGGTGATCTGACTGAAGCTGAAGGTTGTTTAAAGGTCATAAAGGTCATTAAAGGTCATAGAGAGCGTTTACAGAAGTCTAACATTTATCCAGGAAGACTTCTCCTAACAGACGGTGGCCTTTATCTTCTTTATCTAACATTCCTCTCTCTGCTTCTATTTTTAACTCTTTCCTTTTCTTACTTTTCTCTTTTCAAGACGGCAAACTGAGAATCACACTGACCTTCAACCTTCCACCCGCTGACCTTCAACCCGAATACACAAATAATAAACAATATGTACAAGTTAATATACAAAACATAAATATATATATATATAGATACTGTATGTAACTACTGAAACACCTGGTTATCTACAGATCTAAAGGTCAGCTACCAGACTGATACCAGACACTGTTTATATATATATATAACTAACACTGAACGTTGGTGAGGACACTCATCATATCATGTACGTCATCAAATGCTCCATATTCAAAGTGTTTCACCGAACATGATGCAGACAAACATCATGCTGCACTGACGGCTCTCACACTGAAGGAGAGGAACTGTGTCAGAGACGGTTTATAGATCTAGATCTAGAAGTTCTCGTTGCTCTGCTGATGAACTGTGTATATATCTATATAGATATATATATAACATGTGTAGATGTCAGCAGTCAGCAGCAGTGTGTAACTGTACAGAGGAGATGTGTGAAATCATCTCTAACAGCAGCACTTAGCAGAGAGACGAAGGATTCCCCTCTTCCTCTCAGGGAGACGTTTTCATGCTGACTCAGTCAAACACAACAACAACATCTTCATCCTCCTCCTCTTCCTCCTCCTCCTCATGAGGCCGAGCAGCTGAAGAGTCACTGCTGATCCTTCACAGGTGGGATGATGATGATGATGATGACGATGAGGACGATGATGATGATGATGATGATGATGATGACGATGAGGACGATGATGATGATGATGATGATGATGATGATGATGATGATGATGATGACGATGAGGACGATGATGACGATGAGGACGATGATGATGATGATGATGATGATGATGATGACGATGAGGACGATGATGATGATGATGACGATGATGATGATGATGATGACGTTGATGATGACGATGAGGACGATGATGACGATGATGATGACGATGAGGACGATGATGATGATGACGATGATGATGATGATGATGATGATGATGATGACGATGACGATGACGATGAGGACGATGATGATGATGATGATGACGATGATGATGACGATGAGGACGATGATGACGATGAGGACGATGATGATGATGATGATGATGATGATGATGACGATGAGGACGATGATGATGATGATGACGATGATGATGATGATGATGACGTTGATGATGACGATGAGGACGATGATGACGATGATGATGACGATGAGGACGATGATGATGATGACGATGATGATGATGATGATGATGATGATGATGATGACGATGACGATGACGATGAGGACGATGATGATGATGACGATGAGGACGATGATGACGATGAGGACGATGATGATGATGATGACGATGATGATGATGATGATGATGAGGACGATGATGATGATGATGATGACGATGATGATGATGATGATGATGATCTTTTGTTCTTCCCTCGAGGTCGTTGTTGCCGTCTTGAGGAAACAGAGATGTTCACCAGAATCCTGGAACAAACCAGCAACATGAGACACAACACCTGAACCACTGATTGAAATCAATCATCCCTCTCATACATTTTATATATATATATAAATATATATATATATATAAACAGTATATGGCTATGTATAGCTCAAAAGAATGTATATGGTGGGTTTAGCTCTGTGTTGTAGGAGGAATGTAAGAAGATTTAACAACCTTATAAATAGCTGATATAGAGGCTCATCTGTTTCATATGTTATGTTAATAAATTAAAACAATAAGATAGAAACGTTTCTTGGAGAGAAGTCTCGTCTCTAACAGAGCAGCTCAATTAATCAATAACAACAGAATCAAAAGATTTTTACTTCAAACTTTTTTATTACAAAATATAAATGGTGTTTTTTGTAGGTTAGCATGCTACAGGTGATACAGTACAGGTGATACAGTACAGGTGATACAGGTGATAGAATACAGGTGATACAGTACAGGTGATACAGGTGATACAGTACAGGTGATAGAGTACAGGTGATACAGTACAGGTGAATCAGGTGATACAGGTGATACAGTACAGGTGAGAGAGTACAGGTGATACAGTACAGGTGATACAGGTGATACAGTACAGGTGAATCAGGTGATACAGGTGATACAGTACAGGTGATACAGTACAGTGGATACAGGGGATACAGTACAGGGGATACAGGGGATACAGTACAGGTGAAACAGGTGATACAGGTGATACAGTACAGGTGAAACAGTACAGGTACGGGCTGCTCCCGCTCAAACTAAAAGAGGATGAAGATGGAGAACAAATCAACATTCAGTGTGTTTCAGATTCATTCTTCAAGCTGCCGTCACCGTCACATGAAGTTTGACCAAACCGAGTGGATTTAAAGAACAAAGAGACGGAGGAGTTAGATATCCACAGAGTGGGGGGGGATCTTTTCTTCGTTTTAAAGGTTCATTATGGGAGAATCGTGGCTCCAATCATCAGCCTCTGAGAAGTCACAGGTGCTTTCATTATATGTTTAATATTCTAGTTTACATCAACTAATCAAAGCTCCCCATCTTTAAATTAAATCATGATAAGATTCATTTCCATTTTAAGGATCCAACTAAAGTAGATTACCCTTGTTTTTATTTACCACATCATGAGGGAACATGTGTGTCTGAAGCACTCACAGTAAAGTTAGAGCAACTAAAGCCTGATTCATCCTCCATCAATACTGAGCTCACACATCTGGACAATGAATAAAGTCAAAGTGTAATCTGTAAATACTGAGCTCAGACCTAAAATAATCTGTTATTCTCATTTCAAGCATCATAAAGACAAATGAGAAAGAACAGCGTTGCGCATCTCCAGATCAAATGTGTCCAAATGTTAAAGACACCGGACAGCTTCCAGGAGTCCAGTGGGGGGGCAAGACAAGTCCAGTCCATATTTTCATATTTTCCAACAAAGTCTTTAAATAACACTTCAGAATTTACATTTTCCTCGCGGATGCTGTGATGCGTAAAGTGACACCGTTTGTGCGTAAAAGGATGGAGAGGAAGAAAAGCGCACAAACAACTGATGTCATAATGTCAGAGGTGTGAATACTGAATACTGAGACTTATCACAGGTCTGAATACTGAATACTGAGACTTAATGACTTACTGATAAAAAGACAGAGAGCTTTACTTCCCCACCTCGTCCAGGACTTTGCGGTTGAGCTGCGCCTGTTCCCTCTGGCTCTCCATCTTGGCTATCTGGATCATGTTCCTCAGCAGATGGAAGGTGAGGTCGATGGACAGCGGCGGCTCCTCGCTCCGCTTCGGCAGCTTCATGTGCAGAGGCTCCGGGAGCAGGTGCCGAGGCTCCGGGTGTCTCTCCTGGAGAAACCTCCTCAGGATGTGGTCTAGCAGCAGCTCCGAGGTGGTTCCGTGCCGGGCACTGAGGAGCTCCTGGTCCAGGTGTATCTCCTGGAGAAACCTCCTCAGGATATGGTCTAGCAGCAGCTCCGAGGCGGTGCCGTCCCCTCTGAGGAGCTCCTGGTCCAGATGCTGCGTCTGGAGGCCGCTGCCGTCCATCCAGCCGGAGAGGACGCGCGGTCTCCCGGCGGCGGAGCGGAGGACCGAGGAGAGCAGCAGGAGCAGTAGGACCAGCTTCATGACCTGGAACACACACACACACACACACACACGCACGTTCAAATGACCAGTAATAAACTACATGATGTCATCTTCAACATTTAATGTCAATCACACAAAAGAAGCAAATAAGCTTCATTATTAACAAACTGGGATGAATCTGTAGTTTAATTCAGTTTAGTTTAGTGATGCAGCAGCTGGCTGGAGGACAGAGACGGGTTCTCACACCGAATAATAATATATATATATAATAAATAATAATAATATATATAATAAATAATAGTCTGTGGTGAACTCACGTTATTGTCTCCAGATGCTGCAGCTGGACTCGGTGGAGGTCCGGTCCGGTCCGGTGGGTTCTGAGCTGGACTCGGTGTTGGTCCGGTCCGGTGGGTTCTCCGGTCTGAGCGGCGGCTGGAGAGGACGGAGGGTTTTATACCTCCAGCATGCTGCTCTGACGTCAAACCAGCAGACTCCGGTCTGGATACCGGACAACTACCGAGACCACGAGGTGGGACGCTGCCGGTCCACCGGAAATAAATATATATATATATATATATATATATATATTCAGGTGAGGTGATGTACTGTACAGGTGAGGTGATGTACTGTACAGGTGAGGTGATGAGGTGATGTACTGTACAGGTGAGGTGATGAGGTGATGAACTGTACAGGTGAGGTGATGAGGTGATGAACTGTACAGGTGAGATGATGAGGTGATGTACTGTACAGGTGAGATGATGAGGTGATGTACTGTACAGGTGAGGTGATGAGGTGATGTACTGTACAGGTGAGGTGATGAGGTGATGAACTGTACAGGTGAGATGATGAGGTGATGTACTGTACAGGTGAGATGATGAGGTGATGTACTGTACAGGTGAGGTGATGTACTGTACAGGTGAGGTGATGTACTGTACAGGTGAGGTGATGAGGTGATGTACTGTACAGGTGAGGTGATGTACTGTACAGGTGAGGTGATGAGGTGATGTACTGTACAGGTGAGGTGATGTACTGTACAGGTGAGGTGATGAACTGTACAGGTGAGGTGATGTACTGTACAGGTGAGATGATGTACTGTACAGGTGAGGTGATGTACTGTACAGGTGAGATGATGTACTGTACAGGTGAGATGATGTACTGTACAGGTGAGGTGATGAACTGTACAGATGAGATGATGTACTGTACAGGTGAGGTGATGTACTGTACAGATGAGATGATGTACTGTACAGGTGAGGTGATGTACTGTACAGGTGAGGTGATGAACTGTACAGGTGAGGTGATGTACTGTACAGGTGAGGTGATGTACTGTACAGATGAGATGATGTACTGTACAGGGGAGATAATATTTAATAATTCAATGACATCAACAGTTTCTGTTTAAACATTATTATTGTTATTATTATTATTATTAATAATGTGACGGAGGAGGTCCGGTCTGACCCGGGGCGCCGACCTGGTTGGTTCATATTTAACAGGTTCAGTGTGGATGGAGAGCTCCGACGGTATTATGAGTAAATAAAAAGGAAATTATCATATTATTCATCATTACATCAATTATTAGTTCTGTTATTAAAAAAGATATTAATAGGCGGATTAAATCCCTTCATTGAGCCTCCTGAACCAACGCTGACTGAGCCCGTCTTCTCATTTCTTTTTCATGCTAGTTATAATAATAATAATAATAATAACGTTATTTACATAGTTATTATTATTATAGTTACTTCACCCCCAGAAGCCTCAATAGACCAGAATGCATTGCATTGAACAGGTAGTAGAAGTACACAGAGGAGGAGAATGAGTAACTCATGTCTGTACATTACATTATTACAATGGGAGGGGAGGGGGGGTAACTACTAGTATCTAGTATTTTAGTACTAGTAGTATTTCAAGTTATTAACATTAAAGGTCCTGTTAGTAACTTCTTCCAGGTATAAATCATTGCAGGTCGGTGTCTCATGGTCGCTCGTGTGTCTCCGCTGTTCAGACTCAGACTCCAACACAAACTCCAGTGAAGCACCAAAACCTCTTGGTTGTATCTAGTGAAGCTGTTAAACAGTGTTGGCCGCGGTCGGAGGACGCGGAGGAGACCGGAGCTTTGGTCTCCAGGACCGGAGTCTCTGCTCCTCTGCTCCTCTGCTCCTCTGCCTGCTTCACTCACACAGCGCTCCTTCTCTCTCTCTCTCTCCACCTCTCCCGTGCATGCTGCTCACTCCACACTGCAGCAGAGTTAGTTTAGCTCTGAGAATATCTAGTGAATGTTCAGTGGACGTTTGTGCAGAAATAACTGCTGCAGCTCCTCCAGACCAACAGAGGTTTCCCGTGTCTTGTGAAGTGACGGGGCTCCGCAGAGAGAAACGTTATCGTCTCCCCCGTTCCCTCCGGCCGCGGTCGGGAGGCTGAGGCAGGAAAAGCCAACACTAGGATCAGCATTGATTCATGGAGAGACCTTGGTCTGGTCAGCTAACATTACTGCCAAGCAGCTGGAATATAGAGTGATATTGTGCTTTTAGCTGACGTGTGTCTCCTCACTGTGTTGAGTGATGCTCCTTCATGTCTATGTAGAGCGAGCACAAGCGCCAGCAACAGGACGCTGACGTGTGTGTGTGTGTGTGTCAACACCAAATCTCATTTCCATAAATAACAAACTTTCACAGACATTTATGAAAATGCAAGTTTGACTTTCTGGTGTGAATTAGTGACTCAGAGGAGACGAGCTGCTGCTGCTTCTCTCTGACCTTCAGCTCGGACTCAGTCACTGTTCACACCTCAGAAGTTACACCGTGCACACGCACACAGACTACACATAATAGTAAAAATCATCATCACCATCATCATCATCACCACCACCATCATCATCATCATCATCATCATCATCATCATCAACACCATCATCATCATCATCATCATCAACACCATCATCATCATCATCATCATCATCATCATTCCAGTCCGTTCTCGTGCTCATGGTTCACGTCTTATTGACCCTCCAGCTCAGGTAGGAGTTCCAGCCGATAGCAACGGTCTGGACGACGGCCAGTCTGTAAGCAGGAGCACATTAACCGCTTTAATCTGGATTTAGTTTCATCAAAACCATTATATATAATTCATATAATTATATAATTATAATGCTGCTTCTTATGACTTTAACAACTGAAACAAGAAGAAGAACATATCAGTGTTGAACTACTTTCAGACAGATATGAACCAAGAACACTAAATATGAAGACAGGAACCTGATTATCTGTTAGAGCTGCACGACCCACCATCTCCTGATTCATCATGTTTATATACACTAGATCTATATATCTGTCTACATCTAGATATCTATTACCATACTGAGGTGCTGATTCTACATGTATTGTGATTTCTAGTGATTGTTGTTAACTTGTTCACCTCTAGACCATGAAGGGAACCAGATGAATCCTCCACTTCTAGAGACTTTTACTTCTATAAATCTCTAAATGAATCCAGTAGAATGTTTGATTTTCAGCATGTCTGTAGTTAGAGACATCCTTAAGTCAAATATATCAGGATCATTGGCAGGAATTATTGATTACATTGATTATCCAGCAACCCAGAAATCAAAACATAAAGACATTTCCCTCACAGATTAGTGGATTTATCTTTTTAATTTATAATGTTTTATACTTCTGGTGAATATAATCCATCAATCTGATTTCCATAGATGTATTTAGTATCTACAGTTCCCTTTAACACCTTATTTTGAAAAGCAGACGTAGTCCCACGTGTCTATTTCCTGGTCTACTTTGTAGGGACCCACCAATGTGACTGGTGGCAAAGACAATGAACTACGCTTCTCAGGATCCTTGAATCATGCATCCATTTAGTATCTCCACCCATGGACTAAGCTCAGTAGCCATTGGCTACTGTAGCATTCACACATAGCTGTGAAATTCGCCCAGGACAAAAACCAGAGGAATCTCTTTGTTCCTCTTTCTGCTCTTCATCTCCCTTCTCACCTCTCCTAACCTGTGGAGGTGAGCTGCTGCTCTCCAGACCAGAAGCTGTAGAAGCAGCTCTGCTCTGATCTATGGCCTGTTAGGAAACAGACATAGGAACACAAGGAACTTCTAAGGCGGAAGACGCGAGAGCCTGCCTTTTACCAACTAACTTCAAGCAACAACCGCAAGGAAGTTAGCACCAAGCTATCGAGCTGATGGGAAGAAGTATTGGAGCAATCAGCTTCCTCCAATCTGCACAACTTGATTTGAGCACAGCAAAGAAGACATCTTTGATTTGGAACCACAACTTCAACACATGGAATTACAAACCCTTTTCTTCCATGGATTGGTAACGTACTGGGCTTACCTTAGCGGTAGCAATCGCACATGGCTGAGCAAGACTGTTGAACTTTGATTTCTAGAATGTACTTGTATTGATTTGGTTTAATGTTATTCATTGAGCTTGACTGTTGTGATATTATTTGTAGTTATTTGTATTTGGGTAACTGGCTTCGCCACATCTGATGTGTTTAGTTTATGCTTCACATAGACAAGGTCTTTCATGCAAACTAACCATCTTTTCTAACTCACTGCATTATCTGACACACATAAAGATCACATACAGAAACTGTGAATTAGTTAAACATGAACATACAGCTTCAGATAATCTTAACCCCCACATCACCCCCCCCCCCCCCCCTTCTCTGTCCTTCCTGAGCACATGTGCTCCGAAGAACAAAGAGGCCATGTGGTGACATGTTGGCGGCCATCTTTGATCCCGCCATCTTTGTAGTTTTACAGTGCTCGCCCCTTTTGTCTGTAGGCCATGCAGACATCTTGAGACAAGAAGCCCTTCTCTCTCACTCACTCGCACGCACGCTCGCACGCACGCACGCACGCACGCACGCACGCACGCACGCACGCACTCACACACTCACACACTATCTATTTCGGTTATAGTTATTAATTTAATTATTAATCAACGTTCCAAATTGATAGTTTAGTATATTTAATGAGACTATTTTAACGTTTTGGTTATTGGTCCCTGATTCCAGGGTGGTGCCCCGTTTATTATTATTATTTATTAATTAATTTGCTAATAACTAAACCTGTTACTGCCAAATCCCTACATCTTTTTATACCACAATAAAAGCAGTAACTTCCTTCTACCTCTACATAGACTCAGATGAAGCAGACATATCCATTCTGGTGTTAAAACATCTGTTTAGAAATCATACAAAGAAAATCATGATACATAGATACACCCCCCCTATTATCAGTATGTTAATACATATACTACTATACTATCTGTATGTTAATAAATATACTACTATACTATATGTATGTTAATAAATATACTACTATACTATATGTATGATAATAAATATACTACTATACTATCTGTATGTTAATAAATATACAACTATACTATCAGTATGTTAATAAATATAATACTATACTATCTGTATGTTAATACATATAATACTATACTATCTGTATGTTAATAAATATAATACTATACTATCAGTATGTTAATAAATATAATACTATACTATCTGTATTTTAATAAATATACTACTATACTATCTGTATGTTAATAAATATACTACTATACTATCTGTATGTTAATACATCCATGAAGTCTTACCTGTACTGGAGAGGAGTGAAGTAGAAGTTGGCGATCTGGACGGCGGGCCACAGCTGGAACCAAACAGATGAACACTCAGGAGACAATCAGAGGTCCAGAGAACATCTGATAGATATTTACTTTACCAGTATACGTTTAAATAAAATGGTAAAGCATTCAGGGAAACACTTACGTAGTAGTTGGTCAGCAGGGTGTCTGGGTAGTCCTGTGAACAAGGTTTTATAAAGTTATTACATCAGCATCAGAATGAGTCACATTAAATAAACATCTGGAGCTCTTAACTAGCCCAGTCTGAATAAACTCCTCAAATAAAGAGGCTAGTACCCTTTTCACACCAAGGGCTCAACCAGGGCTCAACCAGGGCTCAACCAGGGTTGGTTGTGTATATGAAAGGGTTAATCCGCGTTGATCGACTCGCCTTTGCGACCCAGGTCGAGAGGCGGGTCGGACCAGGTGCGGGAGCTCTAGCCCTGACTGTCCGCGGTGAGGAAGAAAAAAGAGGTAGATAACGGGACGGTGAGGGACAACGTAGTTTAACGTTGAACAACGAAGCAGACGTTGAAGCAGACGTTGAAGCAGAAGTGAAAGCAGAAGTGAAAGCAGACGTTGAAGCAGACGATGAAACAGACGTTAAAGCAGAAGTGAAAGCAGACGTTGAAGCAGACGATGAAGCAGAAGTGAAAGCAGACGATGAAGCAGACGATGAAGCAGAAGTGAAAGCAGACGTTGAAGCAGACGATGAAGCAGACGGTGAAGCAGACGTTAAAGCAGACGATGAAGCAGACGTGGAAGCAGAAGTGAAAGCAGACGTTGAAGCAGACGAAGAAGCAGCAGTGAAAGCAGACGTTGAAGCAGACGTGGAAGCAGACGTTGAAGCAGACGATGAAGCAGAAGTGAAAGCAGACGTTGAAGCAGACGTTGAAGCAGACGATGAAGCAGACGATGAAGCAGACAATGAAGCAGACGTTGAAGCAGACGTTGAAGCAGACGATGAAGCAGACGTTGAAGCAGAAGGGAAAGCAGACGATGAAGCAGACGTTGAAGCAGACGATAAAGCAGCAGTGAAAGCAGACGTTGAAGCAGACGATGAAGCAGACAATGAAGCAGACGTTGAAGCAGACGTGGAAGCAGACGATGAAGCAGACGTTGAAGCAGACGTTGAAGCAGAAGTGAAAGCAGACGTTGAAGCAGAAGTGAAAGCAGAAGTTGAAGCAGAAGTGAAAGCAAAAGGGAAAGCAGACGATGAAGCAGACGTGGAAGCAGACGATGAAGCAGACGTGGAAGCAGACGTGGAAGCAGACGATGAAGCAGACGATGAAGCAGACGATGAAGCAGACGTGGAAGCAGACGTTGAAGCAGATGATGAAGCAGACGTGGAAGCAGACGTTGAAGCAGAAGTGAAAGCAGACGTTGAAGCAGACGATGAAGCAGACGTTGAAGCAGATGTGAAAGCAGATGTTGAAGGAGACGATGAAGCAGACGTGAAAGCAGACGTTGAAGCAGACGTGAAAGCAGACGATGAAGCAGAAGTTGAAGCAGACGATGAAGCAGACGTTGAAGCAGACGATGAAGCAGGCGTTGAAGCAGGCGTTGAAGCAGACGTTGAAGCAGAAGTGAAAGCAGACGTTGAAGCAGACGATGAAGCAGACGATGAAGCAGACGATGAAGCAGACGTTGAAGCAGACGTTGAAGCAGACGATGAAGCAGACGTGAAAGCAGACGTTGAAGCAGAAGTGAAAGCAAAAGGGAAAGCAGACGATGAAGCAGACGTGGAAGCAGACGATGAAGCAGACGATGAAGCAGACGATGAAGCAGACGTTGAAGCAGACGTGGAAGCAGACGTGGAAGCAGACGTTGAAGCAGAAGTGAAAGCAGACGTTGAAGCAGACGATGAAGCAGACATTGAAGCAGATGTGAAAGCAGATGTTGAAGGAGACGATGAAGCAGACGTGAAAGCAGACGTTGAAGCAGACGTGAAAGCAGACGATGAAGCATAAGTTGAAGCAGACGTGAAAGCAGACGATGAAGCATAAGTTGAAGCAGACGATGAAGCAGACGTTGAAGCAGACGATGAAGCAGGCGTTGAAGCAGGCGTTGAAGCAGACGTGAAAGCAGAAGTGAAAGCAGACGTTGAAGCAGACGATGAAGCAGAAGTTGAAGCAGACGATGAAGCAGACGTTGAAGCAGACGATGAAGCAGGCGTTGAAGCAGGCGTTGAAGCAGACGTGAAAGCAGAAGTGAAAGCAGACGTTGAAGCAGACGATGAAGCAGACGATGAAGCAGACGATGAAGCAGACGTTGAAGCAGACGTTGAAGCAGACGATGAAGCAGACGTGAAAGCAGACGTTGAAGCAGACGAAGCAGACGTCGACTCCACAGTGAGTATGAAGCTGTGTGTGTGTGTGACGGTGTTGTTTGTGTGTCACAGACTTAAAGGTTACCTCAACGTGTCTGGACATATAAACACAACGAGCCAATGTTCCCGTTACGGTCTGATCGCTGTTGTTTCCTGATGGATTTCTGTTCTTTCAGGGTGAAACTGTTTTCTAATTATAACCAAACAAGCTGCTTCGACACCTGAGGTGAAACTGCGTCCAGCGATCGCTGCGTCAGAGACGCGTCAGAGACATGTCAGAGACACTGAGGACGAGACGGGACTGTCCTCAGCTCTTCCAGAGGGTCTCTGCGCTATAATATATACTGTACACTATTACAGTACATATATACAGACGTAGGCAAAATTGTTGGTACCCTTCTGTTAAAGAAAGAAAAACCCACAATGGTCACTGAAATAACTTGAAACTGACAAAAGTAATAATAAATAAAAATTCACTGAAACTTAACTAATGAAAATCAGATATTGTTTTTGAATTATGGTTCAGCAGAATCATTTAAAAAAACAAACTAATGAAACTGGCCTAGACAAAAATGATGGTACCCTTAACTTAATACTTTGTTGCACAACCTTTTGAGGCAATCACTGCAATCAAGTGATTTCTGTAACTCTCAATGAGACTTCTGCACCTGTCGACAGGTATGTTGGCCCACACCTCGTGAGCAAACTGCTCCAGCTGTCTCAGGTTTGAAGGGTGCCTTCTCCAGACTGCATGTTTCAGCTCCTTCCACAGATGTTCAATAGGATTTAGATCCGGGCTCATAGAAGGCCACTTCAGAATAGTCCAATGTTTTGTTCTTAGCCATTCTTGGGTGTTTTTAGCTGTGTTTTGGGTCATTATCCTGTTTGAGGACCCATGACCTGCAACTGAGACCAAGCTTTCTGACACTGGGCAGCACATTTCGCTCCAGAATGCCTTGATAGTCTTGAGATTTCATTGCACCCTGCACAGATTCAAGACACCCTGTGCCACATGCAACAAAGCAGCCCCATAACATAACCGAGCCTCCTCCATGTTTCACATTAGGTACAGTGTTCTTTTCTTTGGATGCTTCATCTCTTCGTCTGTGAACATAGAGCTGATGTGACTTGCCAAAAAGCTCCAGTTTTGTCTCATCTGTCCAAAGGACATTCTCCCAGAAGCTTTGTGGCTTGTCAATATGCATTTTGGAAAATTCCAGTCTCGCTTTTTTATGATTTGGTGTCATCCTCGGTTGTCTTCCATTAAGTCCACTTTGGCTCAAACAGTGACGGATGGTGCGATCTGACACTGATGTACCTTGACCTTGGAGTTCACCTCTAATCTCTTTGGAAGTTGTTCTGGGCTCTTTGGTTACCATTCGTGTTATCCGTCTCTTCAATATGTCATCAATTTTCCCCTTGCGGCCACGTCCAGGGAGGTTGGCTACAGTCCCATGGACCTTAAACTTCTGAATAATATGTGCAGCTGTAGTCACAGGAACATCAGGCTGCTTGGAGATGGTCTTATAGCCTTTACCTTTAACATGAAGGTCTATAATGTTCTTTCTGATCTCCTGAGACAACTCTCTCCTTAGCTTTCTGTGGTCCATGTTCAGTGTGGTACACACCATGATACCAAACAGCACAGTGACTACTTTTCACCCTTTAAATAGGCAGACTGACTGATTACAAGTTTGAAGACACCTGTGATGCTATTTACAGAACACACCTTAGTTTAATATGTCCCAATGGTCAAACTATTTTACATCTTTTCTAGGGGTACCATCATTTTTGTCCAGGCCAGTTTCATTAGTTTGTTTTTTAAAATGATTCTGCTGAACCACAATTCAAAAACAATATCTGATTTTCATTAGTTAATTTTCAGTAAATTTTTATTTATTATTACTTTTGTCAGTTTCAAATTATTTCAGTGACTATTGTGGGTTTTTCTTTCTTTAACGGAAGGGTACCAACAATTGTGCCTACGTCTGTATATATATATATATAAATAAATTAGACGGCGTCCAGGTCAGGACCAGGCGAACAACAGGTGAACAACAGAGGGAAGTCGTGTGTTCAACGTTAACAATCCTTTATTTTCCTCTCCTGTCTCCTCGCTGCCGGGCGCCGTCGCTGTAATGATGTTCACCAGGTCGGCCTTTCAGCTCCAACGCGCCTCCTTCTGTAAATAATTGATGTGACCAGCAGCATGCTGGGTAAGCAAACGGCGGCGGCGGACGTTTGAGCAGCTGGCAGCAAACTGACAGGTAGCTCTGAACACACACACACACACACACACACATACACACACATACGTATATATATGTGTATATATATATATATATATATATACACATATATATATGGTATGAGTCACCCCCCTCAACGTTAGCTGAACGTTAGCCAAGTCAACGTTAGCTGAACATTAGCCGAGTCAACGTTAGCTGTGATCAGGTAATAAGTGAGCGGGTTAGCAACAGACGCGTCTATTGGTTTGTTTTACTGCTGGTCTGTTTTTATGTTGTTGTTTCTTGTGTTTGGTGAGTTGAAGACAAATTTCCACTAAAGATTTATTGTATTCTATTCTATTGTGTTGTATTGTATTGTATTCTGTTGTATTGTATTGTATTGTATTCTATTGTATTGTATTCTGTTCTATTGTATCGTATTCTGTTGTATTGTATTCTATTCTATTGTATTCTGTTGTATTATTGTATTCTATTGTATTGTATTCTGTTGTATTGTATTGTATTCTATTCTATTCTATTGTATTGTATTCTGTTGTATTGTATTGTATTGTATTGTATTGTATTCTGTTGTATTGTATTGTATTGTATTCTGTTGTATTGTATTGTATTGTATTCTATTGTATTGTATTCTGTTGTATTGTATTGTATTCTATTGTATTGTATTGTATTGTATTGTATTCTATTGTATTCTGTTGTATTGTATTGTATTCTGTTGTATTGTATTGTATTCTATTGTATTGTATTGTATTCTGTTGTATTGTATTGTATTCTGTTGTATTGTATTGTATTCTATTGTATTGTATTATGTTGTATTGTATTGTATTGTATTCTGTTGTATTGTATTGTATTGTATTGTGTTATGTTGTGTTGTATTGTATTCTGCTGTATTGTATTCTATTGTATTGTATTCTGTTGTATTGTATTGTATTCTATTGTATTGTATTGTGTTGTATTGTATTGTATTGTATTCTGTTGTATTGTATTGTATTGTGTTGTATTGTATTGTATTCTATTGTATTGTATTCTGTTGTATTGTATTCTATTGTATTGTATTGTATTGTGTTGTATTGTATTCTATTGTATTATGTTGTATTGTATTGTATTGTATTCTGCTGTATTGTATTCTATTGTATTGTATTCTGTTGTATTGTATTCTATTGTATTGTATTCTGTTGTATTGTTGTATTGTATTCTATTCGATTGTATTGTATTCTGTTGTATTGTATTCTATTGTATTGTGTTGTATTGTATTCTATTGTATTGTATTTTATTGTATTGTATTCTATTGTATTGTGTTGTATTGTATTGTATTCTATTCTATTGTATTCTGTTGTATTGTATTGTATTGTGTTATGTTGTGTTGTATTGTATTGTGTTGTATTGTATTGTATTCTGTTGTATTGTATTGTATTGTATTCTATTGTATTGTATTCTGTTGTATTGTATTGTATTGTATTGTGTTATGTTGTATTGTATTGTATTCTGTTGTATTGTATTGTATTGTATTGTGTTATGTTGTGTTGTATTGTATTCTGCTGTATTGTATTCTATTGTATTGTATTCTGTTGTATTGTATTGTATTCTATTGTATTGTATTGTGTTGTATTGTATTGTATTGTATTCTGTTGTATTGTATTGTATTGTGTTGTATTGTATTGTATTCTATTGTATTGTATTCTGTTGTATTGTATTCTATTGTATTGTATTGTATTGTATTGTATTCTATTGTATTATGTTGTATTGTATTGTATTGTATTCTGCTGTATTGTATTCTATTGTATTGTATTCTGTTGTATTGTATTCTATTGTATTGTATTCTGTTGTATTGTATTGTTGTATTGTATTCTATTCGATTGTATTCTATTCTGTTGTATTGTATTCTATTGTATTGTGTTGTATTGTATTCTATTGTATTGTATTTTATTGTATTGTATTCTATTGTATTCTGTTGTATTGTATTGTATTCTATTCTATTGTATTCTGTTGTATTGTATTGTATTGTGTTATGTTGTGTTGTATTGTATTGTGTTGTATTGTATTGTATTCTGTTGTATTGTATTGTATTGTATTCTATTGTATTGTATTCTGTTGTATTGTATTGTATTGTGTTATGTTGTATTGTATTGTATTGTGTTGTATTGTATTGTATTGTGTTGTATTGTATTCTGTTGTGTTGTGTTGTATTGTATTGTATTGTATTCTGTTGTATTGTATTGTATTGTATTCTGTTGTATTGTATTGTATTGTATTGTATTGTATTCTGTTGTATTGTATTGTATTCTGTTGTGTTGTGTTGTGTTGTGTTGTGTTGTGTTGTGTTGTGTTGTGTTGTGTTGTATTCTATTCTATTCTATTCTATTCTATGTGAAGCCGTAAACGTCCCCCGTCTGAAGGAACACCAGTCTGGTAGAGATGCTCCGGTGTTACACCACCATGTGAAGTAACTCTAACTCACCCTCTTGACCTTGGCGACGTTCTCCTCCACCGTCAGACCGCTCAGAACGCCGTAGAACCCGTGAAACACTCCCAGGAGGACTGGAGCGAAACCCAACTACAGAGACAAGACATAACAGTAACAGTAACTAAACTACAGTTACTAAGGTAACTAAAGTAACTACAGTAACTACAGAGACAAGACATAACAGTAACAGTAGCTAAACTACAGTTACTAAGGTAACTAAAGTAACTACAGTAACTACAGAGACAAGACATAACAGTAACAGTAACTAAACTGCAGTTACTAAGGTAACTAAAGTAACTACAGTAACTACAGAGACAAGACATAACAGTAACAGTAACTAAACTACAGTTACTAAGGTAACTAAAGTAACTACAGTAACAAGACATAACAGTAACAGTAACTAAACTACAGTAACTACAGTAACTAAAGTAACTAAAGTAACTACATGAATTATAAAATGAACTGAGTTACTAAATGAACATCATGCTGAAACTAGTGATTGAGACCATAAACTCATGTTTACAATGTTTACTGAGGATGAAGATTTAAGACTCTTCCTCATTGACTTCTATTCAACCTGATGAGACGCCCCCTGCTGGCTGGTAGAGCGGATGAAGGTAAAAAGACTCTTCCTCATTGACTTCTATTCAACCTGATGAGACGCCCCCTGCTGGCTGGTAGAGAGGATGAAGGTAAAAAGACTCTTCCTCATTGACTTCTATTCAACCTGATGAGACGCCCCCTGCTGGCTGGTAGAGAGGATGAAGGTAAAAAGACTCTTCCTCATTGACTTCTATTCAACCTGATGAGACGCCCCCTGCTGGCTGGTAGAGAGGATGAAGGTAAAAAGACTCTTCCTCATTGACTTCTTTTCAACCAGAGGAGTCACCCCCTGCTGGCTGCTAGAGAGGATGAAGGTTAAAGACTCTTCCTCATTGACTTCTATTCAACCAGAGGAGTCGCCCCCTGCTGGCTGCTAGAGAGGATGAAGGTTAAAGACTCTTCCTCATTGACTTCTATTCAACCAGAGGAGTCGCCCCCTGCTGGCTGCTAGAGAGGATGAAGGTTAAAGACTCTTCCTCATTGACTTCTATTCAACCAGAGGAGTCGCCCCCTGCTGGCTGGTAGACAGGATGAAGGTTAAAGACTCTTCCTCATTGACTTCTATTCAACCAGAGGAGTCGCCCCCTGCTGGCTGGTAGACAGGATGAAGGTTAAAGACTCTTCCTCATTGACTTCTATTCAACCAGAGGAGTCGCCCCCTGCTGGCTGGTAGACAGGATGAAGGTTTAAGACTCTTCATCATTGACTTCTATTCAACCAGAGGAGTCGCCCCCTGCTGGCTGGTAGAGAGGATGAAGGTTAAAGACTCTTCCTCATTGACTTCTATTCAACCAGAGGAGTCGCCCCCTGCTGGCTGGTAGAGAGAATGAAGGTTTAAAGCTCTTCCTCATTGACTTCTATTCAACCAGAGGAGTCGCCCCTTGCTGGCTGGTAGAGAGGATGAAGGTTAAAGACTCTTCCTCATTGACTTCTATTCAACCAGAGGAGACGCCCCCTGCTGGCTGGTAGAGAGGATGAAGGTTAAAGACTCTTCCTCATTGACTTCTATTCAACCAGAGGAGTCGCCCCCTGCTGGCTGGTAGAGAGAATGAAGGTTTAAAGCTCTTCCTCATTGACTTCTATTCAACCAGAGGAGTCGCCCCTTGCTGGCTGGTAGAGAGGATGAAGGTTAAAGACTCTTCCTCATTGACTTCTATTCAACTAGAGGAGTCGCCCCCTGCTGGCTGGTAGACAGGATGAAGGTTTAAAGCTCTTCCTCATTGACTTCTATTCAACCTGATGAGACGCCCCCTGCTGGCTGCTAGAGAGGATGAAGGTTTAAGACTCTTCCTCATTGACTTCTATTCAACCTGAGGAGACGCCCCCTGCTGGCTGCTAGAGAGGATGAAGGTTAAAGACTCTTCCTCATTGACTTCTATTCAACCAGAGGAGTCGCCCCCTGCTGGCTGGTAGACAGGATGAAGGTTTAAGACTCTTCATCATTGACTTCACCTGGTCGAGCAGCATTTTCTTCATGGCAGCACTTTTAGTTCCTCCGACCACCAGCCTGTCCAGAATTTTGTACCAGCTCCCGAGCACCGGACCCTTCGTGGTCAAACAAACAAACAAACAGAGGAAATGAAGGTCAACGGTTCTTCTTCTCTTTAAATATCAGATTTTTAAATTCATCGTTGTTTGTAAAACATTCCAGTTAACCAGGAATCCTGTAAAGAACCCGCCGTGGTCTTCTGTCCTTCAACATCTGCATGCAGACTGCAGATTGATTATATGTTATATATTATTAATGTGAGGTATGAGACCGTCGTGTGAGCAGAGATGTGTGTCCTGATGGAGCAGACCGACGTCTATACGTCGTCTCTCTCTCTCAGAAGACGATTATGGAAACATAAATAAACGTTGATGACATTGATGAATCCTTCACATTCATCATTTCTCATGTTCAATAACCAAACAGGCAGAAGAGTCCAGATTAAACTCCATCTGCTGCGTCCCGTCTCTTCACTCTTCACTGTTCACTCTTCACCGTTCACTCTTCACCGTTCACTCTTCACCGTTCACTGTTCACTCTTCACCGTTCACTCTTCACTGTTCACTCTTCACTCTTCACCGTTCACTCTTCACCGTTCACTGTTCACTCTTCACCGTTCACTGTTCACTCTTCACTCTTCACTGGTCATGGTGACAATCAGTCAGTCAATAACTAAAGCTGATTTCATTATTTATCTCTGTCAGGTTCATCTTCATCTTCATGTTGCAGCTGTGAGGATGTCTGCTGTTCTGTGAACATCTGGACGAATTGTGACCTCATCATGTCCATCTGTGAACATCTGGACGAGTTGTGACCTCATCATGTCCATTTGTGAACATCTGGGCGAGTTGTGACCTCATCCAGATGTTCAGGTTGTTTATGAATAATAAATAAAACAAATAAAATAAATCCGATTATCAGAAAACTAATTTCATCTCTTTTCTTCTTCTACAGTTAACAGGATGAAGAGGAGGATGAAGAGGAGAGTTACTGACTATGAGGATGAAGCCGATGCTCATCATCTTCGTCGTCTGCTTCAGGTCGTGGTGAGTTAGTCCTTTCCTCTCGACCAGCTGCTGGGAGACGACATCACCAACACCCATCAGACAGCCTGGAGGACCAACAGGAGATAATCAATCAATAACTCAGTTAATCAATCAATAACTCAGTTAATCAATCAATAACTCAGTTAATCAATAACTCAGTTAATCAATCAATAACTCAGTTAATCAATCAATAACTCAGTCAATCAATAACTCAGTTAATCAATAACTCAGTTAATCAATCAATAACTCAGTTAATCAATCAATAACTCAGTTAATCAATAACTCAGTTAATCAATCAATAACTCAGTTAATCAATCAATAACTCAGTTAATCAATCAATAACTCAGTCAATCAATAACTCAGTTAATCAATAACTCAGTCAATCAATCAATAACTCAGTTAATCAATAACTCAGTTAATCAATCAATAACTCAGTTAATCAATCAATAACTCAGTTAATCAATAACTCAGTTAATCAATCATTAACTGAGTACTAGTTTAATCAATCATTAACTGAGTACTAGTAGTAGTAGTTGCTACCTGCTGTGAGAGTCTGGCCGGTTTGAGGGTATCTGGTCAGCAGCATCTGGTAGGATCTCCAGAGTCTCGCCATCCTCAGTCCTGGGAACAGAAGAGAAAATTCCCACAGTGAAAAAGGGTCTTTAAACTAACCCTAACCCCGCCCATCGGCAGACCCCGGGACTGAAACCGAGCGACCCGCTGCTAATAAACTGCGTTATGTCCTCAATTAGTTTAATTAACTACCGGCTGACTGGTAACCATGGTAACCCTGCTCCTCCAGGACCCGCTGGAGGTTACAGCTAGCAGCTAGCAGTTAGCAGAAGCTGTTAACTGATGTTCCGTTAGTGAATCAGCCTGTTTACCTGTTTACCTGTTTACCTGCTGGCTGAGCTGTTCACACATCACCTGGCTGTTGTTTGATCTGTTGTTTGATCAGTTGTTTGACCACGTGGTCGTTGATCTCTCTGAGTAAATATTGAACATGTGGACGTTAACGAACACAAACAGTAGAAATTATAATAAAAACGTGTTTTTCTGTGACTCTGTGAAAGCCGAACTGAAGAGCAGCTTCAGGGTCTTTAAACAAACTCATTGATCCCTTGGAGACATGATCGATCCTCTAAGCACAACCAATACAACCTTAAATTAACACTTTTATTAACGCGGTTCCGTCTCGTTCTGCTCATCTGACGGTTCCAGTGAAGAGCAGCAAGTAGAGCTAACTACCTACCCACTACCATCAACTCTAACGTTTATTAAACCACAAACAGCTGCTGCACAGCTAACTACCTACTACCTACCCACTACCATCAACTCTAACCTTTATTAATACTCTACTTTACAATTAATGTGAAGTAAATGAGCACAAACCTGTTAACGATGCGATGCTGTGGTGATGCCTTCAGGGACCCACTCAGTGAGTTGTGGTGATGCCTTCAGGGACCCACTCAGTGAGCTGTGGTGATGCCTTCAGGGACCCACTCAGTGAGTTGTGGTGATGCCTTCAGGGACCCACTCACTGAGCTGAGGTGATGCCTTCAGGGCTACGCATCAGCTCCGATTTTTGAAACCTGCCATTAAAGGTTTGTCGTTTATCCAGGAACATTCACTTTGTTGTGAATTATAATCAGGAATCACAATAATAATAATAATAATAATAATAAAAAACCTAATTCTGGTGCATTTCAACCCGTATGACAGTTATTAAAGATTCCAACAACTTAATGTTTATAAAGACATAACTGGAGTTTTTTTTGAGTCTTTAAGGCTTCAGTGCAATCTGTCTCTAAAATTAAGTGTTTTTGTAATTATTTATTTTATGTGCATGAACCTCTGCTGTCTTCTTCTTGAACAGAGTGAAAAAATAAACTCTGACCTTTGACCTTTTTGCTCCTGTCGGGCTCCTAAATGGACAGCACAAAGTAAAGCTATTATTTACCACAGCCCTGAAGGCAGCATTAGGTCTGGCGGGAAACCCAGTAAACAAACTCAATAAGTTATTTTAAGATTTTATTTATATGAAACCAAACCAGCTGATTATTCTCACAAAGGATGCGTTCACGTGACAAACAGGTGTAACTAGCAATATTAATAATATATGAAGTTACTCTCTCTCTATTCAACATGCTTTATTAACGTGACGGGCAGGTGAACAATATTGCCAAAGCGTCAATTCAATAATAAATAACAATTTTAAAAAAGAACAAAATAAACAAAAACATATTTATACATATAAACAATTCATTCAGCAAATTGCAATATTTAGATATTTAAAAAGAACATGCATGTAAATGGAAGAAAACAATGCAGAAATAATTAATGTTCGTTGTGTCAATAAAACAAATAAAAAAAATATTAATAACAATATATTGCAATATCAAATGATAAAAAACCCACAACCCATGAAGTAGAGGAGTAGCTGAGTTCCAGCTGTTCTGTGTTGTGGTTGTTGTGGTGGTTGTTGTTGTTGTCTCTCAGGCTGTGACATCACTGACGTCTCCTGCAGCTTCTCTGCTGATGACTCCATTCTCTCAGAGTAGATGTATTTTATTTTGGTCAGAGAGGAGATCAACATCTGGGAGAGAGGAGATCAACATCTGGGAGTTCACATTTCATTTTTGTAAAGAATGTTTTCCTAATTTCTTCATACGTGCTACATTGTAGCAGGAAATGTCTCTCTGTCTCTACCTGTCTCTCTGTCTCCACCTGTCTCTACCTGTCTCTCTGTCTCTACCTGTCTCTCTGTCTCCACCTGTCTGTCTGTCTCTACCTGTCTCTCTGTCTCCACCTGTCTGTCTGTCTCTACCTGTCTCTCTGTCTCTACCTGTCTCTCTGTCTCTACCTGTCTCTCTGTCTCCACCTGTCTCTACCTGTCTCTCTGTCTCCACCTGTCTCTCTGTCTCTACCTGTCTCTCTGTCTCCACCTGTCTCTGTCTCCACCTGTCTCTCTGTCTCTACCTGTCTCTCTGTCTCCACCTGTCTCTCTGTCTCTACCTGTCTCTCTGTCTCTACCTGTCCTGTCTCTCTGTCTCTACCTGTCTCTCTGTCTCTACCTGTCTCCACCTGTCTCTCTGTCTCTACCTGTCTCTCTGTCTCTACGTGTCTCTCTGTCTCCCCCTGTCTCTACCTGTCTCTCTGTCTCCACCTGTCTCTCTGTCTCTACCTGTCTCTCTGTCTCCACCTGTCTCTCTGTCTCCACCTGTCTCTCTGTCTCCCCCTGTCTCTACCTGTCTCTCTGTCTCTACCTGTCTCTCTGTCTCCACCTGTCTCTCTGTCTCTACCTGTCTCTCTGTCTTCACCTGTCTCTACCTGTCTCTCTGTCTCCACCTCTCTCTGTCTCCACCTGTCTCTCTGTCTCTACCTGTCTCTCTGTCTTCACCTGTCTCTACCTGTCTCTCTGTCTCTACCTGTCTCTCTGTCTCCACCTCTCTCTGTCTCCACCTGTCTCTCTGTCTCCACCTGTCTCTCTGTCTCCCCCTGTCTCTCTGTCTCCACCTGTCTCTCTGTCTCTACCTGTCTCTCTGTCTTCACCTGTCTCTACCTGTCTCTCTGTCTCTACCTGTCTCTCTGTCTCCACCTCTCTCTGTCTCCACCTGTCTCTCTGTCTCTACCTGTCTCTCTGTCTTCACCTGTCTCTACCTGTCTCTCTGTCTCCACCTGTCTCTCTGTCTCTACCTGTCTCTACCTGTCTCTGTGGACCGAGCTCTCTCTCTCTCTATCTATCTATCTATTACATCCAGGTGTTCCGGGGTTTACTACAGCACCTGAATGCAACTCCTCCACTCTTAGCAAACAGATAAATGGATCAACAAAAAATACATCATGATGTCCACAAACAAAGTTAGCGTTATTATTAGGGTTATAGCCCCGAAGGGGCATAACCCTATTGAGTTTGTGCCGGTTTGTTCTTTTTATTTGTTGTCTTATGCTGCGGCTCAATTTGCCGTGAGCTGGAATGAGCGAGAAAAATGAAATTTCGCAGAATAACTGGAAATGATGTGCATGTGCTTCTCAAGCAATATGAGCGCAATCAGCCACATGGTGGCGCTGTAATTAACGCCCAAACACGCGATTTTGGAAAGGCCACGCCCCTCACACTGTAAGTCCGATTGACTTGAAACTTGACAGACATGTGCAGCTCCGTGTGATCTACAGTAAAGCCTCTGGGACCACTAAAGTCCGCCTGGCAATATTTTCCGCCATATTGGATTTTTTTAAAAACGCATTTTTGACATCTCCTCCTAAACCGTTGGTCCGATTTCTACCAAATTTTCTGTGGATCATCATTGGACTAATGTCATCTAAAGTTGCATAAAGCGTGTTGATACCTCATTGCGTTATGAATCTGTTGACCAAACTTTTCAATGGTCGGAGCTTAGCAGGAAATTGGCCATAATTCATTGACCATTAGTCAAATCATCATAAATCTTGGTAGATATCTTCAGTACGTGTTTGGGAATAGGTGTACCAAAGCATTTTCCGCTTGACCCATAGGGGGCGCCACAAATATCAGAAACTTGTATCGCAAGATCCGGTGGACAGAATTTTATCAAATTTGGTGTACGTACTCTGGGGGCAAGTATTAACACAGATCTGAAGTGTGATATTGATCGGTGCATGTGGGCGTAGCCTATTTAGGATTTTATGCTAAACTATGCCTTTGCTCAATTTGCTGGGAGCTGGAATGAGCTAGAGACATGAGACTTGGTACCATAACTGTACATGATGTCATAATGCTTCACATAAAATATGAAAACAATTGGCCACATGGTGACGCTATAACAATTTTCAAGGCCAGCCCCCTCACACCATAAGTCCCATCAATTAGAAACTTGACACACTTGTGCAGCTCCGTGTGATCTACAATAAAGCCTCTGGGACCACTAAAGTCCGCCTAACTAGATTTTCCGCCATATTGGATTTTTTGAAAAACACTTTTTTGACATCGCCTCCTAAGCCGTTGGTCCGATTTCTACCAAATTTTCTATGGATCATTATTGGACTAATGTCATCTAAAGTTGCATAAAGCGTGTTGATACCTCATTGCGTTATGAATCTGTTGACCAATGAACGTTAAGAGGGCAGGGCTCAGCACATCAGTAGACCTAACTTCCCAAGCCTTTGGCCCATCATCTCCAAACTTGCAGCATATGTTCACAAGAGTGGCTGAAACATCCGCTGAAAGTTTCATTCAAATCGGCGACTAGGGGGGCGCTTTGAGCGCGAAAGGCTATAACCCGCGAAATGCCGCTTGCGGCTTTAATTATTATTATTATTAACATGATAATAACCTGTTACAACATATTATTATTATTATTAACATGATGATAACCTGTTACAACACGTTATTATTATTATTATTATTAACATGATAATAACCTGTTACAACATATTATTATTATTATTATTATTATTATTAACATGATGATAACCTGTTACAACATGTTATTATTATTATTATTATTATTATTATTATTATTAACATGATAATAACCTGTTACAACATATTATTATTATTATTATTATTATTATTAACATGATGATAACCTGTTACAACATATTATTATTATTATTATTAACATGATAATAACCTGTTACAACATATTATTATTATTATTATTATTATTAACATGATAATAACCTGTTACAACATGTTATTATTATTATTATTATTATTAACATGATGATAACCTGTTACAACATATTATTATTATTATTATTATTATTATTATTATTAACATGATGATAACCTGTTACAACATGTTATTGAGATGAGGAGACGAGGAGAGGAGGAGATGAGACGAGGAGGAGGAGATGAGGAGAGGAGGAGATGAGATGATGAGGAGACGAGGAGAGGAGGAGAGGAGGAGATGAGATGAGGAGGAGATGAGGAGACGAGGAGAGGAGGAGATGAGATGAGGAGGAGATGAGGAGAGGAGGAGATGAGGAGATGAGGAGAGGAGGATATGAGGAGAGGAGGATATGAGGAGATGAGGAGAGGAGGAGATGAGGAGATGAGGAGATGAGGAGAGGAGGAGATGAGGAGAAGAGATGAGGAGGAGGAGATGAGGATATGAGGATATGAGGAGGAGATGATGAGGAGGAGATGAGGAGAGGAGGAGAGGAGTAGATGAGGAGAGGAGGAGATGAGGAGGAGGAGGAGAGGAGGAGAGGAGGAGATGAGGAGGAGGAGGAGATGAGGAGATGAGGAGATGAGGAGATGATGAGATGAGGAGAGGAGGAGATGATGAGATGAGGAGATGAGGAGATGATGAGAGGAGGAGAGGAGGAGATGATGAGATGAGGAGATGAGGAGATGATGAGATGAGGAGAGGAGGAGATGAGGAGAGGAGATGATGAGATGAGGAGAGGAGGAGATGAGGAGATGAGGAGAGGATGAGATGAGGAGAGGAGGAGATGAGGAGAGGAGAGGAGGAGATAAGGAGAGGAGGAGATGAGGAGAGGAGGAGATGATGAGATGAGGAGAGGAGGAGAGGAGGAGATGAGGAGATGAGGAGATGAGGAGAGGAGGAGAGGAGGAGATGATGAGATGAGGAGATGAGGAGATGATGAGATGAGGAGAGGAGGAGATGAGGAGAGGAGGAGATGAGGAGATGAGGAGAGGAGGAGATGATGAGAGGAGGAGATGATGAGATGAGGAGATGAGGAGAGGAGGAGAGGAGGAGATGAGGAGAGGAGGAGATGATGAGAGGAGGAGATGAGGAGAGGAGGAGATGAGGAGAGGAGGAGAGGAGATGATGAGATGAGGAGAGGAGGAGATGAGGAGAGGAGGAGATGAGGAGAGGAGGAGATGATGAGGAGAGGAGGAGATGAGGAGAGGAGGAGATGAGGAGAGGAGAGGAGGAGATGATGAGATGAGGAGAGGAGGAGATGAGGAGAGGAGAAGAGGAGGAGATGAGGAGAGGAGGAGATGAGGAGAGGAGGAGAGGAGGAGATGAGGAGAGGAGAGGAGGAGATGATGAGATGAGGAGAGGAGGAGATGAGGAGAGGAGGAGATGAGGAGAGGAGGAGAGGAGGAGATGAGGAGAGGAGAGGAGGAGATGATGAGATGAGGAGAGGAGACGAGGAGATGATGAGATGAGGAGAGGAGGAGATGAGGAGAGGAGGAGATGAGGAGAGGAGGAGAGGAGGAGATGAGGAGAGGAGAGGAGGAGAGGAGTAGATGAGGAGAGGAGGAGATGAGGAGGAGGAGGAGAGGAGGAGATGAGGAGGAGGAGGAGATGAGGAGATGAGGAGATGAGGAGATGATGAGAGGAGGAGATGATGAGATGAGGAGATGAGGAGATGAGGAGATGATGAGATGAGGAGATGAGGAGAGGAGGAGATGATGAGATGAGGAGATGAGGAGATGATGAGAGGAGGAGAGGAGGAGATGATGAGATGAGGAGATGAGGAGATGATGAGATGAGGAGAGGAGGAGATGAGGAGAGGAGATGATGAGATGAGGAGAGGAGGAGATGAGGAGATGAGGAGAGGATGAGATGAGGAGAGGAGGAGATGAGGAGAGGAGAGGAGGAGATAAGGAGAGGAGGAGATGAGGAGAGGAGGAGATGATGAGATGAGGAGAGGAGGAGAGGAGGAGATGAGGAGATGAGGAGATGATGAGATGAGGAGAGGAGGAGAGGAGGAGATGATGAGATGAGGAGATGAGGAGATGATGAGATGAGGAGAGGAGGAGATGAGGAGAGGAGGAGATGAGGAGATGAGGAGAGGAGGAGATAATGAGAGGAGGAGATGATGAGATGAGGAGATGAGGAGAGGAGGAGATGATGATAGGAGGAGATGATGAGATGAGGAGAGGAGGAGATGAGGAGAGGAGGAGATGATGAGAGGAGGAGATGAGGAGAGGAGGAGATGAGGAGAGGAGGAGAGGAGATGATGAGATGAGGAGAGGAGGAGATGAGGAGAGGAGGAGATGAGGAGAGGAGGAGATGATGAGATGAGGAGATGAGGAGAGGAGGAGATGAGGAGAGGAGGAGAGGAGGAGATGAGGAGAGGAGAGGAGGAGATGATGAGATGAGGAGAGGAGGAGATGAGGAGAGGAGAAGAGGAGGAGATGAGGAGAGGAGGAGATGAGGAGAGGAGGAGAGGAGGAGATGAGGAGAGGAGAGGAGGAGATGATGAGATGAGGAGAGGAGGAGATGAGGAGAGGAGGAGATGAGGAGAGGAGGAGAGGAGGAGATGAGGAGAGGAGAAGAGGAGGAGAGGAGGAGAGGAGGAGAGGAGAGGAGGAGAGGAGGAGATGATGAGATGAGGAGATGAGGAGATGATGAGATGAGGAGAGGAGGAGATGAGGAGAGGAGGAGATGAGGAGATGAGGAGATGAGGAGAGGAGGAGATGATGATAGGAGGAGATGATGAGATGAGGAGAGGAGGAGATGAGGAGATAAGGAGAGGAGGAGATGAGGGGAGGAGATGAGGAGAGGAGAGGAGGAGATGATGAGATGAGGAGAAGAGGAGATGAGGAGAGGAGGAGATGAGGAGAGGAGGAGATGAGGAGAGGAGGAGAGGAGGAGATGATGAGATGAGGAGAGGAGGAGATGAGGAGAGGAGGAGATGAGGAGAGGAGAAGAGGAGAGGAGGAGATGATGAGATGAGGAGAGGAGGAGATGAGGAGAGGAGATGAGGAGAGGAGAAGAGGAGAGGAGGAGATGATGAGATGAGGAGAGGAGGAGATGAGGAGAGGAGGAGATGAGGAGAGGAGGAGAGGAGGAGAGGAGAGGAGGAGATGATGAGATGAGGAGATGATGAGATGAGGAGAGGAGGAGATGAGGAGATGATGAGATGAGGAGAGGAGGAGATGAGGAGATGAGGAGAGGATGAGATGAGGAGAGGAGGAGATGAGGAGAGGAGAGGAGGAGATAAGGAGAGGAGGAGATGAGGAGAGGAGGAGATGATGAGATGAGGAGAGGAGGAGATGAGGAGATGAGGAGATGAGGAGATGATGAGATGAGGAGAGGAGGAGAGGAGGAGATGATGAGATGAGGAGATGAGGAGATGATGAGATGAGGAGAGGAGGAGATGAGGAGAGGAGGAGATGATGAGAGGAGGAGATGAGGAGAGGAGGAGAGGAGGAGATGATGATAGGAGGAGATGATGAGATGAGGAGAGGAGGAGATGAGGAGAGGAGGAGATGAGGAGAGGAGGAGATGATGAGAGGAGGAGATGAGGAGAGGAGGAGAGGAGATGATGAGATGAGGAGAGGAGGAGATGAGGAGAGGAGGAGATGAGGAGAGGAGGAGATGAGGAGAGGAGGAGAGGAGGAGATGAGGAGAGGAGAGGAGGAGATGATGAGATGAGGAGAGGAGGAGATGAGGAGAGGAGAAGAGGAGGAGATGAGGAGAGGAGGAGATGAGGAGAGGAGGAGAGGAGGAGATGAGGAGAGGAGAGGAGGAGATAATGAGATGAGGAGAGGAGGAGATGAGGAGAGGAGGAGATGAGGAGAGGAGGAGATGAGGAGAGGAGAGGAGGAGATGATGAGATGAGGAGAGGAGACGAGGAGAGGAGGAGATGAGACGAGGAGGAGGAGATGAGGAGAGGAGGAGATGAGATGATGAGGAGACGAGGAGAGGAGGAGAGGAGGAGATGAGATGAGGAGGAGGAGATGAGGAGATGAGGAGAGGAGGAGATGAGATGAGGAGGAGATGAGGAGAGGAGGAGATGAGGAGATGAGGAGAGGAGGAGATGAGGAGAGGAGGAGAGGAGGAGAGGAGGATATGAGGAGATGAGGAGATGAGGAGAGGAGGAGATGAGGAGATGAGGAGATGAGGAGGAGAGGAGGAGATGAGGAGAAGAGATGAGGAGGAGGAGATGAGGATATGAGGATATGAGGAGGAGATGAGGAGAGGAGGAGAGGAGTAGATGAGGAGAGGAGGAGATGAGGAGATGAGGAGGAGGAGGAGATGAGGAGAGGAGGAGAGGAGATGAGGAGAGGAGGAGATGAGGAGAGGAGGAGATGATGAGATGAGGAGATGAGGAGAGGAGGAGATGAGGAGAGGAGAGGAGGAGATGATGAGATGAGGAGAGGAGGAGATGAGGAGAGGAGGAGAGGAGGAGAGGAGATGATGAGAGGAGGAGATGAGGAGATGATGAGATGAGGAGAGGAGATGATGAGATGAGGAGATGAGGAGATGATGAGAGGAGGAGAGGAGGAGATGATGAGATGAGGAGATGATGAGATGAGGAGAGGAGGAGATGAGGAGATAAGGAGAGGAGGAGATGAGGGGAGGAGATGAGGAGAGGAGAAGAGGAGAGGAGGAGATGAGGAGAGGAGGAGAGGAGGAGATGAGGAGAGGAGATGAGGAGAGGAGATGATGAGAGGAGGAGATGAGGAGATGATGAGATGAGGAGAGGAGATGATGAGATGATGAGATGAGGAGATGAGGAGAGGAGGAGATGAGGAGAGGAGGAGAGGAGGAGATGAGGAGAGGAGAGGAGGAGATGATGAGATGAGGAGAGGAGGAGAGGAGGAGATGATGAGATGAGGAGATGATGAGATGAGGAGAGGAGGAGATGAGGAGAGGAGGAGAGGAGGAGATGATGAGATGAGGAGATGAGGAGATGAGGAGAGGAGGAGATGATGAGATGAGGAGAGGAGGAGATGATGAGATGAGGAGATGAGGAGATGAGGAGAGGAGGAGATGATGAGATGAGGAGATGAGGAGAGGAGGAGATGATGATAGGAGGAGATGAGGAGAGGAGGAGATGAGGAGAGGAGGAGATGAGGAGAGGAGGAGATGATGATAGGAGGAGATGATGAGATGAGGAGAGGAGGAGAGTTTCTCCACCTGGAAATAAAACAATAATTTTATTTTACAAATGATGTGAAATAAGAATCAAATTTAAAACAAGATAATCAAATCCCATTTCAGTTTCCTTCATCAGTTTCCTTCATTAGTTTCCTTCATCAGTTTCCTTCATTAGTTTCCTTCATCAGTTTCCTTCATTAGTTTCCTTCATCAGTTTCCTTCATTAGTTTCCTTCATCAGTTTCCTTCATTAGTTTCCTTCATCAGTTTCCTTCATTAGTTTCCTTCATCAGTTTCCTTCATTAGTTTCCTTCATCAGTTTCCTTCATCAGTTTCCTTCATCAGTTTCCTTCATCAGTTTCCTTCATTAGTTTCCTTCATCAGTTTCCTTCATCAGTTTCCTTCATCAGTTTCCTTCATCAGTTTCCTTCATTAGTTTCCTTCATCAGTTTCCTTCATTAGTTTCCTTCATCAGTTTCCTTCATCAGTTTCCTTCATCAGTTTCCTTCATCAGTTTCCTTCATTAGTTTCCTTCATCAGTTTCCTTCATCAGTTTCCTTCATCAGTTTCCTTCATCAGTTTCCTTCATTAGTTTCCTTCATCAGTTTCCTTCATCAGTTTCCTTCATCAGTTTCCTTCATCAGTTTCCTTCATTAGTTTCCTTCATCAGTTTCCTTCATCAGTTTCCTTCATTAGTTTCCTTCATTAGTCCGGTTACACTGATATTTAATAAACATCCCCAGAATCACAGGATTCAGTTCTCTATTAATCAGCCTGCTCGTCTCCCAGCTGTCATCCATTACTCGGGTCTGGAGCTGACAGCCGGGGCGAAGAGAACCAGACAGGTCTGATTCCATCATGTTCTGATCTCTCGTCTCTCGTCTCACGTCTCACGTCTCTCGTCACTCGTCACTCGTCACTCGTCTCTCGTCTCTCGTCTCTCGTCACTCGTCACTCGTCACTCGTCACTCGTCACTCGTCACTCGTCTCTCGTCTCTCGTCTCACGTCTCTCGTCTCACGTCTCTCGTCTCTCGTCACTCTTCACTCGTCTCTCGTCACTCGTCTCACGTCTCACGTCTCACGTCTCACGTCTCTCGTCTCTCGTCTCTCGTCACTCTTCACTCGTCTCACGTCACTCGTCACTCGTCTCTCGTCACTCGTCTTACGTCTCTCGTCTCTCGTCACTCTTCACTCGTCTCACGTCACTCTTCACTCGTCTCACGTCACTCGTCTCACGTCTCACGTCTCTCGTCTCTCGTCTCTCGTCTCTCGTCTCTCGTCACTCTTCACTCGTCTCTCGTCACTCGTCACTCGTCTCTCGTCACTCGTCTCACGTCTCTCGTCTCTCATCACTCTTCACTCGTCTCACGTCACTCTTCACTCGTCTCACGTCACTCGTCTCACGTCTCTCGTCTCTCGTCACTCTTCACTCGTCTCACGTCACACATCTCTCGTCTCTCGTCTCACGTCTCTCGTCTCTCGTCTCTCGTCACTCGTCACTCGTCTCACGTCTCTCGTCTCTCGTCACTCTTCACTCGTCTCACGTCACTCGTCTCACGTCACTCGTCTCACGTCTCACGTCTCTCGTCTCTCGTCACTCTTCACTCGTCTCTCGTCACTCGTCACTCGTCTCTCGTCACTCGTCTCACGTCTCTCGTCTCTCGTCACTCTTCACTCGTCTCACGTCACTCTTCACTCGTCTCACGTCACTCGTCTCACGTCTCACGTCTCTCGTCTCTCGTCTCTCGTCTCTCGTCACTCTTCACTCGTCTCACGTCACACGTCTCTCGTCTCTCGTCTCTCGTCTCACGTCTCTCGTCTCTCGTCACTCGTCACTCGTCTCACGTCTCACGTCTCTCGTCACTCGTCACTCATCTCACGTCACTCCTCTCGTCACTCGTCTCACGTCACTCGTCTCTCGTCACTCTTCACTCGTCTCACGTCACTTGTCTCTCGTCACTCGTCTCACGTCTCTCGTCTCTCGTCACTCTTCACTCGTCTCACGTCACTCTTCACTCGTCTCACGTCACTCGTCTCTCATCACACGTCTCTCGTCTCTCGTCTCACGTCTCTCGTCTCTCGTCTCTCGTCTCTCGTCACTCGTCACTCGTCTCACGTCTCACGTCTCACGTCTCTCGTCACTCGTCACTCGTCTCACGTCACTCGTCTCTCGTCACTCGTCTCTCGTCACTCGTCACTTGTCTCTCGTCACTCGTGACTCGTCACTCGTCTCACGTCTCTCGTCTCTTGTCTCCGTTCAGGCGTTGCTGAGAGATCAAGTTCACGGTAATGAACCGGACGGACGATCCACGGCAGGAAGTGTGGAGCCCCGCGTCGCCTCACTCGAACTGGGAACTGGACCAGAACTCCATGCTGGCTGGCGAGGAGGTGACGGACTCTTCTGTGGTATGGTATAAACCATCCGGCTGAAGTGATGGAACCAGTTTTTAGCTCCGATAGAACCCATCAGGGTCAGAACTGCTGACTGAGACAGCGAGGAGGAATCAGTGCCGACGGCCCGATAGAGCGGACCAGGGGCGGATGAAGATTTAAGACTTTGCTGTAAAGTCTCCGTACGGAGACGCCCCCCCCCACAGTGGGAGCAGACCGATCATCACATTCTGACTCTTTAGTGTTCCATCAGATCTACCATCACTCTCTGTCTGCAGCTAGACACCAATACACTGCCGATACCTGATCAATACTCTGTCTGCAGCTACACACCAATTCACTGCCGATACCTGATCAATACTCTGTCTGCAGCTACACACCAATTCACTGCCGATACCTGATCAATACTCTGTCTGCAGCTAGACACCAATACACTGCCGATACCTGATCAATAAGAGGACAGACGGCGTCCCGGTGACATTGTACCACGGCGGTGTAGATGGTGCGGTTGTTGGTCCTCAGCAGCGGAGTGGACGGGCTCGTGGTCCGTTTACGTGGCGATATAGACGAGGTCAAAGGTCACTGCGGGACGCCGTCAGGGAGGCATCCAGGGAATCATCTCCACTCCTACTGGAGGACAACACAGGGAGACAACAGGGAGACAACAGGGAGACAACAGGGAGACAACAGGGAGACGACGGGGGAGACAACAGG
>JAUPFX010000019.1:135000-140000 GCA_036937225.1 Sebastes paucispinis
CATGGTTACTGATGCTGAACAGCTCACCTGCTCTGGAGCAGGTTATGTTCCAGATAAGAGATCAACTCGTATAAAAACACCTCCTACTGACCAATCAGAGCTCTCTGTGGTGATCTTATGATAATATCACACACATATGAAGAAGTTACCGTCATAATCAGACTAAAAACAACACAGTCTAAACTGACAAATGCAATTATGCAGGGGGTGTTTACCGCTTTGAATTATATTTTTATATTTATTTATTTTGAGTTCGTCTTGAGTCCGTCAGAGAGGGATGTTTAAATACTCATAGACGCCAAATGGTACACACAGGGTTAAAATAGGTGTAATCCATTCATCTATCACACTCTCTAAAGCTATTTATATTTAGACGAGTATATCTGACTTTTGAGTGTTCCGTTAAATTAATAAGTCTGTTAATTTACACATTCACACATCTGGAGTTGTTTCTTTTTCCAGCTGTTCTTCCTGCATTTAGCAGCTTCAACTGTTACTGTTAGTCTGATTAAGAGTTTAACTTCTTCGTATTTGTCTAATATAGTTTACTCTTCCTTTGTTAAATGTGCCGCTCTGTCTGTCAGTAGTCTTGTTCATGTCTGTGATTGGTCAGTAGTCTTGTTCATGTCTGTGATTGGTCAGTAGTCTTGTTCGTGTCTGTGATTGGTCAGTAGTCTTGTTCATGTCTGTGATTGGTCAGTAGTCTTGTTCGTGTCTGTGATTGGTCAGTAGTCTTGTTCGTGTCTGTGATTGGTCAGTAGTCTTGTTCATGTCTGTGATTGGTCAGTAGTCTTGTTCGTGTCTGTGATTGGTCAGTAGTCTTGTTCGTGTCTGTGATTGGTCAGTAGTCTTGTTCGTGTCTGTGATTGGTCAGTAGTCTTGTTCTTGTCTGTGATTGGTCAGTAGTCTTGTTCGTGTCTGTGATTGGTCAGTAGTCTTGTTCGTGTCTGTGATTGGTCAGTAGTCTTGTTCATGTCTGTGATTGGTCAGTAGTCTTGTTCGTGTCTGTGATTGGTCAGTAGTCTTGTTCTTGTCTGTGATTGGTCAGTAGTCTTGTTCGTGTCTGTGATTGGTCAGTAGTCTTGTTCATGTCTGTGATTGGTCAGTAGTCTTGTTCATGTCTGTGATTGGTCAGTAGTCTTGTTCATGTCTGTGATTGGTCAGTAGTCTTGTTCGTGTCTGTGATTGGTCAGTAGTCTTGTTCGTGTCTGTGATTGGTCAGTAGTCTTGTTCGTGTCTGTGATTGGTCAGTAGTCTTGTTCGTGTCTGTGATTGGTCAGATGCTGTAAACACCTCCTCGTTCATGTGAACGCACTCATATCCAGACAGAGAAACTCTGGGTTGACTTACTGAGTTGATAAGCAGCTTCGTAGTTCAGTTTAGCGAGATCTCGGTTGTTAGGTTAAGTGAAGCCAGATAACCAGAAGATACTCTGGAGATGTTGAACTCGCTTCGTAGTACAGACCTCTGGATTCACCTGAACTCACCTGGATTCACCTGGATTCACCTGAACTCACCTGGATTCACCTGGATTCACCTGAACTCACCTGGATTCACCTGGATTCACCTGAACTCACCTGAACTCACCTGGATTCACCTGAACTCACCTGGATTCACCTGGATTCACCTGAACTCACCTGAACTCACCTGGATTCACCTGAACTCACCTGAACTCACCTGGATTCACCTAGACTGACCAACCTCGTCCTGAGGGCGGTGAGGTGGTGGTGTTGCTACCGTTTACAGGAAGGACATTAAAACCACCACCATCTCCATTCCTGCCACTCATTCCCCTGAACACCTTGCCTTCAAATATAGTGTTCAAATAAAAACAATAGAGTCTATATATATAGATATATAGTGTTCAAATAAAAACAATAGTCTATATATAGTAGACTATATGGTGTTAAAATAAAAACAATAGAGTCTATATATATAGATATATAGAGCTGTAAAGATGCCATATAATGACAGGAGGGTCTCAGCTCATTAATTATATTTAAAAAATAAAGTTTGCATCAGTTTTAATAGAACAGCGGCAATTATTATTATATTATTATTATTACAGTTTTTCTCGATTGTTTACACACATTTTCTGAAAGCATGCCTCATACTCTCAGAACTCTACACACAAATCAAAAAACACACACACAATGGGCAAAACCCCTCAATTCTCCTGCAAAATGAAACTTTACATTCAAAACAATGTTATTTCTTCTCAAAATGGTATTTTGTTTTCAAATGACACACACAAACCATCATATGAATAGACATTTATAAGAACCAGTTGAACACTGATGTGCTCAATGTAAAACACTATGATGAATGGAAAACACTTCTTCTCCATTCATCATGATGACTTAGGCCTTTTTTTCTCAGTGTTACACTTACTACAGACAGTACATACAGAAGTGTGTTGTAAAATATTTTAGAATATTGTTTTTATACTCAGAACACACAAATACACGGTAACAAATATATTTTATTTTCCCCACAAAAACAATGTACACAGTGAACATCCCAACCAACACGAAGTTGCACATACAGTGGTCTACATACAAAACAACAGAGGAATTTACTGTATACAGTTACAGTAAAATAAACTATGCTGCATCCTCTCTTCTGTTTCGGTCTGGCCACAGCACCTCATCCACATCACAAGCAATGTTTGCCCTTCTATGCTAAAGCTCTGATTGCTAATTGTAACACTGTGTGACAGGTGTTTGCCCATGTGATGAGTCAGTGTGCATAGTAGGGCAATTGACTTTAGAATTTTGAATGACAGTGTGTTCCTTGTGAAAACGAGATTTTCTTCATGAAAATTGTGCCGAATGCAGAGAATTGTGTGTAGTGTTTTGAAAAAAGTGTGTTTTAGAACTGCAATTTGAGTGTAAAGCAGGAATTGTGCTTGTAGTTTAGCAGAATTGGTTCAGGGGGTTGGTGCATGAGTTACATGTTGTGGTCATTGTGTGTCAAGTACCAGTATTTGTGTGTAAACAATTGAGAAAAACTGTAATAATCCTCTTCTCCTCCTCCTCCTCCTCTTCCTCCTCCTCTTCCTCCTCTTTGTCTCTCTCCCTCCTCTCTCTCCTCCTCCTCCTCCTCCTCTTCTCCTCTCTCTCCTCCTCCTCTCCTCCTCTCTGTCTCTCTCGTCCTCCTCCTCTTCCTCTCTCTCCTCTTCCTCTCTCTCCTCCTCTTCCTCTCCTCCTCCTCCTCCTCCTCCTCTCTCTCCTCCTCCTCCTCTTCCTCTCCTCTCTACCGCATGAAGTATTAACGGTATGGGGTTAGTAGTGATGAAGAGTCTTGGTCTCGGAGATGGGACGGAGTTTTCCCGCCTCTAGATCAGAGCGGACTCAGCTCGTCCTGCAGCAGCTTCCTCAGAGAAAACACCGAGATCCGCTTCACTTCATTCACTGACTGAGAGACGAGAGAGAACCGGACAGAGAACCGGGAGAGAGAGACGGGACAGAGACCGGACAGAGACCGGCTGCAGGCGGGACACCGGATTACATACCGGGATCATACCGGGATCATATAACCGGATCTTATGATGGATAATAACGCTGCAAACTCAGAGAAATGTCAGCTGATCCAGGAGAAGAGCGGGAAGATGTACTCTCTGAAACTCCAGAGGTGGGTTCATCATCATCCTCATCATCACTACTATATATCATATATCACAGTATATATCTTCCTCTTCCTCATCAGGAGGCTGCAGCAGCAGCTCGGACTCACCGTCATTATTAATGCTGCTGCATGATGGGACATCACCTTCACACACACACACACACACACACACATATATATGTATATGCATATACATATATATATATGTGTATATGTATACACATATATATATATGTATATATTATAAATTAATTTTAAAAATATCAACTATTTAATAATGTCAAGTTTAAAGAAAGCGGAACATTTCTGAGAGAAAATCAGAAGTCAATATTTGTTTTAATTATATGTCTGCAGGAACAAGCCCGTGTTCTTGATTTATATATATATATGCATGTGTGTGTGTGTGTGTATATATGTGTGTACATATATATATACATATTTGTTATTAATAATACAGTATTTTATGTGTTTTGTGTGTTTTATTTCTGTGTTTTCTGTCATTTTCATGTTTTGTGTGTTTTGTGTATAGTATTTCTGTGTTTTATTTCTGTGTTTTATTTCTGTTTTATTTCTGTGTTTTATTTCTGTTTTATTTCTGTGTTTTATTTCTGTGTTTTATTTCTGTGTTTTATTTCTGTTTTATTTCTGTGTTTTATTTCTGTTTTATTTCTGTGTTTTATTTCTGTGTTTTATTTCTGTGTTTTATTTCTGTGTTTTATTTCTGTGTTTTATTTCTGTGTTTTATTTCTGTGTTTTATTTCTGTGAATGAACAAAGTGATTATTTATTTCTCGCTCTGCTGGTTTGGCGACAGCCTGAGAGACAAATGTCTTCGGGACCGGATCCGGTTCACCGAACCAAACCGAAACCTGAAACCTAAAACCCTCATCTGTCATCAGGCTGGCTCCGTGCACGGAGAGGCCGCATGCACACGGACAGGCCGCATGCGCACGGACAGGCCGCATGCGCACGGACAGGCCGCGTGCACACGGACGACATTAACAACACACTAAATACATGATGGATGTGTCTCTACTCATCATCATCATCATCATCATCATCATCATGCACCATTAGACAGGACAAGAGCTCCGGCGCAGTGTACGGACAGGCCGCGTGCACGGACAGGCCGCGCGCACGGGACGGAGAGCAGCGACATTAACAGTAAATACAGTAAATACAGTAAATACAGCAGCAGCACAAATTAATCACACATGTATTATCTGTAATTATAGGAGAACATATCTGGAAGAAACTGACATTTAAAAAATAAACGTATTGGTCTTAAATAAAATAAAAACGTAAAATGATTAAAAGAGTATTTTTTCTTTAGAGGAGATGATCTGTCAGATTCTACTACTCATCTTATAGAGA
>JAUPFX010000019.1:145000-155000 GCA_036937225.1 Sebastes paucispinis
CTCATCATTTCACACCTCACTGCCTCCTCCCTCAGGCCTCCACACTGCTGACGCTGAACATCAGCAGAGTTCAGCTGGCCGGCAGCGCCTCCACTAACTGATGAACTCTCACATCTAGACGCCAACGTGAGCAAAGAGCTGTTCTTATATTAATGCAGCAGTTAATATGATGGAACAGGAGAACTGTTCACACCGCCTCCTCCTACTGTCAGACATCACAGATTAGATACTGAGGCAATAACAATAAACCGTAAAGCTGTTTATGACCGTAGTATTGCGTTTATTCATCAGTAGTTAGTGTTGGTGGTATTTAAACTAGAGATGATGTACAATGCAGCGAACAGAAGCACTAATCCTCATTTCATTATTTTAATTACAGTCAGATGATTCAGACAATAGACAGTTCTACAGTCAATACGCTCAGAACTGAAACGTTATGAACTGATCGTTCATCGCCTCCAACCGGACGCAAGACTTTACAATAATCAGGCCGGCGCTGTCGTCCAAAGTCACCTACAAGCCATCACCACACCTACCTACCTACCTACCTACCTTCCTAGCTGTTCTCTCTCTCCCTGATAAACTCTTGTATCTGTAGAACATTTGAACGTATCGTTGCTTTAAGGCTTCAGAGCTCTCAAGTGTGTAGATGTGTGTGTAGGTTATTTATGTGTGTGTGTGTGTGTAGATGTGTGTGTGTGTATGTGTGTAGATGTGTAGATGTGTGTGTGTGTGTGTGTGTGTAGATGTGTGTGTGTATGTGTGTAGATGTGTGTGTGTGTGTGTGTAGGTGTGTGTGTGTGTATGTGTGTAGATGTGTGTGTGTGTGTGTGTAGATGTGTGTGTGTGTATGTGTGTAGATGTGTGTGTGTGTGTGTAGATGTGTGTGTGTATGTGTGTAGATGTGTAGATGTGTGTGTGTGTGTGTAGGTGTGTGTGTGTATGTGTGTAGATGTGTAGATGTGTGTGTGTGTGGGGGGGTATAATTGAACAGAATCTGTTTTCCACTCGGCTGATTCTTTGTGTGTGTGTGTGTGTGTACTGAAGTGTGAGACATTAAGTGTGTGTGTGTGTGTGTGTCTGTGTGTGTGCGGTTATCTCAAGTGAGTCCAAATGACTTTTTTTCCACCTCATTAGTGACATCATCACCCCCCCGCCTCACTGCACAACGCCAACCTGGATGTGTGTGTGCGTGTGTTGTGTGTGTTGTGTGTGCGTGTGTGTTGTGTGTGTGTGTGGCTCTTTTATCAGGCTCTGTAGACGACGACCAGACAGATCTAATACAGGTCCTTCTAGGCAGCAATCTACGTAAAACACAGCAATCTAAAGGATTGCTACGACGTGCACGGTGCACGGTGACCGGACGAATAAAATTCCTCAGATTGCCTCATTAAAAGAAGTGAAACGTTGAAATGAAGAATAAAGAATGAAAGGATCCAGTAGCTCAGGGAGAGGGTAATGAAAGGATCCAGTAGCTCAGGGAGAGGGTAATGAAAGGATCCAGTAGCTCAGGGAGCGGGTAATGAAAGGATCCAGTAGCTCAGGGAGAGGGTAATGAAAGGATCCAGTAGCTCAGGGAGAGGGTAATGAAAGGATCCAGTAGCTCAGGGAGAGGGTAATGAAAGGATCCAGTAGCTCAGGGAGAGGGTAATGAAAGGATCCAGTAGCTCAGGGAGAGGGTAATGAAAGGATCCAGTAGCTCAGGGAGAGGGTAATGAAAGGATCCAGTAGCTCAGGGAGAGGGTAATGAAAGGATCCAGTAGCTCAGGGAGCGGGTAATGAAAGGATCCAGTAGCTCAGGGAGCGGGTAATGAAACCGTGAGGTTCTACTGAACGTTACACTAAAACCCTTTAAAGGGTCAGATAGCAGCTACCACAGGTAGAACAATACAATATTAAACATAGATCAAAATAAAGATATCTGTCAGGTATATAGGGAGAATAATTCATAACAGGTGAAAGCAGGATGAACAACACACCCTGCAGGTTAGTAGAACTATAGAAGTGCAATAGAAGATGTTAGTGCTGCAGAAAATACAAAACATCAACATCATGCAGTTAGTACTTTAATGTTAAATATATAAATATATCACTATACTGTAAGTATATACAAACAAATCACTGCTATATATATATATATATATATATATATAAGGGTTAGACCTATAGATCTATAGATCCAGAGTTAGACCTACAGATCCAGAGTTAGACCTATAAATCTATAGTAGGTAGAACAGTTAACAGCCATATTTCTAGAGAAACTACTTCGACTGTCTCGGTCCTCACAAACACATGAAACCTCTCTGTGTGTCCCTGCAGCTCTTTCCCAGATTCCAAAGAGAAATATCCCGACTTCCCCTTTAAGAACGGAGGCGTGGCCGGCGCCATCGAGCTGAAGCGACCCGTCGGCGCCCACTGCCACGGCGCCAAAGCTTCGACGCGGGACGAGAGCAGCGACCGTCTGCTCGCCAAGAAGAAACTCTACATCGCTTCGGCCGTCTGCCTCGTCTTTATGATCGGAGAGGTCATAGGTAAACAATCAGACAGAGAGGGGAACTGATCAATACGTAATCAATAATCAATAATCAATAATCAATAATGTCATAGTTCAGAGAGAGAGAGGAACTGATCAATACGTAATCAATAATCAATGATGTCATAGTTCAGAGAGAGAGATGGAAATGCGTAATCAATAATCAATAATGTCATAGTTCAGAGAGAGAGAGAGAGGAACTGATCAATAGATAATCAATAATCAATATCTCAATGATGTCATAGTTCAGAGAGAGAGAGAGAGAGAGAGGAACTGATCAATAGATAATCAATAATCTGTGATGTGGTAGATCTAAAGCGAGCCTCCTGATTGGTTCCTGTTGTCCTCCAGGAGGCTACCTGGCTCACAGTCTGGCCATCATGACCGACGCCGCTCACCTGCTGACGGACTTCGGCAGCATGATGGTGAGCCTGTTCTCTCTGTGGATCTCCTCCAGACCGCCAACCAAGACCATGAACTACGGCTGGCACAGATCAGGTCAGGACCAGAGAGCACACCAGGGATGAAGGGATGAAGGGATGGAGGGATGGAGGGATGGATGGAGGGAGGGATGGATGGAGGGATGGAGGGATGGATGGAGGGATGGATAGATGGAGGGATGGATGGATGGAGGGATGGAGGGATGGATGGAGGGATGGATAGATGGAGGGATGGATGGATGGAGGGATGGAGGGATGGATGGATGGAGGGATGGATGGAGGGATGGATGGATGGAGGGATGGAGGGATGGATGGATGGATGGAGGGATGGATGGATGGATGGAGGGAGGGATGGATGGAGGGATGGATGGATGGAGGGATGGATGGATGGATGGAGGGATGGATGGATGGATGGGTTAACCGTTAGCCTTTACGTTACCGTGTTACGTTATTTTGCTGTATTCAGAGCTGTGAGTTTGTTAACAACATTCCATCTGGATCTGGTAGTTGGATGTTGGTGCTTCTGAGGGATGCAGTCTGTTATTGAACTTCATGTACTTTAACTAGATAGAGGTGTGTTATTAGGATATCAGTGTTATTAGGATATCAGTGTTATTAGGATATCAGTGTTTTTAGGATATCAGTGTTATTAGGATATCAGTGTTATTAGGATATCAGTGTTTTTAGGATATCAGTGTTATTAGGATATCAGTGTTATTAGGATATCAGCGTTTTTAGGATATCAGTGTTATTAGTGATCTTAGGATATAACAGTCTCCTCTCATCCCTCCACAGAGATCCTCGGGGCGTTCATCTCAGTCATTTCCATCTGGATCGTGACGGGAGCGCTGGTCTATTTAGCCATCGAGAGGATCGTACGCAACGACTACGAGATCGACGGCCACGTGATGTTGGTCACCTCCGGCTGCGCCGTCATCGTCAATATAGTGTGAGTTAACTTTGTACATAATGCTGCTAGAATAAAGGATTCATGGAACTCAGCTTGAACACTAGGTTAGAAATAGATCAATATTTCTATAGACTATCAGTGAAGAATCCTGGAATTAAGATCTGATATCCAGTATCAATATCAATATCAACCCACCTCTTCCAGAGAGATCCCTGCAGCAGTCTGAGACTGTTGTTATGAACATCCTGAAGACTATTGTACTTCTTTATTAATGCTTCAACTGGTACAGCTATGATGATATTAAGGTTATTAACAGAACTGCAGCTTCCCCCCCCCCCCGATATCTTTTCATGCTGAAGTCCTGTGATTAAATATTTTCTAGAATGAGTTTGAACTGAGCTGAATGTCGACGTCTCCTCAGACGACGGGTCGTATGATATTTTATGAAAAGCTATTCCTCATGTTTCCTATGAATGTCCAGCAACACGTGTCAGTGTCCGCTCGTCTTTTCAAAATAAAGGTCTGTCTTCACAGGAGACGACTTGGTTATGTTCAGGAACAGATGGCGGTTAGGTGTTAACATAACTACGGAAGGGATGTAACTGAAGTACGGAAGTTACGTGACACATAAATCAATGTTGACTTTGAACATTGCAAGTCAGAAGTCCATAATTCATAGTCGGTATTCCCGACTTCCGAGCTTCAGATCTTCCATCTGCTCGTAAAACATGGACGCCTGCAGCGAACTGATGTCTGTGAGGAACACAAACAACATTATATAACAATATTATATTAATATTATTGTTATATAATAATATCTGTAGTCAAGAACAGGAGGATTTCCTCGTAATAAAACACTGAATATCAGTATAATAATATAATAATACAATAATATAATAATACAATAATATAATAATATAATAATGTAATAATTTAATAATATAATACTATAATAATATAATACTATAATACTATAATAATATAATAATATAATAATATAATAATGTAATACTATAATACTATAATAATATAATAATATAATAATGTAATAATATAATAATGTAATAATTTAATAATATAATACTATAATAATATAATAATATAATACTATAGTAATATAATAGTATAATAATATAATAATATAATACTATAATAATATAATAATATAATACTATAATAATATAATAATATAATACTATAATAATATAATAATATAATAATGTAATACTATAATACTATAATAATACAATAATATAATAATATAATAATGTAATACTATAATACTATAATAATACAATAATATAATAATATAATAATATAATAATGTAATAATATAATAATGTAATAATTTAATAATATAATACTATAATAATATAATAATATAATACTATAGTAATATAATGGTATAATAATATAATAATATAATACTATAATAATATAATAATATAATACTATAATAATATAATAATATAATACTATAATAATATAATAATATAATAATGTAATACTATAATACTATAATAATACAATAATATAATAATATAATAATGTAATACTATAATACTATAATAATACAATAATATAATAATATAATAATATAATACTATAATAATATAATAATGTAATAATATAATAATATAATAATACAATAATACAATAATATAATAATGTAATAATTTAATAATATAATACTATAATAGTGACGTGAGGCTGAACATGAGAACTAACTTAACTAAAGTACCTGTTTGTCTCTCCGCAGCATGGCGTACATCCTCCATCACTCCACCACCTTCCACGCCCACGGCAGCGGTTACCACCAGATCGACGAGGGCAGCCAGAGTCCCGCCGCTCACGGCCACTCCCACGCGCTCCTCGGTGGCCACGCCAACACCAGCGTCCGCGCCGCCTTCATCCACGTGGTTGGAGACCTGCTGCAGAGCGTCGGCGTCATGGTGGCGGCGATCATCATCTACTTTCGGGTCAGATATAGGATCACATTCATGTTACGTTACTGTGTTACGTTACCTTGTTACGTTACCGTGTTACGTTACCGTGTTACGTTACCTTGTTACGTTACCTTGTTACGTAACCTTGTTACGTTACCTTGTTACGTTACCTTGTTACGTTACCGTGTTACGTTACCTTGTTACGTAACCTTGTTACGTTACCGTGTTACGTTACGTGTTACGTTACCTTGTTACGTTACCGTGTTACGTTACCTTGTTACGTTACTTTGTTACGTTACCATGTTACGTCACTTTGTTACATACTTTGTTCGGGTCAGATATAAGATCACATTCCTGTCAGGGTGACACCGAGATGTCAGTTTGCTGATATTGGCGATTTGAATAAAAAAATGTAAATATGATCCTTTATGATGACGTTTTACGTGAATAATCCTTTGACTAGTTTATGGTCTAAATACTGTTACAGGAGCTTTTCTATGAAATTCACAGGAAAACTCTGAATATATTTTACATTTTTAGGATGAAAATATTCCATTGGACCTGAATATTCTCTGTATAATACAGCTTTAATACCACAAACAGGCATTTTCATGGTTATTCTAAAGCATCCTGGTCGTGTTATTAAAGGGTTAAATATTCCCGTCATCATGCAACATGTTCCCGTTCCTTTAGGCCTGGAGGCACTTCACTGGCTGCTGACTGGAAAACACCATCTGATACCCTTTAAAGTCTCCGTTAACCTCCTTTCTGTCTCGTCTGTCTTCCAGCCGGAGTATAAAGTGGCCGATCCCATCTGTACCTTCCTGTTTTCCGTCTTCGTCCTCTGCACCACCGTCACCATCCTCAGAGACGTCTTCAGGATCCTCATGGAAGGTACGTCACCTGGACATCCATCAGAAAACGTGATTCAACGAGCCAATCAGAGGTGGCTCCCCTTCCTATGTCACACGCAGGCTCATTAGAATATACCAGCCAATCAGAGGTGGCTCCCCTTCCTATGTCACACACAGGCTCATTAGAATATACCAGCCAATCAGAGGTGGCTCCCCTTCCTATGTCACACACAGGCTCATTAGAATATACCAGCCAATCAGAGGTGGCTCCCCTTCCTATGTCACACGCAGGCTCATTAGAATATACCAGCCAATCAGAGCAGACTGGGCTTCTTAAAGAGACAGGTGTGGTTCAGACAGAGGGTGAATACAGGTATATTATACAGACGTAGGCAAAGTTGTTGGTAACGTTCCGTTAAAGAGAGAAAAACCCACAATGGTCACTGAAATAACTTGAAACTGACAAAAGTAATAATAAATAAAAATTTACTGAAAATGAACTAATGAAAATCAGATATTGCTTTTGAATTGTGGTTCAACAGAATCATTTTAAAAAACAAACTGATGAAACTGGCCTAGACAAAAATGATGGTACCCCTAGAAAAGATGTAAAATAATGTGACCATAGGGACATATTAAACTAAGGTGTGTCCTGTAATTAGCATCACAGGTGTCTTCAAACTTGTAATCAGTCAGTCTGCCTATTTAAAGGGTGAAAAGTAGTCACTGTGCTGTTTGGTGTCATGGTGTGTACCACACTGAACATGGACCACAGAAAGCTAAGGAGAGAGTTGTCTCAGGAGATCAGAAAGAACATTATAGACCTTCATGTTAAAGGTAAAGGCTATAAGACCATCTCCAAGCAGCCTGATGTTCCTGTGACTACAGCTGCACATATTATTCAGAAGTTTAAGGTCCATGGGACTGTAGCCAACCTCCCTGGACGTGGCCGCAAGAGGAAAATTGATGACATATTGAAGAGACGGATAATACGAATGGTAACCAAAGAGCCCAGAACAACTTCCAAAGAGATTAGAGGTGAACTCCAAGGTCAAGGTACATCAGTGTCAGATCGCACCATCCGTCACTGTTTGAGCCAAAGTGGACTTAATGGAAGACGACCCAGGAGGACACCAAATCATAAAAAAGCGAGACTGGAATTTTCCAAAATGCATATTGACAAGCCACAAAGCTTCTGGGAGAATGTCCTTTGGACAGATGAGACAAAACTGGAGCTTTTTGGCAAGTCACATCAGCTCTATGTTCACAGACGAAGAGATGAAGTATCCAAAGAAAAGAACACTGTACCTAATGTGAAACATGGAGGAGGCTCGGTTATGTTATGGGGCTGCTTTGCTGCATCTGGCACAGGGTGTCTTGAATCTGTGCAGGGTGCAATGAAACCTCAAGACTATCAAGGCATTCTGGAGCGAAATGTGCTGCCCAGTGTCAGAAAGCTTGGTCTCAGTTGCAGGTCATGGGTCCTCAAACAGGATAATGACCCAAAACACAGCTAAAAACACCCAAGAATGGCCAAGAACAAAACATTGGACTATTCTGAAGTGGCCTTCTATGAGCCCGGATCTAAATCCTATTGAACATCTGTGGAAGGAGCTGAAACATGCAGTCTGGAGAAGGCACCCTTCAAACCTGAGACAGCTGGAGCAGTTTGCTCACGAGGAGTGGGCCAACATACCTGTGGACAGGTGCAGAAGTCTCATTGAGAGCTACAGAAATCACTTGATTGCAGTGATTGCCTCAAAAGGTTGTGCAACAAAATATTAAGTTAATGTTACCATCATTTTTGTCTAGGCCAGTTTCATTAGTTTGTTTTTTTAAATGATTCTGCTGAACCATAATTCAAAAACAATGTCTGATTTTCATTAGTTAATTTTCAGTGAATTTTTATTTATTATTACTTTTGTCAGTTTCAAGTTATTTCAGTGACCATTGTGGGTTTTTCTCTCTTTAACGGAACGTTACCAACAATTTTGCCTACGTCTGTATATATAGACAGGGAAGAGACCTTTGGTGAGGCTGTGTTGTCGTCCGGGTGGTAACCGTAGTAACTTAAACACGCCATATGGCGCCACAACCAGGTTGAGATCACAAAAAGGAAAATAAGGTGTGAGAAATTACCATAAATCAGGAGAATGTGATCATGGGAGGAAACCAGGAGAGGACGATGAAAAACGAGAGTCTCCCGCGAAAATCAGGAGGGTTGACGAGAATAAACACGAGAGAGTAAAAACACGAGAGAGTGAAAACACGAGAGAGTGGCGTCGATCTTCCGTTCTGAGTTTCAGGAAGGATATAAAATATACAAATATACTCAGAACTGCTCCTTTAAGACGGCTCGTGAGCTGAAGGGAGATTTATGACCAGCTCAGAACACACAGCTGTTCTCCTCGCCTGCAGCCATCATCCAGCTGTCCAGTCTGGACCTGATCTGACAAGGTCAACAAGGTCAACAAGGTCAACACGGTCAACAAAGTCAACACGGTCAACAAGGTCAACAAGGTCAACAAGGTCAACAAGGTCTACACGGTCAACACAGTCAACACGGTCAACACGGTCAACAAAGTCAACACGGTCAACAAGGTCAACAAGGTCAACAAAGTCAACAAGGTCAACAAGGTCAACAAAGTCAACAAGGTCAACAAGGTCAACAAGGTCAACAAAGTCAACAAGGTCAACAAGGTCAACAAAGTCAACACGGTCAACAAGGTCAACAAGGTCAACACGGTCAACAAGGTCAACAAGGTCAACAAGGTCAAAAAAGTCAACACGGTCAACAAGGTCAACAAGGTCAACAAGGTCAACAAAGTCAACAAGGTCAACAAAGTCAACAAAGTCAACAAGGTCAACAAGGTCAACACGGTCAACAAGGTCAACAAGGTCAACACGGTCAACAAGGTCAATAAGGTCAACAAAGTCAACAAGGTCAACAAGGTCAACAAAGTCAACAAGGTCAACAAGGTCAACAAGGTCAACGTCACATGATGCTTCATGGTCGCTGCATTCAGGAGCACATTTAGAACATAATTTAGTAACAGCAGAAACAGACCTGGTGTCGATGAGCAACTAGAGGTTATAACACAGGTCACCTGACGAGTGATGAAGAGGAGCTGATTTAACGTTTAGTTGTATTAACATGTATAATCATGATAACCTTATTAGCTGTGTGTTTTGGGGTTTATTGTGTATGAATGTGTTTTCCAGGCGCTCCTAAAGGAATCGAGTTTAACTCGGTGAAGGAGGTTCTGCTGTCAGTGAAGGCCGTGAAGTCCATGCACTCTCTGCACCTCTGGGCTCTG
>JAUPFX010000019.1:157500-165000 GCA_036937225.1 Sebastes paucispinis
CGGACAGGAACGTGGAACAGCTCAGGCATTATTCTTCATAGTGTCTGGGAGAGCTGGAGCAGTGACAGCTGTATTCACACGGCAGCTTCCTGTTTCAGGAAGAGAGACGTTCTGTTACATCTGTTGAGTTCAACATTAAGTCACCAGACGGAGAAATCATCCATGTGTTGGTAGGAGAGTCAATTCACCATAATCAAAGTATGACATCATTAACCATTTGAAGACATTATATTAATATGTGTTTCCTTCATGGTGTCATTAACATCAGAGTTTCTGGGGACCATGAGAACCAGCCGGTTCATTATTATTATTCTTATTGGACATGACGCCTGTAATGTTTCTATTAAAGTGTTGATGTTGTTCATTGATCTCTAAGAAAAGAAGTTCTGATCCAAACATGTGCATGTTTGTTAGCTGTTATTAATAATATCACAACACACAGTAAGAAGTTTCCTGTTCAACTGCCAATCAGAACGTCGATACACCACGTCGATACGTTGATACGTTGATACGCCACGTCGATACGTTGATACGTTGATATGCCACGTCGATACGTTGATACGTTGATATGCCACGTCGATACGTTGATACGTTGATATGCCACGTCGATACGTTGATACGTTGATATGCCACGTCGATACGTTGATACGTTGATATGCCACGTCGATACGTTGATATGTTGATACGCCACGTCGATACGTTGATACGCCATGTTGATACGCCATGTTGATACGTTGCTACGTTGATACGTTGATACGTTGATATGCCACGTCGATACGTTGATACGTTGATATGCCACGTCGATACGTTGATATGTTGATACGCCACGTCGATACGTTGATATGTTGATACGCCACGTCGATACGTTGATACGCCATGTTGATACGTTGCTACGTTGATACGTTGATACGTTGATATGCCACGTCGATACGTTGATACATTGATATGCCACGTCGATACGTTGATATGTTGATACGCCACGTCGATACGTTGATACGCCATGTTGATACGTTGCTACGTTGATACGTTGATACGTTGATACCTTGATACGTTGATACCTTGATACCTTGATACGCCACGCGGACGATTCATCACAGAAAAGATATCGGCTTCAAACATTCGATATTTTCACCAGTTTCTAAGGAGATCCTGTGAATTTATTAAAAACATGTTTCCTTTTGAAGTAATGAGAATATAAACATGGAGCCAACAGCTGCATTAAAACAAACTGAAAGCATCGTTTTGATATCCTGAACATCTGAAGTCTGTCTTTAACCTGTTCATCCATCCCGTAAACGCAGCGCTCCCGTGTGTTCCCTGTGGATGTCTGCTGTCTGAGAATGCTCCGTGTCCGTGTCCGTGACCGTTATTCTCTGTGTGACTGTTTGTTGTAAATATGTCAAATATTGTGTTTTTTCTGTGTATGATTTTTGTGTATATTATATTATGTGTAAATACGTTCATCTCTCTCGTACGATCGCTCCTGTTGCTCTGCGTGTTCCGGTGATGTGACACAAATCCACGTGTGATGTTTCATATTTCATTTCTATGTGTCGAAAGAGTTTTTGTAAAGTGAAATAAAAGATTGCAGATGATGGAAAGAGGCTGGATTATTATACTGAGGTCAACTGTAGGTCACTTTAGAGGTCAACTGTATGTCACTTTAGAGGTCAACTGTAGGTCCCTTTAGAGGTCAACTGTATGTCACTTTAGAGGTCAACTGTAGGTCACTTTAGAGGTCAGCTATAGGTGACTTTAGAGGTCAGCTATAGGTGACTTTAGAGGTCAGCTGTAGGTGACTTTAGAGGTCAGCTGTAGGTGACTTTAGAGGTCAGCTGTAGGTGACTTTAGAGGTCAGCTATAGGCACTTTTCCATGTCTTTTAAACATCACTATCTGTCCCCAGTGTGTCTCCAGGTCACCATAGTATCATGAAAGACCATCCTCTTTTTCTCCTGCGCCATCTCTCAGAAAATGGGTCTAAAAAACCGCTGCGCAGGTTTTCCTTCTCTCCTGACGTCATTAGAGAATTAGCCATGTAAGGGTTTCCTGGTGGAACCAGAGAGAACCTTCAGTAGCCGCCCCCGCCCCACAGCGTCACTCTCTCTCCTCCGCAACCCAACTATGAGCAAAGTAGCTCTACTGTTAGTCTCCAAGAACCAGCAGAACCGTCTTCATGTACTCCCATCATCTAAATATAACATGTTCTTTCACAAAGGCTTTCTGTAATTACACTGTTTAAACAGATGATATTTATATATTATATATATTTGATGTCATGCATGTAGAAGAGTACAGGTAGTAAATAATGACTGTAAGCAACACATTTCTGTTTCACAGTCAAACTTTATTTGAGTAGACAGATGACAATATTAATTATTCACAGCATTTGTAATCATCCCACCTGTTAGTTAGTTATGATGACATGGTACAGGAGAAAGTCTTTCAGCTCCGGTAAGCTAAGCTCCGGTGGTCTGTAGTCATGGTAACACAGAGACAGCTCCTACAGTAACTAATAACCATTACTCTGATTACTTTACTACGTTTATTAGCTGTCTTTTACCAGAAATAATGAACTGACTACTGTTTCACATCTTCTATTTTCCACCCTGATGGTCGCTGTGTTTACACACCGTCTCATAGCGGTAGCATGTAGCTAACCCGTTAGCATGTAGTTACATGCTAACGGGTTAGCTCTGTATCTCCATGTAAACAGAGCTGTCTGCTCACAGCTGTCTGCTCTCAGCTGTCTGCTCACAGCTGTCTGCTCTCAGCTGTCTGCTCACAGCTGTCTGCTCTCAGCTGTCTGCTCTCCTCTGTCTGCTCACAGCTGTCTGCTCTCAGCTGTCTGCTCACAGCTGTCTGCTCTCCTCTGCCTGCTCTCAGCTGTCTGCTCTCCTCTGTCTGCTCTCAGCTGTCTGCTCTCCTCTGTCTGCTCTCAGCTGTCTGCTCTCAGCTGTCTGCTCTCCTCTGTCTGCTCTCAGCTGTCTGCTCTCCTCTGTCTGCTCTCAGCTGTCTGCTCTCAGCTGTCTGCTCTCCTCTGCCTGCTCTCAGCTGTCTGCTCTCAGCTGTCTGCTCTCCTCTGTCTGCTCTCAGCTGTCTGCTCTCAGCTGTCTGCTCTCAGCTGTCTGCTCTCAGCTGTCTGCTCTCCTCTGTCTGCTCACAGCTGTCTGCTCTCCTCTGTCTGCTCTCAGCTGCCTGCTCTCAGCTGTCTGCTCTCAGCTGTCTGCTCTCAGCTGTCTGCTCTCAGCTGTCTGCTCTCCTCTGTCTGCTCACAGCTGTCTGCTCTCCTCTGCCTGCTCTCAGCTGTCTGCTCTCAGCTGTCTGCTCTCAGCTGTCTGCTCTCCTCTGTCTGCTCACAGCTGTCTGCTCTCCTCTGTCTGCTCTCAGCTGCCTGCTCTCAGCTGTCTGCTCTCAGCTGTCTGCTCACAGCTGTCTGCTCTCAGCTGTCTGCTCTCCTCTGTCTGCTCTCAGCTGTCTGCTCTCAGCTGTCTGCTCTCAGCTGCCTGCTCTCAGCTGTCTGCTCTCAGCTGCCTGCTCTCAGCTGTCTGCTCTCAGCTGTCTGCTCTCCTCTGTCTGCTCTCAGCTGTCTGCTCTCAGCTGTCTGCTCACAGCTGTCTGCTCTCCTCTGCCTGCTCTCAGCTGTCTGCTCTCAGCTGTCTGCTCTCCTCTGTCTGCTCTCAGCTGTCTGCTCTCAGCTGTCTGCTCACAGCTGTCTGCTCTCCTCTGCCTGCTCTCAGCTGTCTGCTCTCAGCTGTCTGCCCACAGCTGTCTGCTCTCAGCTGTCTGCTCTCAGCTGTCTGCTCTCAGCTGTCTGCCCACAGCTGTCTGCTCTCAGCTGTCTGCTCTCAGCTGTCTGCTCTCAGCTGTCTGCTCTCAGCTGTCTGCCCACAGCTGTCTGCTCTCAGCTGTCTGCTCTCAGCTGTCTGCTCTCAGCTGTCTGCTCTCAGCTGTCTGCTCTCAGCTGTCTGCTCTCCTCTGGGATGATTCTGTCGGTCATTTCTCACAGATGGATCTGTAAAGACAGACGTAGAACAGAGTGCGTGTTTACGGTTTACAGAGTTGATGCATGAGGTAAACACTGAGCTAACTAACAGAGATATAAATAGCATTATTTACCTGAGAGAACCCGTCAGGAGAACCTGGAGTCTGGACCGCAGATGTTCATCATTTGTCGCCGATTTCTGATCAGATTCCTCCGGTAACGTGCGCCGGGTGAAGTTTCTGGTTTATGAACTTTAAAGTGATTTATAAACTCTTCCTAGCTGCTTCTCCCTCCAGTCAGACCTACTCTTAGAGCTACAGGTAGCTCTCTCTCTCTATCAGTGACGTTGTGTTGTTGAGGATGTTTGATTGACAGAAACGCTGATCAATCAGAGCAGAGTGGGAGGAGACAGGCTGTGAATCAGCTTCTGTCAAACAGAGCCTCTGAGCTGGTATATTCAGGCTGACACTATGAGAAGAATAAAGGGTTTTTGAACATTGCAGCATGTAAACATGTTCTAGTGCAACATTAAAATACATCTATGAACCTGGAAATGAGCATAATATGAGACCTTTAATATTCATTCAAATATTTTTTTATTACAAAAACATTTATTATTATTTCACATTTCAAAAACATCAACAGAGAAAAACAAGAAAAGAACATTTTGATGCTTTTATGATCATTTCTATGATTTAATGAGAATATTGTCAGTAATGAACTAATAACGTTACGACTGACGACGTCATCACGGCGTTTCTACTAAACATCGTTCTGTGATCTGAACATACCTCCGACTGAACGTAGAGGAGAACCAGTTCCAGCTGTTCTCATTAAATACTGAACCATCAGAATAACAACAGGAAGAAAGAAACACACTAAAAGTTCTCATTGATCAACATCCAGCAGAGTCACAATAAAACAGTTCAAGTATTTCCTCTCAGTTAAAAGCTGAGTTCTTCTTCACGTGATAAAAGAGAAAAACTACAAAACATAGAGCAGCACAGACGAGCTTAAAGGAACCGTTCATATATAGTACTCACCTCCCGACCGCAAAGTACCGCACCGCATCGTACCGCATCGTACCGCATCGTACCGCACCGCACAGTACCGCACCGTACAGCACCGTACCGCACCGCACAGCACCGCACAGTACCGCACAGTACTGCTCCGTACCGCACCGCACAGCACCGCACAGCACCGCACAGTACTGCTCCGTACCGCACCGCACAGCACAGCACCGCACAGCACCGCACAGCACCGCACAGTACCGCACCGCATTGTACCGTACCGCACAGTACCGCACAGTACCGCACAGTACCGCACAGTACCACACCGCACAGTACCGCACCGTACCGCACCGTACCGCACCGTACCGCACCGTACCGCACCGTACCGTACTGTAGGCTCTCTGTGGACCCAGAAAACGGTTTCTATCCATCGGTGTTAAAGAGCAGCGGAGCGTCTGATAAATGAAAACACTTCACTGTGGATGTTTCTGACGTCGGTCGTTCGTTATAAAACGTCTGATAAACGTCAGTAAAGTCCTGCAGCATCATCCAGCTGTCTCGTCTCCATTCGTGGAAATCCAAACACTATATCTGATAAACTATTTCTATATATCTTACCAGACACCTGGATGCTGCTGCTCAGGAAGGTTCCTGCTGCTCAGGAAGGTTCTTGCTGCTCAGGAAGGTTCCTGCTGCTCAGGAAGGTTCCTGCTGCTCAGGAAGGTTCTTGCTGCTCAGGAAGGTTCCTGGACCTTTTATGACCTTCTTCATGTTTTTCTGTCTGTCTGCTCTGATTTGTTTTCATTTTTCAGGTGCTCTGCTCTCCTTCAACGCTGTTCCATAGAAACCCGTTTCTGGGACCACGGAGAGCCTACGGGAGGGAGGGGAGATAGATATGTGTAGTTTATATTTATATACTATAGACAGTTCTTTTGGGTGAACTACTCATTTAAAGACACGTCTTTGTCTCCCAGCTTGCTGTGGATGTTTTGAAACTCTTTTTACTTTTTAAACTCAGTTTTAAAACATTGACAGCAGCGAACGTTGGACACCAGATGTGACCGCCGCGGTTTAGACCAACCAACCGACCGACCAATCGGACGAGCTGAAGTTAGGACGCTGCACGCTCTCGCTAGTAAGGCAACAAATATGAAGACAAAACCGGCGTGGAATGTTTTACTGAATAGTAAATCAAAACGTTGCTAAAACAATGGACCAGATCAAGTTGAACCAGTTTGTACCGACACACCCACTGTGATGTCACGGTGTACCGACACACCCACCGTGATGTCACGGTGTACCGACACACCCACCGTGATGTCACGGTGTACCGACACACCCACTGTGATGTCACGGTGTACCAACACACCGTGCGGTGGGTGATGTCACGGTGTACCCTGCAGTACACCGTGACATCACAGTAGACAGCTTTGACCTCTGAAGGGCAGCAAAACAAAGATGTTTAGTTATTAGCGATGACTTCCTGAGTAGTTGATTTGATATCAGTGATAATTCACAGTTCTATTACGTTGATGTTTATAATCTGTAGACCAAACAAGAGAAACTGGATCCATCATCGGGGGGGAAACGCTGTAATGTGGAACATTAAAACGAGGCACTTCACCGCCGGCTGCTCGAACTTCACGGAAGCAAATAAACGCTCACGTCTGATAATCGATCGGTGGAAATGAGACATTTGCAGTAGAAAGGTGGAAACACGTAGTAGTGTGGAGGATGGAAACTCTGACCCGAGGTTCTCCACTAACCCGGATCACTTAGAACCGGGTCAGAGTTCAGAGTGTGGAGGAGGTGAAGTTAGAGGAGGGAACTCTGATCCGGGGTTCTCCACTAACCCGGAACACTTAGAACCGGGTCAGAGTTCATGAAAGAGTTTTGTTGTTGAAGAAATACCAGAGAACCTGTAACTGAACCTTCGCTGGCGTTTGGACCTTTGGAACCGGATCAGTTGTGAACACGGTGAACGTCTCCAGGATCCTGTTTGTGCTGATGAAATATTCATATTGTTTTTATGGTTCTATGTTCTGAGTCTGCGGTGAAGCTGAACCGGTGCTATAGCCGGTCCGTGGCGGTCTGGACGGCCTCCTCCGGGTCCGGTGAAGCGCTGAACCGGTTCTTTTTCTGGTTCTGACTGAGGACCTTCTTGCCGTGGGAGCTGACCATGGACCTCAGACAGACGAGTCGGACCAGACCCGTCTGACCCGCCGAACACATCCAGTTATGGCAGCACATGTTGGGGCTGAAACGCACCTGAAGACCATCACAGAGAGAATACCGTTATTATTATTATTATTATTATTATTATTATTATCATTATTATCATTATGATTATCATTATTATTATTATTATCATTATTATTATTATTATTATCAATATCATCATTATTATTATCATTATTATCATCATTATTATTATTATTATCATTATTATTATCATTATTATTATTATCATTATTATTATCATTATTATTATTATCATTATTATTAT
>JAUPFX010000019.1:167500-212750 GCA_036937225.1 Sebastes paucispinis
CACTGATGGCAGAGGCTACTAAGGTGCCAACTTTGCCCATCAGGATTTAATCTAAATACTCATTCACACACCGATGGCTATGCCTCCGGGAGCAATTTGGGGTTAAGTGTCTTGCTCAAGGACACATCAACATGTGACCCGGAGCAGCCGGGGATCGAACCACCGACCTTCCGATTGGTGGACAACCTGCTCTACCCTCTGAGCCACAGCCGCCCGCGGTGTGTGTGTAGCTATCTTGTGTAGTGTGTGTGTAGTTTGTGTAGCTACTTTGTGTAGTGTGTGTGTAGTGTGTGTAGCTACCTTGTGTAGTGTGTGTGTGTAGTGTGTGTAGCTACCTTGTGTAGTGCAGCCAGAGACATGTCGTCCATGTTCATCTGTTTCTTCACCTCCGTGTCTCTCATTCGTTTCCACACAACTCGTTTCTCACTTCCTGCAAACGTCCGCTGGAAGTCAGACAGAGGATTATTATTATTATATTATTATTGTTATAATTATTATTATTATCATTATTATTATTATTATTATTATCATTATCATTATTATTATAATAATATTATTATTATTATTAGCAGACCGTTGCTATGTATAGCTGGACTCCGGAGGACCGTTTTTGTGTGTCTGGACTGTAAACCAGAGTTTCAGCAGGAAGTGATGTAATAGTGGTGTAGTAGTGATGTAATGGTGATGTAGTAGTGATGTAATGGTGATGTAATGGTGATGTAGTAGTGATGTAATGGTGAGGTAATAGTGGTGTAGTAGTGATGTAATAGTGATGTAATGGTGATGTAGTAGTGGTGTAGTGGTGATGTAACAGTGGTGTAATGGTGATGTAATGGTGATGTAATAGTGATGTAATGGTGATGTAATGGTGATGTAATAGTGGTGTAGTAGTGATGTAGTAGTGATGTAATAGTGGTGTAATAGTGATGTAATGGTGATGTAGTAGTGATGTAATAGTGATGTAATGGTGATGTAATGGTGGTGTAATAGTGATGTAGTAGTGATATAATGGTGATGTAATGGTGATGTAATAGTGATGTAATGGTGATGTAATGGTGGTGTAATGGTGATGTAGTAGTGATATAATGGTGATGTAATGGTGATGTAATAGTGATGTAATGGTGATGTAGTAGTGATGTAATGGTGATGTAATAGTGGTGTAGTAGTGATGTAGTAGTGATGTAATAGTGGTGTAATAGTGATGTAATGGTGATGTAGTAGTGATGTAATGGTGGTGTAATAGTGATGTAGTAGTGATGTAATAGTGATGTAATGGTGGTGTAATAGTGATGTAGTAGTGATGTAATAGTGATGTAATGGTGGTGTAATAGTGATGTAATAGTGATGTAATGGTGGTGTAATAGTGATGTAATGGTGATGTAGTAGTGATGTAATGGTGATGTAATAGTGATGTAATAGTGATGTAATGGTGATGTAGTAGTGATGTAATGGTGATGTAGTAGTGGTGTAGTAGTGATGTAATAGTGGTGTAGTAGTGATGTAATGGTGATGTAGTAGTGATGTAATGGTGATGTAATGGTGATGTAATAGTGATGTAATGGTGAGGTAATAGTGGTGTAGTAGTGATGTAATAGTGATGTAATGGTGATGTAGTAGTGGTGTAGTGGTGATGTAATAGCGGTGTAATGGTGATGTAGTAGTGATATAATGGTGATGTAATGGTGATGTAATAGTGATGTAATGGTGATGTAATGATGTAGTAGTGATGTAATGGTGGTGTAGTAGTGATGTAATGGTGATGTAATAGTGATGTAGCGGTGATGTAATGGTGATGTAATAGTGGTGTAGTAGTGATGTAATAGTGATGTAATGGTGATGTAGTGGTGATGTAATAGTGATGTAGTAGTGATATAATGGTGATGTAATGGTGATGTAATAGTGATGTAATGGTGATGTAATGGTGGTGTAATGGTGATGTAGTAGTGATATAATGGTGATGTAATGGTGATGTAATAGTGATGTAATGGTGATGTAGTAGTGATGTAATGGTGATGTAATAGTGGTGTAGTAGTGATGTAGTAGTGATGTAATAGTGGTGTAATAGTGATGTAATGGTGATGTAGTAGTGATGTAATAGTGATGTAATGGTGGTGTAATAGTGATGTAATAGTGATGTAATGGTGGTGTAATAGTGATGTAATAGTGATGTAATGGTGATGTAATGGTGGTGTAATAGTGATGTAATGGTGATGTAGTAGTGATGTAATGGTGATGTAATAGTGATGTAATAGTGATGTAATGGTGATGTAGTAGTGATGTAATGGTGATGTAATGGTGATGTAGTAGTGGTGTAGTAGTGATGTAATAGTGGTGTAGTAGTGATGTAATGGTGATGTAATGGTGGTGTAGTAGTGATGTAATGGTGATGTAATGGTGATGTAATGGTGAGGTAATAGTGGTGTAGTAGTGATGTAATAGTGATGTAATGGTGATGTAGTAGTGGTGTAGTGGTGATGTAATAGCGGTGTAATGGTGATGTAGTAGTGATATAATGGTGATGTAATGGTGATGTAATAGTGATGTAATGGTGATGTAATGATGTAGTAGTGATGTAATGGTGGTGTAGTAGTGATGTAATGGTGATGTAATAGTGATGTAGCGGTGATGTAATGGTGATGTAATAGTGGTGTAGTAGTGATGTAATAGTGATGTAATGGTGATGTAGTGGTGATGTAGTGGTGGTGTAATAGTGATGTAATAGTGATGTAATAGTGGTGTAGTAGTGATGTAGTAGTGATGTAATAGTGGTGTAGTAGTGATGTAATGGTGATGTAGTAGTGATGTATTAGTGATGTAATGGTGATGTAGTAGTGATGTAATGGTGATGTAGTAGTGATGTAATGGTGATGTAGTAGTGATGTAATGGTGATGTAGTAGTGATGTAATAGTGATGTAGTAGTGATGTAATGGTGATGTATTAGTGATGTAATGGTGATGTAGTAGTGATGTAATGGTGATGTAGTAGTGATGTAATAGTGATGTAATAGTGATGTAATAGTGGTGTAGTAGTGATGTAATGGTGATGTAATAGTGATGTAATGGTGATGTAATGGTGATGTAATAGTGATGTAATAGGTGGTGAGGACTGAACCCACCAGATCACAGTCTGTGTGGTGGAGCCAGAATCTCTTCACAGCCTCTCTGTACGGCTGGAACTGAAGAGGAGGACGTTCATCCGTTCTACGTCTTCCTCCAGTTCTTCTGTGTTCATGATGGTTTTGATTTCCAGCATCTGGTCCAGCATCCGGTCCGTCTGTCTCTTCAACAGCATCTCCTCCCTCCTCCTCCTTCTCCTCCTCGTCTCCTCCCATCTCTGGATCTTCCTCGTTAGTTGTATCGTGAGGAACCAGAGATGTGAAGTAGACGGGCTGCAGACAGGAACACAGGGACACAGGGACACAGGGAGACAGGGAGACAGGGAGACAGGGAGACAGGGAGACAGGGAGACAGGGAGACAGGGAGACAGGGAGACAGAGACACAGGGAGACATAGACACAGAGACACAGGGAGACAGGGAGACAGGAACACAGAGACACAGGGAGACAGGGAGACAGGAACACAGAGACACAGGGAGACAGGGAGACAGGGAGACAGGAACACAGGGTGACAGGGAGACAGGGAGACAGAGACACAGAGACACAGGGAGACAGGGACACAGGGACACAGAGACACAGGGAGACAGGGAGACAGGAACACAGAGACACAGGGAGACAGGGAGACAGGAACACAGGGTGACAGGGAGACAGGGAGACAGAGACACAGAGACACAGGGAGACAGGCAGACAGGAACACAGGGTGACAGGGAGACAGGGAGACAGAGACACAGAGACACAGGGAGACAGGGACACAGGGACACAGAGACACAGGGAGACAGGGACACAGGGACACAGGGACACAGGGAGACAGAGACACAGAGAGAGGAGAACCCGTTAGTAGAAGGAACCAGCATCAGCCCGCTGGTGGTTAAATGTCTGTAAAAAGATCGGTAAACTCACGAAGCGTCTCTCCAGGGTGCGTTTGACGTATTGAGGAGTGACGCCGATCTGAGGTAAGATGGCGAGGATCACCTCCCCGAGGCTGTCTGCCGTCACCAAGCTGTTCATCCAGTCAGTGTACGAGATGGACTGAAAACAATCCGGATTAATTAGATATCTGTAGAGCTGTCCTCCACCAACACTAACCCATACTGATATCTATTAGTATTGATCAGTATCAATCAGTATTGATCAGTATTAATCAACATGATCCAGATTTAGATTCATCTGCAGTCCCTCCATTAATAAACTACTTTATAGTTATAGTTATATATATATATATATATATATATATATATATAGTTTATAGTATAACGTTTGTTATGAACGCTCCACGATCACAGAACCTACTCACCCACAGAGTCCCGGTCCGAGGGACGGCGAAGATGGCCCGTAAGTTATGGTCAAAGTAATGAACTCCATGTGATCCATACCTGAATAATAATATAAACCAACAGAATGAATGGATGATCTGTATAGATATATCTGAATAGAGACTGCAGTGAGCAGTGAGAGGGGAGGCGGGTCTTACGCTGCGTAGGCGTTCTCCTGAGCCAATAGGAAGCCGGGAGCGTTCAGCGGCCAGTAGATCTCGTTGGTCAGGTAGCGTTTCTGAACGGTGACGGGGTCATGAGGTCTCCTCAGGTCCCACGTCTTCACATAGCGGTCTTCTCCTGCCGTCACCAACAGGTACCTGACACACAATGACAAACAACAGATATATATACTATATAGATATCTATAGTATAAATCCATCTCTCCTACAGTGTGACCTCATCATCTCTCCTACAGTGTGACCTCATCATCTCTCCTACAGTGTGACCTCATCATCTCTCCTACAGTGTGACCTCATCATCTCTCCTACAGTGTGACCTCATCATCTCTCCTACAGTGTGACCTCATCATCTCTCCTACAGTGTGACCTCAGCATCTCTCCTACAGTGTGACCTCAGCATCTCTCTGTAAACTGTCTTCATGTCCAGTGAAGGCGTTCACATCAGGTGACACCAGAAACATCCTACTAATAACTCCTTTAGGTGGGTTGTCAGCACTTTAAAAGATGATGCTGCAGATTTATTCCAGACTAGTGTAGCGGTTCAGGAGAGCATCAGAGGGAGACGACACGCCGACTGGCTCATATCAGACTCTTCATAAAGAGACAGTTCTGTTCCGGGATATTGGGTTAGCCCTCCGATGACCTCCATCTCTCTCCTCTTCTACATGAACATCAGCTGAGTAACGGAGCAGAGATACATCTCAGAGGGATGAAACTGTCTCTATGGGGGTTAAATGTTGACCTTTGACCTTTGATCACATGTTGGCCACTCAGTGTTCTCCACATACTCCATTACGTATTTTTACCAAAGTACAAGATGTGAGTACTTCTTCCACCTCTGTGTTCTAGTGAACGATTTAATCCTTATAGGTTGATATATAACTGGTTGTGTAGATACGGATGGTGATGACTCGGCATACAGGTGAGACCAGGTGTGAGAGAGCGTACCTGGAGGCGGGACAGAAGGCCAGGGCCCGGACGGCGTTGTCGTGAGCCAAGAGGCAGCGATAGGGCAGCAGGCTGAGCGACGGCGACTCTCGTACTCGCAACAGCGCCGACGTCGTGGACAGATTCCACAGACCGACTACACCTGGAGACAGAGAGAGGACACACTGAGATCATCTAACTGGAGACAGAGAGAGGACACACTGAGATCATCTAACTGGAGACAGAGAGAGGAGACACTGAGATCATCTAACTGGAGACAGAGAGAGGAGACACTGAGATCATCTAACTGGAGACAGAGAGAGGAGACACTGAGATCATCTAACTGGAGACAGAGAGAGGAGACACTGAGATCATCTAACTGGAGACAGAGAGAGGACACACTGAGTTTACAGAAACTAGTTCCTGAAGACAGATGAATACAGGAGGAGGAGGAGGAGGAGGAGGAGGAAGATGAGGAGGATGAGGAGGAGGAGGATGAGCAGGTGGAGGAGCTGAGGGGTGTTGAAGTGACAGAATAGAGAAGCATCCAGATGTTCCTGAGGGGATTCCATCCTGAATGAATCATCAGGTCGTACCATCATAGAACCCCACAGCCAGGATGTTGTGTGGTTTCTCAGGGGACCAGTCCATAGAGAGGACCTGTCCACTGCCTTCATGGCGAGGAGCTCTGAGGGATCCCAGCTTCAGTGTTACCACTCCCTCTGCCTGCAGAACACACACACGCACGCACGCACGCACGCACGCACGCACACACACACACCTGTAAACCCTTTATACAGTATGGATTTGATAACCCAACAGGTGCAGCAGGTGGGCAGACTGTAAGCAGGTAAACATGTTTAATAAGAGCCTACCTGGTAAACCGGCAGCTGTTCACCGGCTTCTCCTGCAGAGACATCAATCACACCTGGTCAGCGTTTATTAGTAATGATAAATACAACTATATAAACATAGGATGCAACGAGCAGAACGAAGAGCAGAACGAAGAGCAGAACAACGAGAGCAGAACAATGAGCAGCAGAATGAAGAGCAGAACAAGGAGCAGAACAAGGAGCAGAACGAAGAGCAGAACAAGGAGCAGAACGAAGAGCAGAACAATGAGCAGCAGAACGAAGAGCAGAACGAAGAGCAGAACAAGGAGCAGAACAACGAGCAGAACGAAGAGCAGAACAAGGAGCAGAACAACGAGCAGAAGGAAGAGCAGAAGGAAGAGCAGAACGAAGAGCAGAAGGAAGAGCAGAACGAAGAGCAGAACAACGAGAAGAACAAAGAGCAGATCGAAGAGCAGAACGAAGAGCAGAACAAGGAGCAGAACGAAGAGCAGAACAATGAGCAGCAGAACGAAGAGCAGAACAAGGAGCAGAACAACGAGCAGAACGAAGAGCAGAACAAGGAGCAGAACGAGCAGAACGAAGAGCAGAAGGAAGAGCAGAACGAAGAGCAGAACGAAGAGCAGAACAAAGAGCAGATCGAAGAGCAGAACAAAGAGCAGATCGAAGAGCAGAACGAAGAGCAGAACAACGAGCAGAACGAAGAGCAGAACGAAGAGCAGAACAAAGAGCAGAACAACGAGCAGAACAACGAGAGCAGAACAACGAGCAGAACAACGAGCGCAGAACAACGAGAGCAGAACAACGAGCAGAACAACGAGAGCAGAACAACGAGAGCAGAACAACGAGCAGAACAACGAGCGCAGAACAACGAGAGCAGAACAACGAGCGCAGAACAACGAGCAGAACAACGAGAGCAGAACAACGAGAGCAGAACAACGAGCAGAACAACGAGCGCAGAACAACGAGAGCAGAACAACGAGCAGAACAACAAGCGCAGAACAACGAGCGCAGAACGAGAGCAGAACAACGAGCAGAACAACGAGCGCAGAACAACGAGAGCAGAACAACGAGAGCAGAACGAGAGCAGAACAACGAGCGCAGAACAAAGAGCAGAACAACGAGCGCAAAACAACGAGCGCAGAACAACGAGCGCAGAACAACGAGAGCAGAACGAGAGCAGAACAACGAGCAGAACAACGAGCGCAGAACAACGAGCGCAGAACGAGAGCAGAACAACGAGAGCAGAACAACGAGCAGAACAACGAGCGCAAAACAACGAGAGCAGAACAACGAGCAGAACAACGAGAGCAGAACGAGAGCAGAACAACGAGCAGAACAACGAGCGCAGAACAACGAGAGCAGAACAACGAGAGCAGAACAACGAGAGCAGAACAACGAGCACAGAACAACGAGAGCAGAACAACGAGAGCAGAACAACGAGCAGAACAACGAGAGCAGAACGAGAGCAGAACGAGAGCAGAACAACGAGCGCAGAACAACGAGCGCAGAACAACGAGAGCAGAACAACGAGCGCAGAACAACGAGAGGAGAACAACGAGAGCAGAACAACGAGAGCAGAACAACGAGCAGAACAACGAGAGCAGAACAACGAGCAGAACAACGAGAGCAGAACAACGAGCAGAACAATGACTATTTTCAGAGGACAAACAGTAGAACACTTGTGTAATTTTTGTTTGTGTAATTCTCGTTACACCTCGAGGTTTACAGTGTTGAGATGAGACGGTCTGGACCAGAGACGGACCAGAGACGGACCAACAGACCAGCTGATATCACGTCTTCAGAGCCTCCCCCCCTTCTCCGACTGGATGTTAAGAACCACTTGAGGAGTGATTCTGCTGTCCTGCCCCGACAATCACTGTTGTGTTTAATAGATGTAAAATCCAATAACCAAAGAAAAGGTGCCAGACGGATCCCCATCATTAGTTTCCTCTCCTCCTCCTCCAGAGTTCAGATCAATAGTGTCCTGCTCACTCTTCAACACCTTCCATCAACCTCAGAAAAACACACACTCACACTTTATACAAGCATCTAATGTCCTAAATCAAGTCCTAACGGTTGACCGTCCCAGACCAATGTTCAGACCAACGTCCAGACCAACGTTCAGACCAACATTCAGACCAACGTCCAGACCAATGTTCAGACCAACGTCCAGACCAACATTCAGACCAATGTCCAGACCAACATTCAGACCAACATTCAGACCAACGTTCAGACCAATGTTCAGACCAACGTTCAGACCAACATTCAGGCCAACGTTTAGACCAACATTTAGACCAACATTCAGACCAACGTTCAGACCAACGTTCAGACCAACATTCAGACCAACGTTCAGACCAACGTTCAGACCAACATTCAGACCAACGTTCGGACCAACGTTTAGACCAACATTCAGACCAACGTTCAACGTTCAGACCAACATTCAGACCAACGTTCAGACCAACGTTTAGACCAACATTCAGACCAACGTTTAGACCAACATTCAGACCAACGTTCAGACCAACGTTTAGACCAACGTTCAGACCAACGTTCAACGTTCAGACCAACATTCAGACCAACGTTCGGACCAACGTTTAGACCATCGTTCAGACCAACGTCCACACCAACATCTAGACCAACGTCCAGACCAACATTCAGACCAACGTTCAGACCAACGTTCAGACCAACGTTTAGACCAACATTCAGACCAACGTTTAGACCAACGTTTAGACCAACGTTTAGACCAACGTTTAGACCAACGTTCAGACCAACGTTTAGACCAACATTCAGACCAATGTTTAGACCAACATTCAGACCAACGTTTAGACCAACGTCCAGACCAACATTCAGACCAACGTTTAGACCAACGTTCAGACCAACGTTCAGACCAACATTCAGGGTGGAGGGTGAATGGTGGAGGGTGGAGGGAGGAGGGTGGAGGGTGGAGGGTGGAGGGTACAGGGTGGAGGGTGAATGGTGGAGGGTGGAGGGTGCAGAGTGGAGGGTGGAGGGTGGAGGGTACAGGGTGGAGGGTGGATGGAGGAGGGTGGAGGGTGGAGGGAGGATTGGGCCTAAAACACTTCATCTTGGCCTTCCTGTGACCCCCCCGCCCCTCCACCCTCTCCCTCCACCCTCTCCCTCCCAGTGATGACTGACGGAGTCGGCTACAGGAGGTGTCAGACAGCGGAGCTTAAACTCAGCTTCCAACACTAACAACCGGCCCGGTGATGCATCTTCTTTGTCATTTCAATTATAGATCCTCGTCTGATGGAGAACGCCGCCGTAAATTATGTGAGTTCACGACGCCGTCTCACATTCTCCCTTTTGTCTGTTCCTCCTCCTCCTCTCATTCATTCATTCATTGTGGTGACGGGACAGACTGAAGTCATTTATAATTATCTGTCTCTAACAGCGGCGGGATAAACAACCCTTTAACCCGTCCAAGACAATTCCACCTTTAACCCTTCGGCTGATAGCGACGCTCACACACATCCCTTCCCCTCGTGGTCATGTCAGATAGCTAATCTGCATTCAATTGGTGCTCATCATGTCGGGCTGAGAGAGGACAGAAGTTACAACCTGATTCTCTGCTCATTTTTCACTTGGTTAACTCCCCCCCCCCCCGCCCCCCCCGCCTCTCTGGGACTCCACATTAATCCTCCAGATTCAGAATCCACTACAGGTCAGCAGCTCAAAGTCCTCCAGACGCACCAGTTATTAAATGAAAGCACCCCTGAAGTCCCCAGATCATTTACAGTTTAAGAAGAATATGTTTAATAACTGCTCAGGTTATGTGCTTCTACTCTAAAGCCTAGTTCAGACTCCACGATATCAGCCCAGTTCAGACTCCACGATAACAGCCCGGTTACAGCCCGGTTCAGACTCCACGATAACAGCCCGATTACAGCCCAGTTCAGACTCCACGATAACAGCCCGATTACAGCTCAGTTCAGACTCCAGGATATCAGCCCAGTTCAGACTCCACGATATCAGCCCGGTTACAGCCCAGTTCAGACTCCACGATAACAGCCCGGTTACAGCCCGGTTCAGACTCCACGATATCAGCCCAGTTCAGACTCCACGATATCAGCCCGGTTACAGCCCAGTTCAGACTCCACGATAACAGCCCGGTTACAGCCCGGTTCAGACTCCACGATAACAGCCCGGTTACAGCCCGGTTCAGACTCCACGATATCAGCCCAGTTCAGACTCCACGATATCAGCCCGGTTACAGCCCAGTTCAGACTCCACGATAACAGCCCGGTTACAGCCCGGTTCAGACTCCACGATAACAGCCCGGTTTCAGCCCATTTCCCTCATTGTAAAATAAAGCGGAGTCTGTTATTATCTAATAATTAATCTAAATATTAACACATGAATGACTGCATCTATAACGGAGATCTGAAACCAGACTAGAGGCAGCGCTGCGATTATTACACCTCTGGATCAGATCATCAACTTATACGAGTTATAGATGAATAATAAAACTGATGTATGATCAAAATAAATACTGATTAGTGCAGAAGAGATGAGTGGTGATTATATATTATATAGGTTTAAAAGGAGCCGTGTGGAGGATCTGCTGCTTTTCTTAAGGAAACTCTCAGGTACAATTAAAAGAATATCTGCATTCTTCACTGAAGTATTGTTCACTATCAGAGTACAGACCTGAGATCAGCTCCAGAACTCAGGCTGAATCTACTGACATCAGGTTTACCACGCACGCACGCACGCACGCACGCACGCACGCACGCACGCACGCCACGGTTCAGTGTATGATGGATGTAGCCGATAAACCTCCCATTAATCTCATTCATACAGTCTTCTATCAGCAGAGCTCCAGAGTAGGCTGACGCAGTGGAGTCTGAATGGACCGCCACCATTCATCCGTACACATATATATATATATATATATATGTACATATAGAACAAGGAACAGAGGAACACACTGCAGCAGAGCTACTGTCACAGTCAGCAGCTGGCTGGAGTTCAGCCAGATGTGAACAAATAGTCCAGCTGTTCACTATTACCATGATCCAGAAACCACCATGAGGCTATACAGCAGTTCTATAGTCCTGTACACCAGTTCTATAGTCCTGTAAAGCAGTTCTATAGTCCTGTACTGCAGTTCTATAGTCCTGTACTGCAGTTCTATAGTCCTGTACTGCAGTTCTATAGTCCTGTACAGCAGTTCTATAGTCCTGTACTGCAGTTCTATAGTCTTGTACAGCAGTTCTATAGTCCTGTACAGCAGTTCTATAGTCCTGTACTGTAGTTCTATAGTCCTGTAAAGCAGTTCTATAGTCCTGTACTGTAGTTCTATAGTCCTGTACAGCAGTTCTATAGTCCTGTAAAGCAGTTCTATAGTCCTGTACTGCAGTTCTATAGTCCTGTAAAGCAGTTCTATAGTCCTGTACTGTAGTTCTATAGTCCTGTACAGCAGTTCTATAGTCCTGTACTGTAGTTCTATAGTCCTGTACAGCAGTTCTATAGTCCTGTAAAGCAGTTCTATAGGCCTGTACTGCAGTTCTATAGTCCTGTACTGTAGTTCTATAGTCCTGTACAGCAGTTCTATAGTCCTGTAAAGCAGTTCTATAGTCCTGTACAGCAGTTCTATAGTCCTGTACTGTAGTTCTATAGTCCTGTACAGCAGTTCTATAGTCCTGTACAGCAGTTCTATAGTCCTGTACTGTAGTTCTATAGTCTTGTACAGCAGTTCTATAGTCCTGTACTGTAGTTCTATAGTCCTGTACAGCAGTTCTATAGTCCTGTACTGTAGTTCTATAGTCCTGTAAAGCAGTTCTATAGTCCTGTACTGTAGTTCTATAGTCCTGTAAAGCAGTTCTATAGTCCTGTACTGTAGTTCTATAGTCCTGTACAGCAGTTCTATAGTCCTGTACTGCAGTTCTATAGTCCTGTAAAGCAGTTCTATAGTCCTGTACTGCAGTTCTATAGTCCTGTACAGCAGTTCTATAGTCCTGTACTGCAGTTCTATAGTCCTGTAAAGCAGTTCTATAGTCCTGTACTGTAGTTCTATAGTCCTGTACAGCAGTTCTATAGTCCTGTACTGTAGTTCTATAGTCCTGTACTGCTAGTTCTATAGTCCTGTACTGTAGTTCTATAGTCCTGTACAGCAGTTCTATAGTCCTGTACAGCAGTTCTATAGTCCTGTACTGTAGTTCTATAGTCCTGTACAGCAGTTCTATAGTCCTGTACTGTAGTTCTATAGTCCTGTACAGCAGTTCTATAGTCCTGTACAGCAGTTCTATAGTCCTGTACTGTAGTTCTATAGTCTTGTACAGCAGTTCTATAGTCCTGTACTGTAGTTCTATAGTCTTGTACAGCAGTTCTATAGTCCTGTACTGTAGTTCTATAGTCTTGTACAGCAGTTCTATAGATATCAGGTCTATAACTGACTCCTGGCTTCAGAAAGACAACACTGCCCTCTACTGACCAGAGGACACACCTCACTGTCTGGATCAGAGTTATTATAGAGACACTACGACACTACTACTAGTATATACTATATACTATATATAGTTATTATACAGTATATACTATAATATACTAGTATATACTATATACTATATATCGTTATTATACAGTATATACTATGATATACTAGTATATAGTATATAACGTGATTATACAGTAGGAGTCGGAGGCGTACCGGAGGTAGTGGGCTGGTAGGTGGACAGCAGGGCGTCGGGGTGTGGGAGGCTGTAGATGGTGACCACACCGCTGGAGGTGGCCACAGCCAGGAGACCCAGTCTGGGCAGGAGAGGAGCCTTTGAGTGTGGGGGGGGGGGGTAAACATGGTTACAGGTAACTCCAGACTGAACAGGTGAGTACTGGCTGATGTCAGTGGGACTCCTCTCACCTTCCTGCCGGCGCCGGGCGGCTCCCAGCCTCCTGAAGGACACCACTTCAGATGCCAGACGAAGCCTTTGTCCTGGGCCAGGCCGTAGGACAGGGCTGGCCGGGAATCCGGTCTGCAGAGACGGCACGAGACAAACGGATCAGTGGACCGCTCGGTAGAACGGACAGAGGTATAGGACCTTTCGTCCAGAACATATGAGGACCATCCTCTCCAGCGGTACCTGGTGTTGTACTCCAGCGGGCCCAGGTCCCACAGCTGAACCAGTCCAGGTCCACCGTACGTCCTGTTGACGTAGTGACGGTCGTCCATCCCTCGGTGGCAGGCCACGGCGAGGTACTGGGATGCCGGAGCACCGTCCGGAGTGGGACACCACTCCATGGCCCAGACCGGTCCACCTGCGTACAGCAACATGTCCCAGCGGTCCGGGTGAGCCGGCGCCGACGTGAACCTGTTGGTCAGTTTTATATAACAAGAACAAATGAGGACTTCACTTTAAAAACACCAAATCAGACTTCTAAAGTCGGTCTGGACCTGTGACACGAAAGACTCTCTGCTCTCACCAAAGCCACAAAGCCACCAGACTCCATTCATAAAGACACAGGAATACTCCCTCCCAGGACACGGTGAGATGGTCTACGGCAGGTCTACGGCTGGTCTATGGCTGGTCTACGGCTGGTCTACCGCTGGTCTACCGCTGGTCTACGGCTGGTCTACGGCTGGTCTACGGCTGGTCTACCGCTGGTCTACCGCTGGTCTACGGCTGGTCTACCGCTGGTCTACGGCTGGTCTACGGCTGGTCTACAGCTGGTCTACCGCTGGTCTACGGCTGGTCTACGGCTGGTCTACGGCTGGTCTGCAGCTAGTCTACGGCTGGTCTACGGCTGGTGTGCAGCTAGTCTACGGCTGGTCTACGGCTGGTCTACGGCTGGTCTACCGCTGGTCTACCGCTGGTCTATCGCTGGTCTATCGCTAGTCTACGGCTGGTCTACGGCTGGTCTACGGCTGGTCTGCCGCTAGGTCTGCCGCTGGTCTGCCGCTGGTCTACGGCTGGTCTACGGCTGGTCTGCCGCTGGTCTACGGCTGGTCTACGGCTGGTCTACGGCTGGTCTGCCGCTGGTCTGCCGCTGGTCTGCCGCTGGTCTACGGCTGGTCTACCGCTGGTCTACCGCTGGTCTACCGCTGGTCTACCGCTGGTCTACCGTTGGTCTACGGCTGGTCTACGGCTGGTCTACGGCTGGTCTACCGCTGGTCTACCGCTGGTCTACCGCTGGTCTACCGTTGGTCTGGTCGCTTAGATAACATCTTCAGTTCCTCCTCAGAAACGTCTGTCTGACAGCGAGATGAAAGTATTGTAAATACAGCGTACACTAACTGATAAGGACTTAGGATACTACTGTAGTAATACACTGACTCTGGATCAGAACCTCATAGAACCTCATATAACCTCATAGAACCTCATAGAACCTCAGGGATCTAGTAAAGTCTAACCTGGGGAGTGTTTGCAGCGGCGTCTCCTCTTTACTGAGTCCTTCTCTGGACACTCTGAAAGCAGCTGAGCGACGCTGCTGAGGCAGGTACTTCTCCACATCACTGAAGAACACACACACACACACACACAGTAAGTACGCTCTCTAGACGGTCCTCAGCTGATCTGGTGAAGGTGTTCTTGATTGGTGTACTTCCTGTTCTCTGTGGTTGAAGAGCTGACTGAGTCTCTGGGTGAAAGCAGCGGCTACATACATGTAATAAATGTTGTGTCATTGTTTTACTAACGGTCTGTATCTACTGTATGTGCTTTACTAGAGCTGTCCTCCACCTCTCTAACTGTAAATCAACCGATCCATCAGTCCACTAAATCAATACGAGTGATTAAGGTTAAAGGTGAACTACCTCAGTGGGAGGAGGGTCCAGGCGCTGGTGGAGGGGATCCAGTCTGGGAACACCCAGCTGCTGTGGTGCTCCTCCCGGCTGGAAGATCATAATAATAATATAATAATAATAATAATAACAATAATATTAATAATAATAATAATAAAATAATAATAATAAAAAAATAATAATAATAAAATAATAATAAAAATAATAATAAAATAATATTAATAATAATAATAATAAAATAATAATAATAATAAAAATAAAATAATAACAATAATAAAATAATATTATTATTAATAATAATAAAATAATATTATTAATAATAATAAAATAATATTAATAATAACAATAAAATAATAAAATAATATTAATAATAATAATAATAATAATAAAATAATAATAATAATAATACGTCACAAACACACACAACAATCAGTTTAGTGACCAACTACTTGTTTGTTCCAGTGTTGTTTTACACACCAGAGTAATTGAATTAGCTGAGTTAGTTTATTATGATATTATTATTATGGGTTAGTCATGAAGTCATGAAGTGATAAAGAGCAGCAGACTGCAGCAGTGAGCGGAGGTACTTACAACCTCTTGGTGGTCTCAGCGGCGTCCCACACGGCTCTCATCACGTTGGCGGTGAGCCCGTTGGAGGTTTTGGGATTGGGACCCGTCTGCAGGACAAAAGGAGAACCGTCAGTCTAACCGTCCTCATCACGTCCTCATCACGTCCTCATCATGTCTCACTGGACAGATTCACATCAGGCTGACACTAACCAGGATCCTCTCCAGGAATCCATCAGTAGTCTGGTTTATTAAATGGTGATAATGTCTGTCAGTGTTTCCTAAAGCTCAACATGATGTCCTCCAACGTCTCAAAGACATTCAGTTCACCGTCACAGAGGACAGACACCAGGAAACATTCACATTTAACGAGCTGCAGTCAGAGAAATGACTCAAACTGATGAATTGATTATTAAATAGTTGAAAACTAATGGATTAATCGCTGCAGCTCTGATCGTGATGAAGAATTGTAATCTCAGTATTGAACAAAATAATGGTGATTATCATTCTTACATTATCGTGCAGCCTTATAGAGGAAAGTATTATTAATATATATAATATAACGAGCTGCAGTCAGAGAATTTAGACTCTTTCTTTCTCTTTAAAGGTCCTGTTAGTAACTTCTTCCAGGTATAAATCATTGCTGGTCGGTGTCTCATGGTCGCTCGTGTGTCTCCGCTGTTCAGACTCAGACTCCAACACAAACTCCAGTGAAGCACCAAAACCTCTTGGTTGTATCTAGTGAAGCTGTTAAACAGTGTTGGCCGCGGTCGGAGGACGCGGGGGAGACCGGAGCTTTGGTCTCCAGGACCGGAGTCTCTGCTCCTCTGCTCCTCTGCTCCTCTGCTCCTCTGCTCCTCTGCTCCTCTGCTCCTCTGCCTGCCTTCACTCACACACCACGCTCCTTCTCTCTCTCTCTCCACCTCTCCCGTGCATGCTGCTCACTCCACACTGCAGCAGAGTTAGTTTAGCTCTGAGAATATCTAGTGAATGTTCAGTGGACGTTTGTGCAGAAATAACTGCTGCAGCTCCTCCAGACCAACAGAGGTTTCCCGTGTCTGGTGAAGTGACGGGGCTCCGCAGAGAGAAACGTTATCGTCTCCCTCGTTCCTTCCGGCCGCGGTCGGGAGGCTGAGGCGGGAAAAGCCAACACTAGGATCAGCATTGATTCATGGAGAGACCTTGGTCTGGTCAGCTAACATTACTGCCAAGCAGCTGGAATATAGAGTGATATTGTGCTTTTAGCTGACGTGTGTCTCCTCACTGTGTTGAGCGATGCTCCTTCATGTCTATGTAGAGCGAACACAAGCGCCAGCAACAGGACGCTGACTTTAGTTGACTTAACGGACACAGGTGAAGCTGTTAACACATTTAGGATTCTGACTAACAGACCCTTTAAACATGACTTAAAAATGGAAATAGTTGGTGTAGTATATAGTATAATCTAATCTATCTAGTCTAATCTAATCTCATGTAACTCAGTAATGGTCCCTGAGTTGGTTCTCTGTATCACGGTGTTTCAGGAGGTGATGAGAACCATTAAGACTCTACTAACATGGCCTCTGTTGACGTGAAACGCTGCTGGACTTCGTCCAGCTGTCCCCGAGTCAGAGTCGGAGTTCTCTGCTTCCTCCTCTTCCCCCTCCATCTCCTCAGCCTCTTCCTCCTCTTCCTCTTCTTCAACATCTGGAACAAAGTCCTCATCTCCTGCAGCATCACCGTCAGAGTCACAGCGCTTCCTCTTTGGGCCTCGACGTCCTGCAGGAGGGAAGACAACAGGCTGCTCATCCTCACCGCCATCATCACTGATCACTGATCACTAATCTAACTCAGCTTCATGTCTATACATCAATATATAATATATATATATATATATATATATATATATATTATATATTATATATAATATAATATAATATATATCATCCTCCATCATTCTCCTCCTCTTATATATATATAAGAGGAGGAGGAGGATGGAAAAGCCTCCTCTTGAGGAGGTGGAGGAGGATGAGGATGAGAGGATGAGGAGGAGAGGAGGAGGATGAGGAGGAGGAGGATGAGAGGATGAGAGGAGGAGGATGAGGAGGAGGATGAGAGGATGAGGAGGAGGATGAGAGGATGAGAGGAGGAGAGGAGGAGAGGAGGAGGATGAGAGGATGAGAGGATGAGGAGGAGAGGAGGGGAGGAGGAAGATGAGGAGGAGAGGAGGAGAGGAGGAGAGGAGGAGGGGCGGATGAGGAGGAGGATGAGAGGATGAGGAGGAGAGGAGGGGAGGAGGAAGATGAGGAGGAGAGGAGGAGAGGAGGAGAGGAGGAGGGGCGGATGAGGAGGATGAGGATGAGAGGATGAGGAGGTGAGGAGGAGAGGAGGAGGAAGATGATGAGGAGGAGGAGGATGAGGATGAGAGGATGAGGAGGAGGAGGATGAGGAGGATGAGGAGGAGGAGGATGAGAGGATGATGAGGAGGAGAGGAGGAGAGGAGGAGGATGAGGAGGAGGAGAGGAGGAGAGGAGGAGGAGGAGGATGAGAGGATGAGGAGGAGGAGAGGAGGAGGATGAGAGGATGAGGAGAGGAGAGGAGGAGGAGGATGATAGGATGAGGAGGAGGAGAGGAGGAGGATGAGAGGATGAGGAGAGGAGAGGAGGAGAAGAGGATGAGGATGAGAGGATGAGGAGGAGAGGAGGAGAGAAGGAGGATGAAGAGGAGGAGAGGAGGAGAGGAGGAGCATGAGGAGGAGGAGGATGAGAGGATGAGGATGAGAGGAGGAGGATGAGGAGGATGAAGATGAGGATGAGAGGATGAGAGGATGAGGAGGAGAGGAGGAGAAGAGGAGGGGAGGAGGAAGATGAGGAGGAGGATGAGGATGAGAGGAGGAGAGGAGGAGCATGAGGAGGAGGAGGATGAGAGGATGAGGATGAGAGGAGGAGGATGAGGAGGATGAAGATGAGGATGAGAGGATGAGAGGATGAGGAGGAGAGGAGGAGAAGAGGAGGGGAGGAGGAAGATGAGGAGGAGGATGAGGATGAGAGGATGAGGAGGAGAGGAGGAGAAGAGGAGGGGAGGAGGAAGATGAGGAGGAGGATGAGGATGAGAGGATGTGGATGAGGATGAGGAAGAGGATGAGGAGGAAGAGGAGGAGGAAGAGGAGGATGATGAGGAGAGGAGGAGAGGAGGAGGATGATGAGGAGGAGGATGAGGAGGAGGAGGAGGAGAGGAGGAGGATGAGGATGAGAGGATGAGGAGGAGGAGGATGAGAGGATGAGGAGGAGGAGGAGGATGAGAGGATGAGGATGAGGAGGAGGAGAGGAGGATGAGGATGAGAGGATGAGGAGGAGGAGAGGAGGAGGAGAGGATGAGAGGAGGAGGAGGAAGAGGATGAGGATGAGGAGGAGGATGAGGAGGAGGATGAGGAGGAGGATGAGGAGGAAGAGGAGGAGGATGAGGAGGATGAGGAGGAGGATGAGGAGGAAGAGGAGGATGAGGAGGAGGATGAGGAGGAAGAGGAGGATGAGGAGGAGGATGAGGAGGAGGAGGATGAGGAGGAAGATGAGGAGGAAGAGGAGGATGAGGAGGAGGATGAGGAGGATGAGGAGGAGGATGAGGAGGAGGAGGATGAGGAGGAAGATGAGGAGGAAGAGGAGGATGAGGAGGAGGATGAGGAGGAGGATGAGGAGGAAGAGGAGGATGAGGATGAGGAGGAAGAGGATGAGGATGAGGAAGAGGATGAGGAGGAAGAGGAGGATGAGGAGGAAGAGGATGAGGATGAGGAAGAGGATGAGGAGGAAGAGGAGGAGGAAGAGGAGGATGAGGAGGAAGAGGAGGATGAGGAGGAAGAGGAGGATGAGGATGAGGAGGATGAGGAGGAAGAGGATGAGGATGAGGAAGAGGATGAGGAGGAAGAAGAGGATGAGGAGGAGGATGAGGAAGAGGATAAGGAAGAGGATGAGGAGGAAGAGGAGGAGGATGAGGAGGAAGAGGAGGATGTGTACGGTACCTCTGCTTCCTGTGAGTCTCTTCCTCTCGGTGGCTGAGTCTTTTCGGGTGATGTCCCCGTCTCCTCCCCCCTGGCAGCCCGGCTCATCACCGTGGTGACGGAGGACTTCTTTAGCCAGAAGGTGGAGGTACTTCAAGGCCCTGCAGGAATATTACACTCCATTAATACAGAATAATAACAAGAAGATGTTCTGTTATACACCAGACACTTTATTTACATCATCTCCATCTTCTGAGAAGTGTCATGTCATATAATATAATGTAACTTACGCTTTAGCAGCTCCTCTCCTGCGGCGCCCGCTCGGCGTGGTCTCCTCCTCGGGTTCAGTCGGCGGTTCCCCTGGAGCCTCCTCACACGGTGGTTCTGGTTCTGGAACCGCTTCCTGAGCCGGACGCCTCCTCACATACTTCCTCTTCGGCTTCGGTGTCCCATTTTCCTGCTGCACAGCATCCACACCTCCCCCAGCTGGGACGACATCTCCACCTCCACCTACACCAGCTGGGACGACATCTCCACCTCCACCTACACCAGCTGGGACAACATCTCCACCTCCACCAGCTGGGACGACATCTCCACCTCCACCTACACCAGCTGGGACAACATCTCCACCTCCACCAGCTGGGACGACATCTCCACCTCCACCTACACCAGCTGGGACAACATCTCCACCTCCACCAGCTGGGAGACCCCCGTCAGTGGAGGGAGTTTTTCTGGCGGGAGTCTTCTTCTTTGTTGGGGTTTTCTTGGCTCTCGCCGCCGCCTTCTTCTTCTGAGGAGGAGGAGGAGGAGGAGGAAGAAGAGGAGGAGGAGTTTCCTGTGACGTTTTCCCGTCAGACTCTTGATCGGTTTTGTCGGTTGCTTCTGTTTCTCCGTCTTCAATCTGTTGGGTGGTGTTCTTCGCTCTTCCTCTCTTTGCAGGAGTCTTTTGAGAAGCAGCAGCTCCTACTTCTCCTCCTCCTCCTCCTTCTCCTCCTCCTCCTCCTGAGCTGCTCCTACGGGCTCTTTGCTGAGGACTCTGAACATCGAACACATCTTCAGTTTCATAGTCCAGATATTTAGGATTCTTCCTCCGCTGTCGTCCTCTGGAGCTCGGCGTTAAACCACAACACGGCTCTGACGGCTGCTCTCTTCCTGTGAGGAGAGAGGTGGTATTACTCCACAGGAGTACAGTACAGAGTAATCTATTACAATTACAACACCTATATATCACCAACTATCTCACTAAACATATCATAATATAGATAGAACCTAATGCATCTAATAGGTGGTATAACCTGGTCCAGAGTCAGTGGGATCCATCGGCCCTGGGTCTCTTCTTCTGTGGTGGTCTGGTCAGACTCCTCCTCATGTATGGAGCAGGTCTCTTCTTCTCTCTCTGGTTTCACTGCTGCTCAGACAACAAACAGAAATTAGACTTTTATTAATGAACCACAACACAACATCTGTAAAACATTACTTCTGAAGATAAGGTTCAAACAATCAGCTATAGTGAGTGATATATTTCATCATACTCTGTTTCCTCCTCTGGTCTGGACTGACACCTCAACAGCCTGTAGAGACAGTCAATAACATCACCAGAGACGCCGTTATTATATTTATTATATTATATAGACAGTCTTTATTATATTTATTATATTCTACACAGCCTTTATTATATTTATTATATTATATAGACAGTCTTTATTATATTGTATTATATTATATAGACAGCCTGACAGCTTGATTAGTAGTTATAGGAGATGTGCTGTGTAAAGGAGCTCAGTACTGATATCATGTTGATCTCTGGTTGTCTGAGACTTAGAAACCAGGTGGAACCAGATGGAACCAGGTGGAACCAGGTGGAACCAGGTGGAACCAGATGATAGCAGATGGAACCAGATGGAACCAGATGGAACCAGATGAAACCAGGTGGAACCAGATGGAACCAGGTGGAATCAGGTGGAACCAGATGGAACCAGATGAAACCAGATAGAACCAGATGGAACAAGATGAAACCAGATGGAACCCGATGAGACCAGATGGAACCAGGTGGAACCAGGTGGAACCAGATGAAACCAGGTGGAACCAGATGGAACCAGGTGGAACCAGGTGGAACCAGGTGGAACCAGGTGAAAGTAGATGAAAACAGATGGAACCAGATGGAACCAGATGGAACCAGGTGAAACCAGGTGGAACCAGATGGAACCAGGTGGAACTAGATGGAACCAGATGAAACCAGATGGAACCAGATGGAACCAGATGAGACCAGATGGAAACAGGTGGAACCAGATGGAACCAGATGAGCCAGATGAGACCAGGTGGAACCAGATGGAACCACGTGGAACTAGATGGAACCAGATGAAACCAGATGGAACCAGGTGGAACCAGATGGAACCAGGTGGAACTAGATGGAACCAGATGAAACCAGATGAAACCAGATGGAACCAGGTGGAACCAGATGAAAGCAGATGAAAGCAGATGGAACCAGGTGGAACCAGGTGGAACCAGATGGAACCAGATGGAACCAGATGGAACCAGGTGGAACCAGGTGGAACCAGATGGAACCAGATGAAAGCAGATGGAACCAGATGAAAGCAGATGGAACCAGATGGAACCAGGTGGAACCAGATGGAACCAGATGAAAGCAGATGAAAGCAGATGGAACCAGATGGAACCAGGTGGAACCAGATGAAAGCAGATGGAACCAGATGAAAGCAGATGGAACCAGGTGGAACCAGATGGAACCAGGTGGAACTAGATGGAACCAGATGGAACCAGGTGGAACCAGATGAAAGCAGATGGAACCAGATGGAACCAGGTGGAACCAGATGGAACCAGGTGGAACCAGATGGAACCAGATGAAACCAGGTGGAACCAGATGAAAGCAGATGGAACCAGATGAAACCAGGTGGAACCAGATGGAACTAGATGAACCAGACCTGGTTGAGTATTTGGATGATTTAATGTTGTCTTCAGAGCAGTCTGGTGTTCCTGAGTGACAGGTCGACTCAGACCTGATATCTATAATAGTTGTGAAGCATTCTTTCATTCGGCACGTGTCACATCTCATATATACATATATATAAATATATAAATATATAAATATAACCGGTACCGACTCATTCAGCTGCTGCTCTCAGTAACACGTTGGTTCTCCAGCTGACAGCATTGAGCTAATGCTAATGCTAACAGCTAGCAGCTAACTAATGCTAACAGCTAACAGCTAACAGGCTGAGTGTGTGTGTCTCCGGTGTGTCTCACTCTGCCGTTAGACCCGGTTAAACCCTGTTAAACCGTCCGGTACCGGTCAGACACCGGAGACCGGTAGCCGGTAGCCGGTAGTAGTGTTAAATACTCACCCTGCGGGTCTCCCGGGCTGCGGCTCGGTAGCGCAGAGGAACCGGAGAGGATCCGTGTCTATAGTCACCAGAGAGAATCTGAACCACCGGGATCGAATCCCAAACTCTGCTACCGGAGAACAACACACCGGGGAAGATCACCGGAGCCGCGGAGACACACCGGACAGCTGAATCCAGCCGTTACTCTCCCAACGGAAACATTTAAACACCAGCAGCCTCGATAAACCCCGTTAAATCCGGTTACACACCGCTTTAACGCTCCATCAGACCAACACGACACACCACCGCCCCCCACCGGCCCTACAGGGAACTACACCTATTATTATTATTAATATTATTAGTAATAATTATAATAATAATTTATTATTATTACTATTATTTATAATAATATTAATAATTATTATTTTATAATAGCATGGTGACCCACACCTATTATTATTATTATCATTACTATTATTTTTATTATCATTATTATTATTACTACTATTATTTTTATTATCATTATTATTGCTATTATTATTATTATTATTATTTTTACTACTATGATCCTCATTATTATCATTAATATTATTATTATTATTATTATTATTATTATTATAGCAGCATGGTGACCCACACCGCCCCCTATCGGCACTACAGGGAAGTACACCTGGTATTAATATTATAATTATAAATATCAATAATTATTATTATTATTATAAATATTAATAATACTAATAATTATTATTATTTATAATTATTGTAGCAGCATGGTGACCCACACCGCCCCCTATCAGCACGATAGGGAACTACAGAAAAATGCATAAAAATAAAAGTACTCTACTGTGACTGTTATACTATTATTTATTAGATCATTAGATTATTATAACTGCATTAATTCAACAACTGTTTGTCGTTTTCTTTGGCATCAGTTAATTAACAGTAATAATAAAATAAAATACAAACTAATATATATTCAGTATATATATAGATATATATATACTGTATATATATATATCAATAAACACACCTAGTTATTACTTTTCACAATAAAAGCCCTAGATATATAATATATATAGACGAGTATTCATAGACGAGTATTTCACATTTTTGTGTTGTTTATTTGTCACCCCCCCCCCTCGGTGTGTAAAGACCTGAAGGTAATAAAAACACAACTATTCCTATTCTCAGGTGATTATACACTAAAAACATATTTATTAATATTATATTACATTTCTACCAATAGATCCTCCTGAACGCTCCACACTGGTCCTTTAACAGAGATGAACCACAGAGGGGAAAATAAAAACTAAAAACATTCACAAATGATCAATAGTTACAGACGTAGGCAAAGTTGTTGGTAACGTTCCGTTAAAGAGAGAAAAACCCACAATGGTCACTGAAATAACTTGAAACTGACAGAAGTAATAATAAATAAAAATTTACTGAAAATTAACTAATGAAAATCAGCTGTTGCTTTTGAATTATGGTTCAACAGAATCATTTTAAAAAACAAACTGATGAAACTGGCTTAGACAAAAATGATGGTAGCCCTAGAAAAGATGTAAAATAATGTGACCATAGGGACATATTAAACTAAGGTGTGTCCTGTAATTAGTATCACAGGTGTCTTCAAACTTGTAATCAGTCAGTCTGCCTATTTAAAAGGTGAAAAGTAGTCACTGTGCTGTTTGGTGTCATGGTGTGTACCACACTGAACATGGACCACAGAAAGCTAAGGAGAGAGTTGTCTCAGGAGATCAGAAAGAACATTATAGACCTTCATGTTAAAGGTAAAGGCTATAAGACCATCTCCAAGCAGCTTGATGTTCCTGTGACTACAGCTGCACATATTATTCAGAAGTTTAAGGTCCATGGGACTGTAGCCTACCTCCCTGGACGTGGCCGCAAGGGGAAAATTGATGACATATTGAAGAGACGGATAATACGAATGGTAACCAGAGCCCAGAACAACTTCCAAAGAGATTAGAGGTGAACTCCAAGGTCAAGGTACATCAGTGTCAGATCGCACCATCCGTCACTGTTTGAGCCAAAGTGGACTTAATGGAAGACGACCCAGGAGGACACCAAATCATAAAAAAGCGAGACTGGAATTTTCCAAAATGCATATTGACAAGCCACAAAGCTTCTGGGAGAATGTCCTTTGGACAGATGAGACAAAACTGGAGCTTTTTGGCAAGTCACATCAGCTCTATGTTCACAGACGAAGAGATGAAGCATCCAAAGAAAAGAACACTGTACCTAATGTGAAACATGGAGGAGGCTCGGTTATGTTATGGGGCTGCTTTGTTGCATCTGGCACAGGGTGTCTTGAATCTGTGCAGGGTGCAATGAAATCTCAAGACTATCAAGGCATTCTGGAGTGAAATGTGCTGCCCAGTGTCAGAAAGCTTGGTCTCAGTTGCAGGTCATGGGTCCTCAAACAGGATAATGACAAGAAACACAGCTAAAAACACCCAAGAATGACTAAGAACTAAACATTGGACTATTCTGAAGTGGCCTTCTATGAGCCCTGATCTAAATCCTATTGAACATCTGTGGAAGGAGCTGAAACATGCAGTCTGGAGAAGGCACCCTTCAAACCTGAGACAGCTGGAGCAGTTTGCTCACGAGGAGTGGGCCAACATACCTGTCGACAGGTGCAGAAGTCTCATTGAGAGTTACAGAAATCACTTGATTGCAGTGATTGCCTCAAAAGGTTGTGCAACAAAATATTAAGTTAAGGGTACCATCATTTTTGTCTAGGCCAGTTTCATTAGTTTGTTTTTTAAAATGATTCTGCTGAACCATAATTCAAAAACAATGTCTGATTTTCATTAGTTCATTTTCAGTGAATTTTTATTTATTATTAATTTTGTCAGTTTCAAGTTATTTCAGTGACCATTGTTGGTTTTTCTCTCTTTATGGAACCGTTACCAACAACTTTGCCTACGTCTGTATATATATATTTACATATATATATATATATATATACATATACATACATACATATATATATATGTATGTATGTATACGTATATATGTGTATATATATATATATATATACACATATATATATATATATGAAATTGTGTTAAAACGTCACAAACTAACTAGAGACTAACGAGTCGACAACCATCCAGAAGCAAACGTCACTGTAGGAGATACACAAACATCAGGCTGCATGCTGTCGGTTAAATATGCTGCCGGTAAGAGCTAGTTAACGTTAGCTTAGGTTAGGGTTAGGGGTTGGGGTTAGGGGTTAGGGTTAGGGTTGGGGTTGGGTTAGGGTTAGGGGTTAGGGTTAGGGGTTAGGGGTTAGGGTTAGGGTTGGGGTTGGGTTAGGGGTTAGGGTTAGGGTTAGGGGTTAGGGTTAGGGGTTGGGGTTGGGTTAGGGGTTAGGGTTAGGGTTAGGGGTTAGGGTTAGGGGTTGGGGTTAGGGTTAGGAGTTAGGGTTAGGGTTAGGGGTTGGGGTTAGGGTTAGGGGTTGGGGTTAGGGTTAGGAGTTAGGGTTAGGGTTAGGTTTGCAGCACCCTGATTTCTATATCTCTTCATAACATACAAATCAACATCTGTGACAAATTTCATGCTTTTACAGCAAAATGCAGTTATGAATATTTCAGTTTAGCTGCCCGACTGGGGGGGGGGGGGGGGTGTCCTCCTTCTACCGAGCTTCACCAGGACCAGTGACATTAACCGGGGACATTAACCGGGGACAACATTATTTAAGTAAAGTGGTGATGAAGTTACACAGATCAGACTGAAGAGGCACAACGAGTCTAATAAAATACTGTAGTCTTCAGGTTAAAGGTCAACATGTCCCTTTAGAGGTCAACATGTCCCTTTAGAGGTCAACATGTCCCTTTTAAAGGTCAACATGTCCCTTTAGAGGTCAACGTGTCCCTTTAGAGGTCAATATGTCCCTTTAGAGGTCAACGTGTCCCTCTAAAGGTCAACGTGTCCCTTTAAAGGTCAACATGTCCCTTTAGAGGTCAACATGTCCCTTTAGAGGTCAACGTGTCCCTCTAAAGGTCAACATGTCCCTTTAGAGGTCAACGTGTCCCTTTAGAGGTTAACATGAGAGACAGGAAGCGTTTATAAAGAATAAGACACATTTAAAGTTACAGATAAACTACGTTTCTCAAGGCTATACAAGACGGAGAGGCGCCTCATGTCCACGCCAACTCTGTGAGCTTCTTCTTCATCATCATCATCATCATCATCATCATCGAAGACTTTAGAAGTTAAAGGTTGGAGCTCCGTCATCGGCTGCCTCCTCTCCGCTCTGCTTTCTTCTTCTCCGTCACAGCCAGATAAAGTAGGACGGACTCTCCGGGGTGTCTTCTCTCCCTCTGTTAGATCAGCTCTGATGCACCACGAGTGTTAGGAGTGTCTTTAAGAGTGTCTTTAAGAGTGTCTTTAAGAGTGTCTTTAAGTGTTCCTCTGGTCCTTCCCAGCCTCGGGGAGCGTCTCCATGACGCCGGGCCGTTTCAGATTCCACTGGTCAATCTGCCGCTGCCGGTCCTGCTGCTCCACCTCCGACTCGCTGGATGAGCTGCCGTTATTACTGCTGCTGCTGCCGCTGCTGCTGCTGCCACCGCCTGCACCACCACGTTGTTCACCGCCGCCATCCCCACCGCCTCCGCCTCCACCGCCGCCGCCGGCATCCCCACCAGCACCGAAAGCAAAGCAATCCTTGTGCTTCCCTTCAGCCTTCTCCTTCTCCCTCGTCTTCCCCTCCACGATCCCGCCGCCGTCCTCTCCGGGATTCTCAACATCCGTCATGTCCAGCTCGATCGGGGCCTGCTCCGGTCCCGGCCCGGCTCCTCCCCGGTCCAGCTCCACCCACATGGGTCCGGGAGGAGGCTCCAGAGGGGTGTACTGGAGCACGGGCTGCTGCAGCTGGGCCTCCAGCTGGTGGTCTGGGTGGAGGAGCTGGGTTTGGTGCTGGAGGTGGTGCAGCGGCTGCAGAGGGTGCTGTATGGGTTGGAGCTGCAGATGATGATGATGAAGATGATGGTGCTGATGGTGCTGATGGTGATGATGCTGCTGCTGCTGCTGCTGCTGGAGGTGATGAAGATGATGATGATGATGGTGGTGGTACTGATCCACCAGCTGCTTGTCCACATTCTGGACGGACTGCTTCGGCTGGCTCTTCAGGAACTTCTCAAACTTCTTGGAGGCCTTCTTGTTCGTCACAAACCAGTCCTGTTGAGAGACAGTTCAGACTGTTCACAACCAGAACCAGAATCGGAACCAGAACAAGAACCGGAACCGGAACCAGAACCAGAACCAGACCGGAACCAAAATCGGCTACCTGTGAGTGGATAGAGTTGATGTGGCTACCTGTGAGTGGACAGAGTTGATGTGGCTACCTGTGAGTGGATAGAGTTGATGTGGTTACCTGTGAGTGGATAGAGTTGATGTGGCTACCTGTGAGTGGACAGAGTTGATGTGGTTACCTGTGAGTGGATAGAGTTGATGTGGCTACCTGTGAGTGGACAGAGTTGGTGTGGTTACCTGTGAGTGGATAGAGTTGATGTGGTTACCTGTGAGTGGATAGAGTTGATGTGGCTACCTGTGAGTGGACAGAGTTGGTGTGGTTACCTGTGAGTGGATAGAGTTGATGTGGCTACCTGTGAGTGGATAGAGTTGATGTGGCTACCTGTGAGTGGATAGAGTTGGTGTGGCTACCTGTGAGTGGATAGAGTTGATGTGGCTACCTGTGAGTGGATAGAGTTGATGTGGCTACCTGTGAGTGGATAGAGTTGGTGTGGCTACCTGTGAGTGGATAGAGTTGATGTGGCTACCTGTGAGTGGATAGAGTTGATGTGGCTACCTGTGAGTGGATAGAGTTGGTGTGGCTACCTGTGAGTGGATAGAGTTGGTGTGGCTACCTGTGAGTGGATAGAGTTGGTGTGGCTACCTGTGAGTGGATAGAGTTGGTGTGGCTACCTGTGAGTGGATAGAGTTGGTGTGGCTACCTGTGAGTGGATAGAGTTGGTGTGGCTACCTGTGAGTGGACAGAGTTGATGTGGTATTTCACTCCACTCTCAGAGTTGAACTCTTTGTTGCAGATCAGACATCGGTATTTTCCAGCCTCAAAGTCGCCCTGAAACGACATTTCAGAATGGATCAATATTGACTTCTCTATGCTTGGTTTGTTTTTCTGGAACATTCAACGGAGTGTTTCAGAGATGCTGAAGGAAGCTGACGTACCCTGGTGCAGAGTCCCAGATGAGCTTTCAGTCCGGACACACTGGTGTAGGTGGAGCTGCAACCCTGAGGACGAAGAACGGTAACGGTACATCTGGGTTCATCTGCTCTTTAAGGAAAACCCCCAAAATGACCATTTATATATCAATAACTCACCCCACGGGCAGTGTTATTGATATATAAATGGGTGCACACACAGCAGTGACCAGAACCACACAGGAAATAAATAAAGAAATATACTGTATAAATAAATACATGAATAAATAAATCAATAAAAACGGTGAACTTCTGAACCAGGTTGGTTTTACCTGGTTGGGACAGTGGACTTTCCTCTGCAGCTTCACCTCATTCTTCCACTTCCTCAGCACCTCCTGGCTGAAGGCCGGCAGGCCTGGCCGGGCGTACTTCAACTGGGAAGACAGGCATGAACAAGAGGAGGTCAATGGAAGCCTGATATCGTCAGTATATACTGGTACATACAGTATGTCTGTTTAACAAGAGGAGGTCAATGGAAGCCTGATATATCCTGTGACTGAGAGACAGTAGAGCCGGTGTCCTCTAACCTTCTTGTCGTCTGGTACTAGGTCCGACTGGAACTTCCTCTTGGGCCAGTCTTTGGGCAGGTCGTTGTTGGCTATCTCAGCCAGGTGGAAGTTTGCCACCTGGGCCGAAGCTCGCTGCACCCGTCCGCTGGCCGTCCTCTCCGGGTTGGCCTCGCGGTGGGCCTTCAGCGCCTCGTCTTCCACGCTCTTCTGGGGCGTCTGGGTAACGGGAGGGGAACCGTGTTAACAGGATGTTATACAGCTGAAGACCTTTAAACCTGAACCATTAATGGATCAGTTGTTTGGTCTATCAAATGTCAGAAAATGGTGAAAAATCATTTGAAAGAAACGTAACAGAAGGCAGACGGGCCCTCTGATGTAAAGTATGTATTTGTGTATTAAATGTTCGATTTGAACTGAATCATGTGAACTAGCTGATGACTCACAGGAGCATGCTCTGATTTCAGGTGGTACTCCAGACCGGCTTTGGACTTGTAGGTCTTCCCACAGTGAGAGCAGTTCAGCAGCATCTTCTCCAGCTCAGACTCCTCCTTCCCACACTTCTTCATGTGGTACACGTAGCCCATGATGCTGGTGAAGGCAGCGCTGCAGCCCTGAGCACAACACAACAACCTGTCACTGTAGGATCATCATCTCATGATGCTGGTGAAGGCAGCGCTGCAGCCCTGAGCACAACACAACAACCTGTCACTGTAGGATCATCATCATCCCATGATGCTGGTGAAGGCAGCCCTGCAGCCCTGAGCACAACACAACAACCTGTCACTGTAGGATCATCATCTCATGATGCTGGTGAAGGCAGCGCTGCAGCCCTGAGCACAACACAACAACCTGTCACTGTAGGATCATCATCTCATGCTAATACATCTGAATGTGCTTTACCTCTTTAGAGCACTTGAGTTTGCCGAGTCTCTTCAGGATTCTACGCAGTTTGTCTTTGATGGCCCGATCGTCCAGGTCCTTCGCATCTTCTGCTGATGGCTGAAAACACAATCAAAGACCATGAGATGACCCTCAGCAGAGCAGAGCAGAGCAGAGCAGAGCAGAGCAGAGTAGAGTAGAGTAGAGTAGAGTAGAGTAGAGTAGAGTAGAGCAGAGGAGAGTACAGTAGAGTAGAGCAGAGCAGAGCAGAGGAGAGTACAGTAGAGTAGAGTAGAGTAGAGTAGAGCAGAGTAGAGGTTAGAGGAGAGCAGAGCAGAGTAGAGCAGAGTAGAGGTTAGAGGAGAGCAGAGCAGAGTAGAGTACAGTAGAGTAGAGCAGAGCAGAGTAGAGCAGAGTAGAGGTTAGAGGAGAGCAGAGCAGAGTAGAGTACAGTAGAGTAGAGCAGAGCAGAGTAGAGCAGAGTAGAGGTTAGAGGAGAGCAGAGCAGAGTAGAGTACAGTAGAGTAGAGCAGAGCAGAGTAGAGCAGAGTAGAGGTTAGAGGAGAGCAGAGCAGAGTAGAGTACAGTAGAGTAGAGCAGAGGAGAGTAGAGCAGAGTAGAGCAGAGCAGAGGAGAGTACAGTAGAGTAGAGCAGAGTAGAGCAGAATAGAGCAGAATAGAGTACAGTAGAGTAGAGCAGAGGAGAGTAGAGTAGAGTACAGTAGAGTAGAGTACAGTAGAGTAGAGGAGAGCAGAGTAGAGGTCAGAGGAGAGCAGAGTAGAGTAGAGTAGAGTAGAGCAGAGTAGAGTAGAGCAGAGTAGAGTAGAGTAGAGCAGAGTAGAGTAGAGTAGAGGTTAGAGGAGAGGAGAGTAGAGGTTAGAGTAGAGTAGAGTAGAGTAGAGTAGAGCAGAGCAGAGTAGAGGTTAGAGGAGAGGAGAGTAGAGGTTAGAGGAGAGTAGAGTAGAGGTTAGAGTAGATTAGAGGTTAGAGTAGAGTAGAGCAGAGCAGAGCAGAGCAGAGCAGAGCAGAGTAGAGTAGAGTAGAGTAGAGTAGAGTAGAGGTTAGAGGAGAGCAGAGCAGAGTAGAGGTTAGAGTAGAGCAGAGTAGAGTAGAGTAGAGTAGAGGTTAGAGGAGAGCAGAGCAGAGTAGAGTAGAGTAGAGCAGAGTAGAGTAGAGCAGAGTAGAGTAGAGTAGAGCAGAGTAGAGTAGAGTAGAGGTTAGAGGAGAGGAGAGTAGAGGTTAGAGTAGAGTAGAGTAGAGTAGAGTAGAGCAGAGCAGAGTAGAGGTTAGAGGAGAGGAGAGTAGAGGTTAGAGGAGAGTAGAGTAGAGGTTAGAGTAGATTAGAGGTTAGAGTAGAGTAGAGCAGAGCAGAGCAGAGCAGAGCAGAGTAGAGTAGAGTAGAGTAGAGTAGAGTAGAGGTTAGAGGAGAGCAGAGCAGAGTAGAGGTTAGAGTAGAGCAGAGTAGAGTAGAGTAGAGTAGAGGTTAGAGGAGAGCAGAGCAGAGTAGAGTAGAGCAGAGTAGAGTAGAGGAGAGTACAGTAGAGTAGAGTACAGTAGAGTAGAGCAGAGTAGAGCAGAGCAGAGCAGAGGAGAGTACAGTAGAGTAGAGTACAGTAGAGTAGAGCAGAGTAGAGGTTAGAGGAGAGCAGAGTAGAGTAGAGTAGAGTAGAGTAGAGTAGAGGTTAGAGGAGAGTAGAGGAGAGTAGAGTACAGTAGAGGTTGGAGGAGAGGAGAGTAGAGGTTAGAGGAGAGTAGAGTACAGTAGAGTACAGTAGAGTAGAGTAGAGTAGAGGAGAGTAGAGTAGAGTAGAGGAGAGTAGAGTAGAGGTTAGAGTAGATTAGAGGTTAGAGTAGAGTAGAGTAGAGTAGAGGTTAGAGGAGAGTAGAGGAGAGTAGAGTACAGTAGAGTAGAGTAGAGTAGAGCAGAGTAGAGTAGAGTAGAGGTTAGAGGAGAGGAGAGTAGAGTAGAGTAGAGGTTAGAGGAGAGGAGAGTAGAGGTTAGAGTAGATTAGAGGTTAGAGTAGAGTAGAGCAGAGCAGAGCAGAACAGAGTAGAGTAGAGTAGAGGTTAGAGGAGAGCAGAGCAGAGTAGAGGTTAGAGTAGAGCAGAGTAGAGTAGAGTAGAGTAGAGGTTAGAGGAGAGCAGAGCAGAGTAGAGTAGAGCAGAGTAGAGGAGAGTAGAGTACAGTAGAGTAGAGTACAGTAGAGTAGAGTAGAGCAGAGTAGAGTAGAGTAGAGGTTAGAGGAGAGGAGAGTAGAGGTTAGAGGAGAGTAGAGGAGAGTAGAGTAGAGGTTAGAGTAGATTAGAGGTTAGAGTAGAGTAGAGCAGAGCAGAGCAGAGCAGAGCAGAGTAGAGTAGAGCAGAGTAGAGGTTAGAGGAGAGGAGAGTAGAGGTTAGAGGAGAGTAGAGTAGAGTAGAGGTTAGAGTAGATTAGAGGTTAGAGTAGAGTAGAGCAGAGCAGAGCAGAGTAGAGTAGAGTAGAGTAGAGGTTAGAGGAGAGCAGAGCAGAGTAGAGGTTAGAGTAGAGTAGAGTAGAGGTTAGAGGAGAGCAGAGCAGAGTAGAGTAGAGTAGAGCAGAGTAGAGTAGAGGAGAGTACAGTAGAGTAGAGTAGAGGTTAGAGGAGAGGAGAGTAGAGGTTAGAGGAGAGTAGAGTAGAGTAGAGGAGAGTAGAGTAGAGGTTAGAGTAGAGGAGAGTAGAGTAGAGGTTAGAGTAGAGTAGAGTAGAGTAGAGGTTAGAGTAGAGTAGAGTAGAGTAGAGGTTAGAGGAGAGTAGAGGAGAGTAGAGTACAGTAGAGTAGAGTAGAGCAGAGTAGAGTAGAGTAGAGGTTAGAGGAGAGGAGAGTAGAGGAGAGGTTAGAGGAGAGGAGAGTAGAGGTTAGAGGAGAGTAGAGTAGAGTATAGTAGAGTAGAGTAGAGTAGAGGAGAGTAGAGTAGAGTAGAGTAGAGGAGAGTAGAGTAGAGTAGAGTAGAGGTTAGAGGAGAGGAGAGCAGAGCAGAGTAGAGGTTAGAGGAGAGGAGAGCAGAGCAGAGTAGAGTAGAGGAGAGGAGAGTAGAGTAGAGGTTAGAGTAGATTAGAGGTTAGAGTAGAGTAGAGCAGAGCAGAGTAGAGTATAGTAGAGTAGAGTAGAGTAGAGGAGAGTAGAGGTTAGAGGAGAGGAGAGCAGAGCAGAGTAGGTTAGAGTAGAGCAGAGTAGAGTAGAGGAGAGTACAGTAGAGTACAGTAGAGTAGAGTAGAGCAGAGTAGAGTAGAGGAGAGTACAGTAGAGTACAGTAGAGTAGAGTAGAGCAGAGTAGAGCAGAGCAGAGGAGAGTACAGTACAGTAGAGTACAGTAGAGTAGAGTAGAGTAGAGCAGAGTAGAGTAGAGCAGAGCAGAGTAGAGTAGAGTAGAGGTTAGAGGAGAGGAGAGTAGAGGTTAGAGGAGAGTAGAGTAGAGGTTAGAGGAGAGTAGAGTAGAGTAGAGTAGAGCAGAGTAGAGTAGAGTAGAGATTAGAGGAGAGGAGAGGTTAGAGTAGAGTAGAGTAGAGTAGAGGTTAGAGTAGATTAGAGGTTAGAGTAGAGTAGAGCAGAGTAGAGTAGAGTATAGTAGAGCAGAGGAGAGTAGAGGAGAGTAGAGTAGAGTAGAGCAGAGCAGAGTAGAGTAGAGTAGAGTATAGTAGAGTAGAGTAGAGGAGAGTAGAGGAGAGTAGAGTAGAGTAGAGTAGAGGTTAGAGGAGAGGAGAGGAGAGGTTAGAGTAGAGTAGAGTAGAGTAGAGGTTAGAGTAGATTAGAGGTTAGAGTAGAGTAGAGCAGAGTAGAGTAGAGTATAGTAGAGCAGAGGAGAGTAGAGGAGAGTAGAGTAGAGCAGAGCAGAGTAGAGTAGAGTAGAGTATAGTAGAGTAGAGTAGAGTAGAGGAGAGTAGAGTAGAGTAGAGTAGAGGTTAGAGTAGAGCAGAGCAGAGCAGAGTAGAGTATAGTAGAGTAGAGGAGAGCAGAGTAGAGGAGAGTAGAGCAGAGTAGAGTAGAGCAGAGCAAAGTAGAGTAGAGTAGAGCAGAGCAGAGCAGAGTAGAGTAGAGTAGAGCAAAGTAGAGTAGAGTAGAGCAGAGCAAAGTAGAGTAGAGCAGAGCAAAGTAGAGTAGAGCAGAGCAAAGTAGAGTAGAGTAGAGCAGAGCAAAGTAGAGTAGAGCAGAGCAAAGTAGAGTAGAGTAGAGCAGAGCCAAGTAGAGTAGAGCAGAGCAAAGTAGAGTAGAGTAGAGCAGAGCAAAGTAGAGTAGAGTAGAGCAGAGCAAAGTAGAGTAGAGCAGAGCAAAGTAGAGTAGAGTAGAGCAGAGCAAAGTAGAGTAGAGTAGAGTAGAGCAGAGCAAAGTAGAGTAGAGCAAAGTAGAGTAGAGTAGAGCAGAGCAAAGTAGAGTAGAGTAGAGCAGAGCAAAGTAGAGTAGAGCAGAGCAAAGTAGAGTAGAGTACAGTAGAGTACAGTAGAGTAGAGTAGAGCAGAGTAGAGTAGAGGAGAGTACAGTAGAGTACAGTAGAGTAGAGTAGAGCAGAGTAGAGCAGAGCAGAGGAGAGTACAGTACAGTAGAGTACAGTAGAGTACAGTAGAGTAGAGCAGAGTAGAGTAGAGCAGAGCAGAGTAGAGTAGAGTAGAGGTTAGAGGAGAGGAGAGTAGAGGTTAGAGGAGAGTAGAGTAGAGGTTAGAGGAGAGTAGAGTAGAGTAGAGTAGAGGTTAGAGGAGAGGAGAGGAGAGGTTAGAGTAGAGTAGAGTAGAGTAGAGGTTAGAGTAGATTAGAGGTTAGAGTAGAGTAGAGCAGAGTAGAGTATAGTAGAGCAGAGGAGAGTAGAGGAGAGTAGAGTAGAGTAGAGCAGAGCAGAGTAGAGTAGAGTAGAGTAGAGTATAGTAGAGTAGAGGAGAGTAGAGTAGAGGAGAGTAGAGTAGAGTAGAGTAGAGTAGAGGTTAGAGTAGAGCAGAGCAGAGCAGAGTAGAGTATAGTAGAGTAGAGGAGAGCAGAGTAGAGGAGAGTAGAGCAGAGTAGAGTAGAGCAGAGCAAAGCAGAGTAGAGTAGAGTAGAGTAGAGCAGAGCAAAGTAGAGTAGAGCAGAGCAAAGTAGAGTAGAGCAGAGCAAAGTAGAGTAGAGTAGAGCAGAGCAAAGTAGAGTAGAGCAGAGCAAAGTAGAGTAGAGTAGAGCACAGCAAAGTAGAGTAGAGCAGAGCAAAGTAGAGTAGAGTAGAGCAGAGCAAAGTAGAGTAGAGTAGAGCAGAGCAAAGTAGAGCAGAGCAAAGTAGAGTAGAGTAGAGCAGAGCAAAGTAGAGTAGAGTAGAGTAGAGCAGAGCAAAGTAGAGTAGAGCAGAGCAAAGTAGAGTAGAGTAGAGCAGAGCAAAGTAGAGTAGAGTAGAGCAGAGCAAAGTAGAGTAGAGCAGAGCAAAGTAGAGTAGAGCAGAGCAAAGTAGAGTAGAGCAGAGCAAAGTAGAGTAGAGCAGAGCAGAGTAGAGTCTCACCAGGTGGCTGTGGTCGGCCATGATGTGGTACTTCATCCCTGTTGAGGACTTCAGCTGCTTGCCACAGTGTTGGCAGGTAAAAGGTTGCTGCACACATTAACATCAACATGACGTCATATCTTCATATTTATAACCCAGTATAGATACACTCCTCTTTATTAACGGAGTCTTTAATGACACCATCACATGTCGGTAGTACAGTGGTAACCATGGTTACAGATGAGTCTGTGTATTGTGTATTCGTTGCCGTTCGGAGGTGAATGTTTTCTCTACTTCTGTGGCTCTCAAATTATTCCAATAATGTTCCCTCTGAAATATGTTTTCAACTTCGAACCTCCTGACCAGCCACTGATATATATAATATATATTATAATAATTCAGATTAAAGGCTGCAGCGTGCTCACCTGTCTGCAGTAATACTTATTATAATATATACTATAATAATATATAATATATATTATAATAATTCAGATTAAAGGCTGCAGCGTGCTCACCTGTCTGCAGTAATACTTATTATAATATATACTATAATAATATATAATATATATTATAATAATTCAGATTAAAGGCTGCAGCGTGCTCACCTGTCTGCAGTAATACTTATTATAATATATACTATAATAATATATAATATATATTATAATAATTCAGATTAAAGGCTGCAGCGTGCTCACCTGTCTGCAGTAATACTTATTATAATATATACTATAATAATATATAATATATATTATAATAATTCAGATTAAAGGCTGCAGCGTGCTCACCTGTCTGCAGTAATACTTATTGTAATATATATTATAATAATAATTATAATATATATTATAATAATTCATGTGCTCACCAGTCTGCAGTTGTCCATGTGCTTCTTCAGCCCGTCCACAGTCTTCCTGCTCACACTTTTACATTTGGGACAGGTGACTCTGCCTTTGGCCACGATCTGGAGCTGCCACCGCTCCTCTGGACTTCCTGGTGGACGTCCACAAATAAGAGTTCATTTAGAAGGACAAGCAGCTCGTCTCACGTCCTCTTCTATTAATGTTAATAAGAATGAAAAAACAACCTTCTATTGTAATCTCTTTTCTCACCTGGTAGAACTACTTTAATCAATTCAAGACAAACCTAAAACCAGCTTGAGTCCATCTTCTAGTTCAGTCTGGGAGGAGGAACGTTAGCTGAGATCCACCAGCAGCTCTCATCTCAGGTCAGGTTGCTTCTTCACACGTCAGCAGACTAATGAGTCTGTTCTTCTCAGGTCTTTAGACCGCAGTGGGCTGAAGGAACCTTTTAGTTCCTGGAACTAAAAGTCTGGTGGAAACCCAGCGGTTGTCTCACCTGGAGGATAGGTAGGAGGCTCCTTCTTGGTGGAGAGGACGGGGGGTTTCTGGTCCTCGCTGTACTGGGCCGTCGACGCCTCACAAACACCGGCTGCATCCGAACCTGAAATACCAAAATCACATGACTACATTGGTATTGAAGTTATTACCATCAGACTAGATAATAACTTACAGGAGTCTCTGCTCTCCGGTGGCTGAGGGAAGTTATTAACAGCTGGGCTTCGCTCGATCTCCACTCTCAGGACTTTCTTCATGTTCAAGTCTTCATAAATAAACATGTAGAACAAAGTTAATCTCCAAAACCACAAAAACACCCAAACTATCTCCAACAGGAATCGATCATTCAGTCTTCCCTCTACACGTACTAACTAGTGCTGGCAGAGGTAACGTGATAACGCCACTAACTTCTTTAACTCATGAACTCAACTTGTGATGTTTAGGTTGTAGCGGCTTAGATCAATAATGTGTAATTAATGTGATTAATCACGATTAACTATGAACAGTCATGTGATTAACGGTGATTTCATATTTTAATGGATTGACAGCCGCAGTTCAAACACTCTGATATTTAGACCACAAAACACTCTCAGCTATATTGAGTTTGGGAAGTAAACGTTTTAAATCCTAGTAATGCTGTTTCTACGGTACCAGAACCGGACCCTTTGTAGGAGGGATGCACCGATACCACTGTTTATCAGACCGAGTACAAGTACTTACATCTGGGTACTTTCCGATACCGAGTACCGATACGAGTACTTCTCTGAGCCAAAAGACCCTCGTTAAGGGTGTGAGCGACACACGGCAGGCTGGAGAGTCCCGCATACGAGGCGGTGCGCCGCCACCGGCTCTAGGTCGGCTTGGAAAGGCTCGGGGCGAAGGTGCTTCCCGGGGCCGCAGCTTTACAGCGCTCCCCGCCCGGACCTCGCCGCACCTTGGACAAAGTGCTCGCTGCGCCCTCTCTCTCCGCCGGGGATGGACGGGGCTCCCTGCTTCAGATGCGACTGTCCACCACGTCGTGCCGCGGCCCATGTAAAAGGCTCCAAGGGTCTGCGGCGAAGACTGGAACCCACCCGACCCGTCTTGAAACACGGACCAAGGAGTCTAACGCACGCCGAGTCAGAGGGTGAAAGCAAAACCCCGTGGAGCAATGAAAGTGAGGCGGGATCCCGGCCCAGCGGGGTCATCGCACCACCAGCCCGTCTCGCCTGCACCGTCGGGCAGGTGGAGCGGGAGGACCAGAAAGACGTTAACGAGAGGGTAACGTCACGCTGCCGTAAAGTGGTATCGGAGCCGTTTTACGAGTACGAGTACATGAGCACAGTATCGGACCTGATACCTGATACTGGTATCGGTGCATCCATATTCTGTAGTATTATAAAGTAGAGGAGCTGCTGCAGTCAGAGAGCCAATCAGGGTCCAGCTTTATGATCATTTAGTGTTAATGTTATATTATTATTATATATATTACCGTCATATTATATTATATATATTAACGTCATATTATATTATATATATTAACGTTATATTATATTATATATATTAACGTCATATTATATTATATATATTAACGTCATATTATATTATATATATTACCGTCATATTATATTATATATATTAACGTCATATTATATTATATATATTAACGTTATATTATATTATATATATTAACGTCATATTATATTATATATATTAACGTCATATTATATTATATATATTAACGTTATATTAAATTATATATATTAACGTTATATTATATTATATGTATTAACGTTATATTATATATATTAACGTTATATTATATATATTAACGTTATATTATTATTATATATATTAACGTTATGTTATATTATATATATTAACGTTATATTATATTATATATATTAACATTATATTATATTATATATATTAACGTTATATTATATTATATATATTACCGTCATATTATATTATATATATTAACGTTATATTATATTATATATATTAACGTTATATTATTATTATATATATTAATGTTATATTATATTATATATATTAACGTTATATTATTATTATATATATATTAACGTTATATTATATATATTAACGTTATATTATATTATATTATATATATTAACGTTATATTATATTATATATATTACCGTCATATTATATTATATATATTAACGTTATATTATATTATATATATTAACGTTATATTATATTATATATATTAACGTTATATTATATTATATATATTAACGTCATATTATATTATATATATTAACGTTATATTATATTATATATATTAACGTTATATTATTATATATATTAACGTTATATTATATTATATATATATTAACATTATATTATATTATATATATTAACGTTATATTATATATATTAACGCTATATTATTATATATATTAACGTTATATTATTATTATATATATTAACGTTACATTATTATTATGTATATTAACGTCATATTATATTATATATATTAACGTTATATTATATTATATATATTAACATTATATTATTATTATATATATTAACGTTATATTATATTATATATATTAACGTTATATTATATTATATATATTACCGTCATATTATATCATATATATTAACGTTATATTATTATATATATTAACGTTATATTATATTATATATATTACCGTCATATTATATTATATATATTAACGTTATATTATTATTATATATATTAACGTTATATTATATTATATATATTACCGTCATATTATATTATATATATTAACGTTATATTATATTATATATATTAACGTTATATTATATATATTACCGTCATATTATATTATATATATTAACGTTATAATATATTATATATTAACGTTATATTATTATTATATATATTAACGTTATATTATTATATATATTAACGTTACATTATTATTATATATATTAACATTATATTATATTATATATATTAATGTTATATTATTATTATATATATTAACGTTACATTATTATTATATATATTAATGTTATATTATATTATATATATTAACGTCATATTATATATATTAACGTTATATTATTATTATATATATTAACGTTACATTATTATTATATATATATTAACATTATATTATATTATATATATTAACGTCATATTATATTATATATATTACCGTCATATTATATTATATATATTAACGTTATATTATTATTATATATATTAATGTTACATTATTATTATATATATTAACGTTATATTATATTATATATATTAACGTCATATTATATTATATATATTACCGTCATATTATATTATATATATTAACGTTATATTATATATATTAACGTTATATTATTATTATATATATGAGTTGTTTCATCGTTAAGAGGCCGATGTAAACTCCAGTTAACGTGTCCAAGGACGTACCGGGTCTCCAGACGGGCCCTCGGTCTCTGCTGGTGCCGCTCCAGCCTTGGTCTGCGCTACGGCCACTTCCCCACGCCTGTTCTGGTCCCGACGAGGCCCGATCCCTTCCCAGATCCCTGCCGGCGTTCCAGACCTGATCCTGGCCTCGGTCTATGTCGGCCACCCAGCCCTGCTCGGGACCCCGGTCCCGGCCCGTCATCCAGGCCTGGTCCGGTCCGCTATGGGCCCTGTCCCTGCCCGGGATCCACGTCTGGTCCTGACTGGAGTGTCCCGCTCGGTCCCTGCCGGAGTTCCAGACCTGCTCCTGCGGTTGGTCCCGACCCGGGGCCCAGGCGTCGGGGCCTCGGTCCCTGCCGGAGGTCCAGCCCAGGTCCTGAGGCTGGGGCGGCTCCCTGCCGGCCTCGGGGCCTTGAGGCCACGCGTCCTTCGCCACCAGCCTCGGAGGCAGCCTGGCGGTGGGCGGGGCCATGGACCCCGGGTCCGCCCCATTGGCCAGACCGCCCGATGACATCACTGAGCAGCTGGTGGTCGGGTAATCTACCGTTCCCATGGTAACACTCTGGAGGTCCTCGTACCTGATTAAACAAACACACATGACATTGAGAAAGTTATTTAATTTATTTAATTTATTTTATTTACCTAGTGCGCTCAGACTGTTTAAATCGATGTCAAATATAAACCATAATAGTTAAAGCTCAGCCTTCTGTCTTCTGTGGCATCAGGCTGTACGCTCGTATAGTACCTTTAAAGATATATAAACTACTGTTACGTATAGTACCTTTAAAGATATATAAACTACTGTTACGTATAGTACCTTTAAGGATATATAAACTACTCTGTTACGTATAGTACCTTTAAAGATATATAAACTACTCTGTTACGTATAGTACCTTTAAAGATATATAAACTACTCTGTTACGTATAGTACCTTTAAGGATATATAAACTACTCTGTTACGTATAGTACCTTTAAGGATATATAAACTACTCTGTTACGTATAGTACCTTTAAGGATATATAAACTACTCTGTTACGTATAGTACCTTTAAGGATATATAAACTACTCTGTTACGTATAGTACCTTTAAGGATATATAAACTACTCTGTTACGTATAGTACCTTTAAGGATATATAAACTATTCTGTTACGTATAGTACCTTTAAAGATATATAAACTACTGTTACGTATAGTACCTTTAAAGATTTATAAACTACTGTTACGTATAGTACCTTTAAAGATATATAAACTACTTTGTTACGTATAGTACCTTTAAAGATATATAAACTACTGTTACGTATAGTACCTTTAAAGATTTATAAACTACTGTTACGTATAGTACCTTTAAAGATTTATAAACTACTCTGTTACGTATAGTACCTTTAAAGATTTATAAACTACTCTGTTACGTATATATTGTGACGACCCCTCCACTCCACTAGGTGTCCTGTGTCTTTTTGCTGGTTCTCCTTTGTTTTGCAGGAGAGGGTCGTCAGGTTGATGAGCCACACCTGGGCTTGGTGTGGTTGGGATAAAAGCTCTCTACCTTTCAACAGATGTCGCTCTCTCTTCCTTGGCTGGCACACCTGTTTTGGTTTTGTTTGCAGCAGACATTTTCACACACCCACACAGGCCTACATCACTGATTACTGACTTTCCACATTTATTTAGTTATTGATTGTTAGTTTGTTAAATAAATGCCTGTTACTATTTTTAAACTCGTCTGGTCTCCCATTTTTGTTGCAACCTTTGAGCCGGGTTGTAACATATATATATAAATAATATATATATATATATATAAATAAATAAATAAATAAAGTCTATAATATCAGTACCTGTCACAGTACCTCTACAGAGCAACAGGTGGATGAATCTCTTACCTTTTTCTACCATATGTCCTCTTCATCTTCATCAGAGCATCTTCAGCTTCAGACTCATTCTGAAACATTCAGAACAGAAACTGTGAAGCTGAGATCCAAACGGGCTCAGAAAGCTTCTATCAGAACTGTGAAGCTTCTATCAGAACCGTGAAGCTGAGATCAGACCGGGCTCAGAAAGCTTCTATCAGAACTCTGAAGCTGAGATCAGACCGGGCTCAGAAAGCTTCTATCAGAACTCTGAAGCTGAGATCAGACCGGGCTCAGAAAGCTTCTATCAGAACTCTGAAGCTGAGATCAGACCGGGCTCAGAAAGCTTCTATCAGAACTCTGAAGCTGAGATCAGACCGGGCTCAGAAAGCTTCTATCAGAACTCTGAAGCTGAGATCAGACCGGGCTCAGAAAGCTTCTGTCAGAACCGCGAAGCTGAGATCAGACCGGGCTCAGAAAGCTTCTGTCAGAACCGCGAAGCTGAGATCAGACCGGGCTCAGAAAGCTTCTGTCAGAACCGTGAAGCTGAGATCAGACCGGGCTCAGAAAACTTCTGTTAGTGGAGTTAACAGAGTATCAGCGTCTGAACCGTCTGTTTAAAGACAACATGATGTGTGTTCTGTATACAGTATATGTATATATAGTATATATATATGTGTTTATAGTATATATATATATATATATATATGTGTGTGTGTATATAGTATATATATGTGTGTATATATATGTGTGTATATAGTATATATATGTGTGTATATAGTATATATATATGTGTATATAGTATATATATGTGTGTGTATATAGTATATATATGTGTATATAGTATATATATGTGTGTATATAGTATATATATATGTGTATATAGTATATATATGTGTGTATATAGTATATACAGACGTAGGCAAAATTGTTGGTACCCTTCCGTTAAAGAAAGAAAAACCCACAATGGTCACTGAAATAACTTGAAACTGACAAAAGTAATAATAAATAAAAATTCACTGAAAATGAACTAATGAAAATCAGACATTGTTTTTGAATTATGGTTCAGCAGAATCATTTAAAAAAACAAACTAATGAAACTGGCCTAGACAAAAATGATGGTACCCTTAACTTAATATTTTGTTGCACAACCTTTTGAGGCAATCACTGCAATCAAGTGATTTCTGTAACTCTCAATGAGACTTCTGCACCTGTCGACAGGTATTTTGGCCCACTCCTCGTGAGCAAACTGCTCCAGCTGTCTCAGGTTTGAAGGGTGCCTTCTCTAGACTGCATGTTTCAGCTCCTTCCACAGATGTTCAATAGGATTTAGATCAGGGCTCATAGAAGGCCACTTCAGAATAGTCCAATGTTTTATTCTTAGCCATTCTTGGGTGTTTTTAGCTGTGTTTTGGGTCATTATCCTGTTTGAGGACCCATGACCTGCGACTGAGACCAAGCTTTCTGACACTGGGCAGCACATTTCGCTCCAGAATGCCTTGATAGTCTTGAGATTTCATTGCACCCTGCACAGATTCAAGACACCCTGTGCCAGATGCAACAAAGCAGCCCCATAACATAACCGAGCCTCCTCCATGTTTCACATTAGGTACAGTGTTCTTTTCTTTGGATGCTTCATCTCTTCGTCTGTGAACATAGAGCTGATGTGACTTGCCAAAAAGCTCCAGTTTTGTCTCATCTGTCCAAAGGACATTCTCCCAGAAGCTTTGTGGCTTGTCAATATGCATTTTGGAAAATTCCAGTCTCGCTTTTTTATGATTTGGTGTCATCCTGGGTCGTCTTTCATTAAGTCCACTTTGGCTCAAACAGTGACGGATGGTGCGATCTGACACTGATGTACCTTGACCTTGGAGTTCACCTCTAATCTCTTTGGAAGTTATTCTGGGCTCTTTGGTTACCATTTGTATTATCCGTCTCTTCAATATGTCATCAATTTTCCCCTTGCGGCCACGTCCAGGGAGGTAGGCTACAGTCCCATGGACCTTAAACTTCTGAATAATATGTGCAGCTGTAGTCACAGGAACATCAGGCTGCTTGGAGATGGTCTTATAGCCTTTACCTTTAACATGAAGGTCTATAATGTTCTTTCTGATCTCCTGAGACAACTCTCTCCTTAGCTTTCTGTGGTCCATGTTCAGTGTGGTACACACCATGACACCAAACAGCACAGTGACTACTTTTCACCCTTTAAATAGGCAGACTGACTGATTACAAGTTTGAAGACACCTGTGATGCTATTTACAGGACACACCTTAGTTTAACATGTCCCTATGGTCACATTATTTTACATCTTTTCTAGGGGTACCATCATTTTTGTCCAGGCCAGTTTCATTAGTTTGTTTTTTAAAATGATTCTGCTGAACCATAATTCAAAAACAATGTCTGATTTTCATTAGTTAATTTTCAGTAAATTTTTATTTATTATTACTTTTGTCAGTTTCAAGTTATTTCAGTGACCATTGTGGGTTTTTCTTTCTTTAACGGAAGGGTACCAACAATTGTGCCTA
>JAUPFX010000019.1:212850-230350 GCA_036937225.1 Sebastes paucispinis
ATAGTAGACTATAGTAGTCTATAGTAGTCTATAGTAGACTATAGTAGTCTATAGTAGACTATAGTAGACTATAGTAGACTATAGTAGACTATAGTAGTCTATAGTAGACTATAGTAGACTATAGTAGTCTATAGTAGACTATAGTAGTCTATAGTAGTCTATAGTAGTCTATAGTAGTCTATAGTAGTCTATAGTAGACTATAGTAGTCTATAGTAGTCTATAGTAGACTATAGTAGACTATAGTAGACTATAGTAGTCTATAGTAGACTATAGTAGTCTATAGTAGACTATAGTAGACTATAGTAGTCTATAGTAGACTATAGTAGACTATAGTAGTCTATAGTAGACTATAGTAGTCTATAGTAGACTATAGTAGACTATAGTAGTCTATAGTAGACTATAGTAGACTATAGTAGTCTATAGTAGTCTATAGTAGTCTATAGTAGACTATAGTAGACCGTGTAGTACCCGTTGAAGGCCACCGACCTGCTGCTCTAAAGGTCCAACAGAACCGGTCAGACAGCGACACTTAAAGTGAATTATATGTGTGTATATATATATATACACATATATATATATATGTGTTTATATATATATATGTGTATATATATATATACACACATACATATATGTGTGTGTATATATATACACACATATATATACACACACATATATGTATGTGTGTATATATATATATACACACATATATATACACACACATATATATATATATGTGTGTATATATATATATACACATATATATATATAAACACATATATATATATGTGTGTGTATATATATATATACACACACATATATGTATGTGTTTATATATGTGTGTATATATATATATACACACATATATATATATACACACATATATAAACACACACATATATATACATATGTATGTATGTGTTTATATATAAGCAGTATCCTGTGGGGTCCAGTAAGCTGCAGTAGAACTCTGGTTCTCTGGTGGATAAAAACATGATTCATATTTATATCTGGTGGAAGAACCAGCATCAGAACTAGAACCAGAACCAGCGGTACCGGTTCTGGTTCTGGTTCTGGTTCCGGTACCGTTATGTTGATGTTAGATAACGAGCCGTGTTCTGTTCACGGAGCTCCGTTAATCTGACCTCTGTCCACCGCTCATTGTCTCTTAACGGGAGAAAAGCAGCGGGAACCTACCGTCACCACCAGAACCAGAACCAGAACCAGAACCGGTACCACGTCCTACAGATCCGACCGTTATCCGCTATCTGTTGGCCTCCATGTCTCCGGCCTCCTCTGGAGCCTCTGGAGCAGCGGAACCAGCAGCCCGGTCCAGGGTTAGTCCGGTTAAACACCTCCTCATGCAACCCGAAGCTGTGACCTCATCTACACATGAAGAACCAGAACCAGAGCAGGACCAGAGCAGGACCAGAACCAGGACCAGAACCAGGACCACAGGAACGCCCTGCTGCTGCCTTCACAGGCTGTAGGAAATACCCCCATCACTCACCTCACTGTGTATCAGTACTGATGCTGCCTTCACTGACTGCAGGAAATACCCCCATCACTCACCTCACTGTGTGTCAGTACTGATGCTGCCTTCACAGGCTGTAGGAAATACCCCTATCACTCACCTCACTGTGTGTCAGTACTGATGCTGCCTTCACTGACTGCAGGAAATACCCCCATCACTCACCTCACTGTGTGTCAGTACTGCTGCTGCCTTCACAGGCTGTAGGAAATACCCCTATCACTCACCTCACTGTGTGTCAGTACTGATGCTGCCTTCACAGGCTGTAGGAAATACCCCTATCACTCACCTCACTGTGTGTCAGTACTGATGCTGCCTTCACAGGCTGTAGGAAATACCCCCATCACTCACCTCACTGTGTATCAGTACTGCTGCTGCCTTCACTGACTGCAGGAAATACCCCCATCACTCACCTCACTGTGTATCAGTACTGATGCTGCCTTCACAGGCTGTAGGAAATACCCCCATCACTCACCTCACTGTGTATCAGTACTGATGCTGCCTTCACAGGCTGTAGGAAATACCACCATCACTCACCTCACTGTGTGTCAGTACTGATGCTGCCTTCACTGACTGTAGGAAATACCACCATCACTCACCTCACTGTGTATCAGTACTGCTGCTGCCTTCACTGACTGTAGGAAATACCACCATCACTCACCTCACTGTGTGTCAGTACTGCTGCTGCCTTCACTGACTGTAGGAAATACTACCATCACTCACCTCACTGTGTGTCAGTACTGCTGCTGCCTTCACTGACTGTAGGAAATACTACCATCACTCACCTCACTGTGTGTCAGTACTGCTGCTGCCTTCACTGACTGTAGGAAATACTACCATCACTCACCTCACTGTGTATCAGTACCCAAACAGTGAATTTGACCTTTGACCCCCGTACATCCCTTTAAAAGAGTTGCTCTGATGTCCTCAGAGGACATGTTCGGTGTGTTCACGTCTCATCTCTTCCTGCTGAACACCGACACAGTAACGGTACGTGTCCACAGGCTCCGTGCTTTCTACGCTCTCCATTCATTGTCTGTGCAAGCAGCCGCGCAATGTATTATGATAGCGTGGCGTGGCGATTGGAGAGACTAGGCGTCAGAAAGAAGAAAGTTTCCAAACGAGCCTCCAGACTGGTTCTGGTTTGAAAGCTGGGAGCAGCAGCCCACGGCGGGAAAGCGTTCGTCCAATCAGGAGCCGAGTGCCTTGTTTCTAGGGACAGCCCACCAAGCGTCCGATGCTGGGAAGCGTCGCGTCCCCTCGCGATAAAAAACGCCCCTGTGGACACGTCCCATCACACGTCTGATATGATGCAACAGTAGTACACAGAGTACACAGAGTACCTCTACAACCGTCTCCACATGGAGGAAGTACAACATTAAAGTGCTGTTTCATGTACAGTGCGTCTGTCCTCCTGCATACTTCCCCCTGCAGCGTTCACGTCTTACGGTCCATGTCCACAGGCTCCGTGCTTTCCACGCTCTCCATTCATTGTCTATGCAAGCAGCCGCGCAATGCATTCTGGTAGCGTGGCATCGTGATTCGAGAGACTAGGCGTCACGACGCCCGCTCCTTATTTGCATAAAGTTGAGGTCCTGGCTACTTTATGCAAATCACAGGCGTCCGACGCGACGCGCCGCCTCTCCAAACTCCCGAGGACCTTTAAAACTAAACGTTGATCCAAATTAAAGACAGATTCATCAGCATGGATTATTTCTCTCCTCAAATGTTTTCAGAAACACATATCACTGAATTATTTACGTGAAATAAGAGAAGAAAGTTTCCAGACGAGCCTCCAGACTGGGAAGCGTCGCGTCCCCTCGCCATAAAAAACGCCCCTGTGGACATGTACCATTATCTCCTCTTCACACACAGTTAACGGTCTCATCACTTCCTGTCATCGCTGAGCCTGACAGCTCAGCAAAGTGAAAGTGAAAGTGTTCCAGTAACAGGAAGGAGAGAGAGAGGGGGACATACAGCAGACATTAATGAGAAACTACCAACGTATTCGGTAAGTACAGTCTCTGATAAAGCTTCTAAACAGTCTGTGAGAGGCTGAACGGCTGAATGTCTCCCAGAGATCAGAGTTACACTACAGGATGTAGAAACCTCCGAGTTAACGGAGATGCTTATACAGCTGCACAGAGCAGCTGTGACGTACATACGCCTGGACATGTTGGGCTGTATTTACTGTGTTGAGTTGTGTTGAGTTGTGTTGAGTTGTGTACACTAACTGTGTCTCTTGGTGTCGTCCTCAGAGACATGGACCAGTCGATGGGTGAGAGTTTCCTGTTTTTATAATGAACGTGTTGCTCAGTGGTGGAATACTCAAGTACTGTACTGTAGAGTACTTGTACTGTAGAGTACTTGTACTGTACTTAAGTACACGTTCAAGGTACTTTACTTGTGTGTCTCCATTTATACTACTTAATACTTCTACTCTTCTACATCTCAGAGGTAACTATTGACCTTTTAGGGATTTAAACATTTAAATGTGACAGTTTGTGCTGACTAGCTAGACGGTATATATAATAATACAGTATATATAATAATTCAGTATATATAATAATACAGTATATATAATGATACAGTATATATAATGATACAGTATATATAATAATACGGTATATATAATAATACGGTATATATAATAATACAGTATTACAGTATATATAATAATACAGTATATATAATGATACAGTATATATAATAATACGGTATATATAATAATACAGTATATATAATAATACGGTATATATAATAATACGGTATATATAATAATACAGTATATATAATAATACGGTATATATAATAATACGGTATATATAATAATACAGTATTACAGTATATATAATAATACAGTATATATAATGATACAGTATATATAATAATACGGTATATATAATAATACGGTATATATAATAATACGGTATATATAATAATACAGTATATATAATAATACGGTATATATAATAATACGGTATATATAATAATACGGTATATATAATAATTCAGTATATATAATAATACAGTATATATAATAATACAGTATTACAGTATATATAATAATACAGTATATATAATGATACAGTATATATAATAATACGGTATATATAATGATACGGTATATATAATAATACGGTATATATAATAATACAGTATATATAATAATACGGTATATATAATAATACGGTATATATAATAATACAGTATATGTAATAATACGGTATATATAATAATACGGTATACATAATAATACGGTATATATAATAATACAGTATATATAATAATTCAGTATATATAATAATACAGTATATATAATAATACAGTATTACAGTATATATAATAATACAGTATATATAATGATACAGTATATATAATAATACGGTATATATAATGATACAGTATATATAATAATACGGTATATATAATAATACGGTATATATAATAATACAGTATATATAATAATATGGTATATATAATAATACGGTATATATAATAATACAGTATATATAATAATTCAGTATATATAATAATACAGTATATATAATGATACAGTATATATAATGATACAGTATATATAATAATACGGTATATATAATAATACGGTATATATAATAATACAGTATTACAGTATATATAATAATACGGTATATATAATAATACAGTATATATAATAATACGGTATATATAATAATACGGTATATATAATAATACAGTATATATAATGATACAGTATATATAATGATACAGTATATATAATAATACGGTATATATAATAATACGGTATATATAATAATACAGTATTACAGTATATATAATAATACGGTATATATAATAATACAGTATATATAATAATACGGTATATATAATAATACGGTATATATAATAATACAGTATATATAATAATACGGTATATATAATAATACGGTATATATAATAATACGGTATATATAATAATACAGTATTACAGTATATATAATAATACAGTATATATAATGATACAGTATATATAATAATACGGTATATATAATAATACAGTATATATAATAATACGGTATATATAATAATACAGTATATATAATAATACGGTATATATAATAATACGGTATATATAATAATACGGTATATATAATAATTCAGTATATATAATAATACAGTATATATAATAATACAGTATTACAGTATATATAATAATACAGTATATATAATGATACAGTATATATAATAATACGGTATATATAATGATACGGTATATATAATAATACGGTATATATAATAATACAGTATATATAATAATACGGTATATATAATAATACGGTATATATAATAATACAGTATATGTAATAATACGGTATATATAATAATACGGTATACATAATAATACGGTATATATAATAATACAGTATATATAATAATTCAGTATATATAATAATACAGTATATATAATAATACAGTATTACAGTATATATAATAATACAGTATATATAATGATACAGTATATATAATAATACGGTATATATAATGATACAGTATATATAATAATACGGTATATATAATAATACGGTATATATAATAATACAGTATATATAATAATATGGTATATATAATAATACGGTATATATAATAATACAGTATATATAATAATTCAGTATATATAATAATACAGTATATATAATACAGTATATATAATGATACAGTATATATAATGATACAGTATATATAATAATACGGTATATATAATAATACGGTATATATAATAATACAGTATTACAGTATATATAATAATACAGTATATATAATGATACAGTATATATAATAATACGGTATATATAATAATACAGTATATATAATAATACGGTATATATAATAATACGGTATATATAATAATACAGTATATATAATAATACGGTATATATAATAATACGGTATATATAATAATACGGTATATATAATAATACAGTATTACAGTATATATAATAATACAGTATATATAATGATACAGTATATATAATAATACGGTATATATAATAATACGGTATATATAATAATACAGTATATATAATAATACGGTATATATAATAATACAGTATATATAATAATACGGTATATATAATAATACGGTATATATAATAATACAGTATATATAATAATACGGTATATATAATAATACGGTATATATAATAATACAGTATATATAATAATTCAGTATATATAATAATACAGTATATATAATAATACAGTATTACAGTATATATAATAATACAGTATATATAATGATACAGTATATATAATAATACGGTATATATAATGATACGGTATATATAATAATACGGTATATATAATAATACAGTATATATAATAATACGGTATATATAATAATACGGTATATATAATAATACAGTATATATAATAATACGGTATATATAATAATACGGTATATATAATAATACGGTATATATAATAATACAGTATATATAATAATTCAGTATATATAATAATACAGTATATATAATAATACAGTATTACAGTATATATAATAATACAGTATATATAATGATACAGTATATATAATAATACGGTATATATAATGATACAGTATATATAATAATACGGTATATATAATAATACGGTATATATAATAATACGGTATATATAATAATACAGTATATATAATAATTCAGTATATATAATAATGCAGTATATATAATAATACGGTATATATAATAATACAGTATATATAATAATACAGTATTACAGTATATATAATAATACAGTATATATAATGATACAGTATATATAATAATACGGTATATATAATAGTACAGTATATATAATAATACAGTATATTTAATGATACGGTATATATAATAATACAGTATATATAATAATATAGTATATATAATGATACGGTATATATAGTAATACGGTATATATAATGATACGGTATATATAATAATATGGTATATATAATAATACGGTATATATGATACGGTATGTATAATGATACAGTATATATAATAATATAGTATATATAATAATACAGTATATATAATGAATCGGTATATATAATAATACAGTATATATAATAATATAGTATATACAATAATACAGTATATATAATAATACGGTATATATAATAATATGGTATATATAATAATATAGTATATATAATGATACGGTATATATAATGATACGGTATATATAATAATACGGTATATATAATAATATAGTATATATAATAATACGGTATATATAATAATACGGTATATATAATGATACGGTATATATAATAATACGGTATATATAATGATACGGTATATATAATAATACGGTATATATAATAATACGGTATATATAATAATACGGTATATATAATGATACGGTATATATAATGATACGGTATATATAATAATACAGTATATATAATGATACGGTATATATAATAATACAGTATTACAGTATATATAATAATACAGTATATATAATGATACGGTATATATAATGATACGGTATATATAATAATACAGTATATATAATGATACGGTATATATAATGATACAGTATATATAATAATACGGTATATATAATAGTACAGTATATATAATAATACAGTATATTTAATGATACGGTATATATAATAATACGGTATATATAATAATACAGTATATATAATAATACGGTATATATAATAATACAGTATATATAATAATACGGTATATATAATAATACGGTATATATAATAATACGGTATATATAATAATACGGTATATATAATAATTCAGTATATATAATAATACAGTATATATAATAATACAGTATTACAGTATATATAATAATACAGTATATATAATGATACAGTATATATAATAATACGGTATATATAATGATACGGTATATATAATAATACGGTATATATAATAATACAGTATATATAATAATACGGTATATATAATAATACGGTATATATAATAATACAGTATATGTAATAATACGGTATATATAATAATACGGTATACATAATAATACGGTATATATAATAATACAGTATATATAATAATTCAGTATATATAATAATACAGTATATATAATAATACAGTATTACAGTATATATAATAATACAGTATATATAATGATACAGTATATATAATAATACGGTATATATAATGATACAGTATATATAATAATACGGTATATATAATAATACGGTATATATAATAATACAGTATATATAATAATATGGTATATATAATAATACGGTATATATAATAATACAGTATATATAATAATTCAGTATATATAATAATACAGTATATATAATACAGTATATATAATGATACAGTATATATAATGATACAGTATATATAATAATACGGTATATATAATAATACGGTATATATAATAATACAGTATTACAGTATATATAATAATACAGTATATATAATGATACAGTATATATAATAATACGGTATATATAATAATACAGTATATATAATAATACGGTATATATAATAATACGGTATATATAATAATACAGTATATATAATAATACGGTATATATAATAATACGGTATATATAATAATACAGTATTACAGTATATATAATAATACAGTATATATAATGATACAGTATATATAATAATACGGTATATATAATAATACGGTATATATAATAATACAGTATATATAATAATACGGTATATATAATAATACAGTATATATAATAATACGGTATATATAATAATACGGTATATATAATAATACAGTATATATAATAATACGGTATATATAATAATACGGTATATATAATAATACAGTATATATAATAATTCAGTATATATAATAATACAGTATATATAATAATACAGTATTACAGTATATATAATAATACAGTATATATAATGATACAGTATATATAATAATACGGTATATATAATGATACGGTATATATAATAATACGGTATATATAATAATACAGTATATATAATAATACGGTATATATAATAATACGGTATATATAATAATACAGTATATATAATAATACGGTATATATAATAATACGGTATATATAATAATACGGTATATATAATAATACGGTATATATAATAATACAGTATATATAATAATTCAGTATATATAATAATACAGTATATATAATAATACAGTATTACAGTATATATAATAATACAGTATATATAATGATACAGTATATATAATAATACGGTATATATAATGATACAGTATATATAATAATACGGTATATATAATAATACGGTATATATAATAATACGGTATATATAATAATACAGTATATATAATAATTCAGTATATATAATAATGCAGTATATATAATAATACGGTATATATAATAATACAGTATATATAATAATACAGTATTACAGTATATATAATAATACAGTATATATAATGATACAGTATATATAATAATACGGTATATATAATAGTACAGTATATATAATAATACAGTATATTTAATGATACGGTATATATAATAATACAGTATATATAATAATATAGTATATATAATGATACGGTATATATAGTAATACGGTATATATAATGATACGGTATATATAATAATATGGTATATATAATAATACGGTATATATGATACGGTATGTATAATGATACAGTATATATAATAATATAGTATATATAATAATACAGTATATATAATGAATCGGTATATATAATAATACAGTATATATAATAATATAGTATATACAATAATACAGTATATATAATAATACGGTATATATAATAATATGGTATATATAATAATATAGTATATATAATGATACGGTATATATAATGATACGGTATATATAATAATACGGTATATATAATAATATAGTATATATAATAATACGGTATATATAATAATACGGTATATATAATGATACGGTATATATAATAATACGGTATATATAATGATACGGTATATATAATAATACGGTATATAATAATACGGTATATATAATGATACGGTATATATAATGATACGGTATATATAATAATACAGTATATATAATGATACGGTATATAAAGCTCTATAATAACAACATTCTTGTCTGTGTTTAGCGTGGGAGAAGTTCTACGTCCACCTGTCAGGACGAACTAATGATGCTCATCAGACCTTCGTTAGAGAACTTGAAGTGCTCGGTCAGATCCAGGTGTTCTCTCCTGATCAGAGCGACTACCTGCTGGTCTTCTGTCCCATCGCTTCACGAGTCGGGACGGACATCAACGAGGCGCTGGACAGGATCCCGGGTAGGACACGTCCTCCACCAACGTCTGACCAGTTTCACAGCGATCAGTCTGTAACGTATATTTAACCAGTCGGTATGATTGATTGTTTTTGAAAGGTTCTAATTGGACTTTCAATTCTCCTACTTTTATCTGTTGACCATGAAGGCCCCACACAACCCTTCAGATCATCTCTACTGTTGAATGATTTAAATGGCCTGTTAGTAAGAATCAGAATGTGTTGTTAACAGCTTCACCTGTGTCCGTTAAGTCAACTAAAGTCAGCGTCCTGTTGCTGGCGCTTGTGCTCGCTCTACATAGACATGAAGGAGCATCACTCAACACAGTGAGGAGACACACGTCAGCTAAAAGCACAATATCACTCTATATTCCAGCTGCTTGGCAGTAATGTTAGCTGACCAGACCAAGGTCTCTCCATGAATCAATGCTGATCCTAGTGTTGGCTTTTCCCGCCTCAGCCTCCCGACCGCGGCCGGAGGGAACGGGGGAGACGCCGGAGTTTTGGTGGGAGACGATAACGTTTCTCTCTGCAGAGCCCCGTCACTTCACCAGACACGGGAAACCTCTGTTGGTCTGGAGGAGCTGCAGCAGTTATTTCTGCACAAACGTCCACTGAACATTCACTAGATATTCTCAGAGCTAAACTAACTCTGCTGCAGTGTGGAGTGAGCAGCATGCACGTGAGAGGTGGAGAGAGAGAGAGAAGGAGCGTGGTGTGTGAGTGACGGCAGGCAGAGGAGCAGAGGAGCAGAGGAGCAGAGACTCCGGTCCTGGAGACCAAAGCTCCGGTCTCCTCCGCGTCCTCCGACCGCGGCCAACACTGTTTAACAGCTTCACTAGATACAACCAAGAGGTTTTGGTGCTTCACTGGAGTTTGTGTTGGAGTCTGAGTCTGAACAGCGGAGACACACGAGAGACCATGAGACACACGAGAGACCATGAGACACACGAGAGACCATGAGACACACGAGAGACCATGAGACACACGAGAGACCATGAGACACACGAGAGACCATGAGACACCGACCTGCAATGATTTATACCTGGAAGAAGTTACTAACAGGACCTTTAACACCAAGTCCGTATTTTTAATTCTGCCATCCGATAACAGCTGTTACGCACAGAAAGCGTGTACCCTGAGTCCGATGTATTTGAACTAAACACCAAACTGATCTCTCTCTCTTCACTGTCATCCTGTTCGTGGCGTCCAGATGGGAAACCGGCCATTCTGGTGGTGATGCATCACACCTTCAACCCTGACCACGTCGTAGCTCCGAGCAGGAGACAGGTGGCGAACCGGAGCGTCGTCCTCACCGTGGACGTTCTGTTCTACGAGGGTAACCTCCTCAACTGTAACCGCAACGACATCGCCCGGCACGAGGTCCAGAGGTTTCTGGGAGTTTACCGAGAGGTAACATCGACATTTACTCACCTAATAACAACCAGGTTTACACACATTCAACACAGAGTCAGCTGATATTAACAGATATTAATTACTGTGGTTATTATATATTATATTATGTAATTACTGTGAAATGATGCACTCTCATTATTACTCATGAATATTACTCATATTAGTTGATTTGTTGGTTTCTTCAGGTCCGGACCAGGAGCGATTACGTCTGTGGCAGTAAGTGTGACTGTTATTATGAACTTCACATTTTTCAAGTCTGTTTTAAACTTTTTAAATCACATGGCCATACAGTATGTATATTAAAGCAGTGGTTCCCAACCTGAGGTCTGGGCCCCCTTAACGGGGCGCTGTCGATCACCAGGATATGTCTGCTCTGAGGTTGTTAGAGTTAGATTTGCTCATGTATGACTAAAATCCTAACGCACTTACTGGATCATTTGTTGTTTTCACCGGCGGTCAGTCGGTCGGCCGGTCGGCCCCGCCCCCTCCCGTGTGTGGATGTGTGGCGAGACTTCGAGGTGCGGTAGGAGTTGCCGTCTGTCCGCGGTGAGAGAGAACAAAGCGCTAGCTGACGGGATGAGAGACGACGTAGTGTTACGTTCTACAGACATAACAAGGCTGCAGAATGAGAGAGGCATCCGCCGATACGTTACACGGAAACACACCGTGTTAATAACAAGCCGACCGCCTCACGGTACCGCCTCACGGTACCTCCTCACGGTACCGCCTCACGGTACCGCCAGCTGTGATCTGGGATCTGTTTTTACAGTCACGCGTTGGCGGAGGTCGCCGCTCTCCGAGTGACATTCTAGTTTAAAAAGATTTTTTTTTTTTTGCTAACAAAATATTCAGTTTCAATTAGGGATGCACCGATACCCGATACCGGTATCGGACCCGATACCGAGACCGGTATCGGACCTGATACCAGTATCCTGATACTGTGCTCATGTACTCGAACTCGCAAGACGGCTCCCATAAAACGGCACCGACACCACTTTACGGCAGCGTGATGTTAACCTCTCGTCAACATCTTTCAGGTCCTATCGCACGCGCTCACACTCCACCTCCCCGACGGTGCGGGCGAGACGGGCTGGTGGAGTGCCCGTCCCCGCTGGGCAGGAACCCGCCTCAGCCAGCGCGCGTCGGCCCTCACTTTCATTGCGCCATGAGGTTTTGCTTGCACCCTCTGACTCGCGCGTGGGTTAGACTCCTTGGTCCGTGTTTCAAGACGGGTCTGGTGGGTTGCCGACATCGCCGCAGACCCCTGGAGCCTTTTACGTGGGCCGAGTCCCGCCCTGGGGGGGGCAAGCCGCGGTTGGGGCGCACTAATGATAGTCCACCCTGGTGACGCATTGTCCACGGCCCCGGGAAGCACCTTCACCCCGAGACTTTCCAAGCCACAAATGAATACACTGGATCAATTCATTCAAACTGTGTTTTTGGGGTGAGGAGGTTGGACACAAAACTCACATTTCTTTTGTTTACTTTGCATTCAGGGACGATGACATCGCTGTTATTAATCTAATGTGTGATAAAACTCATTTTAGTGTTGTTTGATAGCAGATGACTCATTGCTCTGTTTGTCTTTCAGTGTTGAAGAAATACTGGCCGTGGATCCTGGGGTTTGTCGTGATAATCATTGGGGGCATCGGGATAGGCCTTTATTTTGATCTGAAGCAGAAATAAGCAGTTCTGTAAGGGCTGCCTGTAACATCCAGGACATGATCACAGTATTATCACAATAAATCATTCCTGAAGGAACAAAATAAAATGAGCAGTCATTTATTTATCTGAAAAAACGTAACAACAGAAGGATGCTAATTATTCGTATTACTGCTAATTATTCTTATTACTGCTAATTATTCGTATTACTGCTGCACAGCTGTGAATGTTTTTGGGCTGAAGCTTTTCATTACTAATAATTTATCTGAAGCATAAAACAGGAAGAAGATCAGATCAGCAGATAAAGACGTTAAACACGTGGCTGGATGAGAAAAAGACAGAAAATTAACACTGAAATTCACATCATTAGAACGAGGGATGCACCGATCAGACCGAGGACAAGTACTTCCATCTGGGTACTCTCCGATACCGAGTACCGATACGAGTACTTCTCTGAGCCTAAAGAGCCTCGTTAACAGCCAGCTGGCACCACCGGCCCGTCTCGCCCGCACCGTCGGGGAGGTGGAGCGTGAGGACCCCGAAAGATGGTGACGAGAGGTTAACGTCACGCTGCCGTAAAGCGGTATCGGTGCCGTTGTATCGGAGCCATTTTGCGAGTACGAGTACATGAGCACAGTATCGGACCCGATACCCGATACTGGTGTCGGGTATCGGTGCATCCTTAGTTGTAACACAAACGGCCAAAAGGTGAGCTCCTCTAAAGGACCGGTTCTGTCTGGTTCTGGTGGCTGTAATATAAATAAACTGGCCTTCCTGAAAGGACTTAATATTAGTGATTTAATGAGACGTCGAGGTTACGACCAGAGTCACTTCACATTCACAGACGGTGCTCCTCAGGTCAACGTTGTGGGACATGTTTAAAGGTTTAAATGTTAAAATGTTTAAATGTTTAAATGTGTGTCGTAGTAGAATGTAAAACAATGGTTGCTGCTGCTTTGTGCTCAATAAAATATCAAGATTATATGTTTCTCCTTCATAAAGAATAAATAAAAATGAATGAATCAAAGTGATTTTATCATATTTGTGTAGCTTTTCATAGACAGTGCATGGCTCTTCTTCGCTGCAGGCCACTGCTCTTCACCGCTGCTCTTTGCTGCAGGCCGCTGCTCTTCGCAGAAGGCCGCTGCTCTTCACCGCTGCTCTTTGCTGCAGGCCGCTGCTCTTCGCAGAAGGCTGCTGCTCTTCACCGCTGCTCTTCGCAGAAGGCCGCTGCTCTTCGTCGCTGCAGGCCACTGCTCTTCACCGCTGCTCTTTGCTGCAGGCCGCTGCTCTTCGCTGCAGGCCACTGCGCTTTGTCGCTGCTGTGTGAATCTGGCGTTAAAGAATATATCATCTGAACTTCAGCCATGCTGATCTCCTCTCTCTCTCCTCTTGATGACAGCTCTGCACTGAGCAGTTGAGTCTGAAGGGGGGGGATTAGTTAACACGGGGGTGGGGGGTGTTGAGGTCACGCCTCTGGCCTAAAAAGGCGAAGCAGCATAGCAGCAGCAGCAGCAGCGAGCTGCTCTAAGAATAACCCAGGGCCTGATGGCTCAGAGACAGACAGCATGAATGTAACTGAACCTTCTTTACCTCCAGTCACACTTTATTCACATTAATATCATAACTAGAAACATAGATAGAGATCTATAGAGAGATTGATTATTATGACACACTGTCATCAGCTGATCCAAAGTTACCTTTAATCCCTCTCTCTCTCTCTCTCTCTCTCTCTCTCTCTTTCTCTCTCTCTCTCTCTCCATCGTGGTCGATCTAATTCTGTCAGTGTGGGTGGGGGGGGGGTGTCCATAGCCTCCGTCAGTCAAAGGGCAAACACTGTGTCCGTCCGTCAGTCCGTCTCCCCAGCCTCATCCACCGGGACCAGAGTCTCAGACCAACTCAGACCCGAGAAGAGTTTCTGACTTCTGGAGGAACAGAGAGCAGATTTCAGTCCAGAGAACAGAGAGAAAGGTTCCAGGTTCACCGGGTTCACCAGGTCTCCTCAGCAGGAACTAAACAGTGGGATTAAAACACACAGAGGAGCTGAGGAATAAATATCTGTTTTCATGGCAACGTGATCGGCACTGAGGATCTACCGCCGGTTCTACCGTCAGACTATGACTGAAACAGTTGGAGGTAAAGTATTAACATCTCCTGAAGCTCTTCAGGGCTCTCTGTCTCTCTGTGTGTGTTTTGTTTTGCTCTCTGATGTTCGGCCGTCTGGAACTTCATGATTGGAGGGATCTAAAAATACGGTGCTATCCTGTATCGGCTATTTGTGATGCAGCTTTAAGAGCCGGTGACATCGACGGTGGCGTGAAGGATCTATCAGCATAAACGCCGTGCTGTAACCGTATCACGTTCTACTGTTATATGAGTATTATGGTACTGTTATACTGGTAATGAAACCAGACAGATGAGAGTCTGTTAAAGCTACAGCTGCAGCTACGACTCCATAGTTTCATGATCTACAGATTATTCTCTAGATTCATCGTTTGGTCTACAGAATCCCAGTTGGTCAAAGTCTACGGTGATCTCTTTACATGTCTTGTTCTGTCAGTCTAAAAGTCAAAGAGATTTACTTTAATGTGACATAAAACAAAGAAAAGAAGAAAATCAACATATCTGAGAGGATTTTTCTGACATTTAAAAATGACTTTAACGTAGTTGGCGGCTATCTTTTATGACTTAAAGACTTTCATGGAGATCACAACTTAAAGAGATGCCCATGACACACGTACACAGAGGAGCTTCCACTGACTGGGTGATTGATGTCTTCTCGTGTGCAAACTTTATTGATGATATTGACTCTCCAGTTTGTTTCCATGTCCTCGTTAGAGTCCGGACCTTTTGACAGGTTACAGGTGTAAAATCATTCTATTGTTAAATGGAGTTGGTTTCCTCCGTTAAGATAAGATAAGATAATATATACTTTATTGTCCCACAGGGAAATGTGTCTCAGCTCCAGGTCACTGCATGACACAACCTTCAATCACCGTGACAACATGCTGATTCCTTTAATCACCGTGACAACATGCTGATTCCTTCAATCACCGTGACAACATGCCGATTCCTTTAATCACCGTGACAACATGCCGATTCCTTCAATCACCGTGACAACATGCCGATTCCTTTAATCACCGTGACAACATGCCGATTCCTGTAATCACCGTGACAACATGCCGATTCCTTTAATCACCTTGACAACATGCCGATTCCTTTAATCACCGTGACAACATGCCGATTCCTGTAATCACCGTGACAACATGCCGATTCCTGTAATCACCGTGACAACATGCCGATTCCTTTAATCACCGTGACAACATGCCGATTCCTGTAATCACCGTGACAACATGCCGATTCCTTTAATCACCGTGACAACATGCCGATTCCTGTAATCACCGTGACAACATGCCGATTCCTGTAATCACCGTGACAACATGCCATTTCCTGTAATCACCGTGACAACATGCCGATTCCTTTAATCACCGTGACAACATGCCGATTCCTGTAATCACCGTGACAACATGCCGATTCCTGTAATCACCGTGACAACATGCCGATTCCTTTAATCACCGTGACAACGTGCCGATTCCTTTAATCACCG